>JEMP01000089.1:8610-119822 GCA_000738655.1 Venturia pyrina ICMP 11032 | reverse complement strand
AGGGTCTCCTAACTATCTAATAAGAGATATAGGATAGCGAGAAGGTCCTTAGGGAGCTAAAGGGAAGCTAATAGGGTTTACTAGGAATAGCGCTCGCTATTACTAGAATTATATTAGTACTATCTTTACGTAAATAGCTGCTAGCTTCGTTCCTCTAGATTAGGAGTACTAGAACTGCGTATAGGGTAATATTCGACTATTCCGACGTTATAGAATAGCCTATAGAATTGTTGGTAGGGCTAAGGAGAGAATAAAATAGTATAGGGCGTATCTAAACTATAGATTCTAGTACCGGGATACTATTAGTAGTACTAAGAAGGGTTATAGTTATACGGATATCTAAAATAGTACGTATACTCTAGATAGTATAGGTTCTTTAAAGAAGAATAGTAGTCCTAGATTTTATAGGAGAGACTAAGATTCTAGAGTAGTCGTAGGATTTGAAATTTAGGATACGGAGTTCTAGTTTATTTCTTACGTATAAATTAAAGTATATACTTTATTTATACTAGGTTTTTATAGACAGATTTTTCTAGGCTTTCCTTAGCCTAATTCGGAATCCTTTTAGCCAAGTTTTAAGCCAAATTTGCGAAAATGAGGTGTATTCTAGGGAAACTTTGTTTTTGGTGTATTTTCGAGTGTTTTTGCTGTGTTTTCGAGTGTTTTTCGGAGTAAATAAAGCGTGCTAGAAACAATGAAATTATATTTGAAAATATACGAAAATCAGAATATCGAAATTGCCGAAATTAAGAAAGAAAGAAATAGCTTCTAGGCCCGGCCTAGAAGCTTAAATACGAAAAGAATAAAACCTAGTAGTATAGAAATACTACTCGGCTTTAGCTATAACTTAAAGTAGCCGTTTTACCTATCCTTCTATACGAATATCTAATTCGTTAGTAGAGACTAAGGTAGTTAAATAGGTATTTAGCGACTTTTTAGTAAGTATATCCGTAGGATTATTATAGCTATTAATCTATCTTACTTCTAGTATCTCCCTATTCTTATAGGATTCCCTTAACGCTATAATATCGATTATAAGACGTTTTTCCTTAGTTGTACCTAGCTTAACTAGGTACTTATAAAGAGAAAATAAGTCTATATAAATAATAAGAGGAATTAGAGGTAAATCTAGCTAGCTAAGAATTTAGGAAATAGACGTAGTAATCACGAAACCTTTATCTACGCCGTTAGATATAGTAAGTATCTCGGATATAAGGATAGATCTAGTAACTCTCTTAGCCTTAGTAGAGGACTAATAGATAATATTACCTTTAAGAGTAAATTTGAAGTCGCCTAGGGACTTATTCCTAAGGATAACTAAGGATCTAATTTAACTTAAAAGATCCTTATTATTCGTAAAAGATCCGTCTATAAAGATGTATAGTTTGGCTTAGGAGAAATCTAGAGGAATAAAGAATAAACCTCTCTATAGATTCTCCTTTTACTAAACTAGCCTTTTATTAAGTGCTTTTATATCGTTAATTTGCGGGTCCTATTACTATACGGCTACGGAAAGGTCGAATACGGCTTCTAGCTAGCAAATAGATATAATATATACACCTCTAGCTCTTTATTGCACGTAGGAATCCTTAAAATCAGGCGATTTAAGATTAATTAGAAAGAGCTTTTCTCCTTAGTTTTTCTAGGCCGTAAGTAGTCGTTTACTATTAAAAGAAAGAATATAGCTATTAAAAATAAGCTAGTTCTTAGTACTAAGAGTTTTAATAGGTTTTACGGTAAAATTAGCCTTTTCTAGTTCTACCTATTCTCTATTTTTAAAGGTTTTGTTATAGAGAATTAGCGTATTATCCGTTTATATTCTAATAACCCCGAAACCTTCTCCTTTCGAAACTAGAAGGTATAGATTATATATAGAAGTAACTATATCTAAATTAGTCTTATAGTATTTCTAGTAGGTATTAAACCAATATAGGCCTACCTTAGGGATACTATATAAAGGAAGAATAATTTCTATAATAGTTCCGGGTGGATACTAGTCCGTAAGTTCTTTAGGGAGATAGATATATATTACCCTATTAAGAGGGCTTTTAGATTGAATATACGCCTAGGAAATATCTCTTAAAATAAGGAAAAACTCGTTTTCGGAAATTGCCGAATTAGGACCTAAGAGATAACTAAATGTAAGTAAACTTACAGCTATCGCGAGAATAATACGCTAGCTTACGCGTTAAATAGTAGGTAATTAATAAAAAATAAATTCCTTTCCTATATCATTAAATCCCTGAACAACTAGGCGAGATTTTTTATAGGGGTTATTAGTCCCTTTACCTTTAATTTCCCTAACTATTCGGGAGCCGTAGATACGTTGATTTATATAAGGTTTAAGGATAAATCTTATTATACCTCCTATAATAAGGCCGTTAATCTCCTTTTTATTAGAAATATACTAGGGAGGATATTCTACGGGCAACTTTAGTTATTAGCGTAAAGTTAGGTATAATTCCTAGTCGGTACGTTCTTTTACGGATAGGAATATCTAGTTATTATCCTTAAAATTAAACGTTTAGAATTCGCTAATATTACGCCGTTACGATCTCGTCCTAATTAGGTTAATAATAACTCTCCCGTTGGTTCCCGTAACAACTTGTTTAGGTGTACTTCGAGTTGTACGTACTCCTAAGTTATTAATTACGTCCGGGATAGGAGTAGTTATTAGGGAATTTACGGTTTTATCCTAGGATAGCTCGTCTAGATCGGGATTAGAATTAGAGGAATTAATATCGAAATCGGCTATAACTTTAAGTATAGGTCGAGTTTAGTATTTCTTAACGCTAGTAGATCTTAAAACGACGTCCCTATCGTTAATTCTAACCGTATAGTTATACCTATCTATCTTTTTCAAGATATATAGTCCTTTCTAGATACTAGGTTCACGCTAGATAATAACTTGATATCTAATTAGCAAAGACTCGTAGGAGAGAGGGATAGGGCTATTACGTTAGGATAACGCTAAAGATACCTACTCTCTAGCCTATATTTATCTTAATTCCCTTATTACCTTTTCTACTACTACGGCTCTTTGTATAGTAGTCTAGCTAGGAGGGAAAGAACTAGAGATCTTTAGGTATATACTAAAAACGAGAAGGGTAGGAACTAGTCTATTTAGGCCTACTATATTATTAATAGCTTTAATAGCTAGTTATAGGCATTTCTCCTTAGATTCCTAAGGGATTTCTTACCTAAAAATATTGTAAATCCTTCTTAGAATTTGATAGTATCTCTCGGCTTTACTAACGCTATAATAGGCTTCTACTAGAACTTCTTTAACGTCTATATTAAGTATATTTACAGCCTAATTAAATTTATTAGACGAAAAATTAGTACTAGTATCTATAATAATAGTATCTAGTAGACTAAGATAAATATTAATCTAGGAATCTCTTACGGCGTCCTATACTTCTACTACGGTAGAACCTTTCAGAAAACGGCCTACCTAGAATATAGTAGCGATATCTATAATATATAAAACAGGCCTTTTATTAAGGGAAAGAATATCTATAACAATTTAGCTATTAAAGATTAAGTTATCTTTTAGAGAGAACTTAAATCTTTACGGTACCTTTATATTTATCTAGTAATATTTATAAACTTCCGAAATAGACTTAATAATATTTATATCTACCTAACTTAAGCTAGCCCTAGATAGGACTATTATTAGTCTTTAGGCTAAGGGATAGCTAAAACGGCGATATAATTACCTTAGCTATTACTCGTCTAAGTTAGAGAAGAATAATTAGCTGAATTATAATATTAGAATAGCTTAGGATGATTTTTACGGCTATTACGGTTCCCGCGGTATAGATTATACTAGGATTATATAGTTCCTATCTAAATCGGGACGTTCCGAATCCGAAAAGTATTACGAAATTAGATATATTTCGGGTTATAGATCTTCCGGAGGCTGATTTTCGTCCGATTAGAACGGTAATTCTATCTAGGGGTAACTATATTTACGAATAAGGGGAAAGGTCTTCTTACCCTAGACTAGTAGGTTTCGAATATTATCTACGTATATACTAAGTCTATCTATATCTCGGATGTATATAAGAAATAGCGTGTTAGTAGGGATAATATAGAAATCAATTATTCCTATTAGTATAGGAACTTTCGAGATTCTAAGCGAAGAAGTTTCTCCCTTACCGAAGACGATATTATACTAGCCTAATATAGAACGGTCTAAAGTAACGTATAAGTAAGATTATAGCGCTCGGAATTACGGTTCTCCGGCTATAGAGATTCTAGCTGCTCCTATATCTAGTAGGATTCCTTAGAAAATTTCGTCGGAGTACCTATACTAGAAGTAGAAAATCTCGGGTATTTCGCTTGATTTCTTACGTGTAACCTAAAGTACAGAGTCCGTTTTAGTAAGAAAATATGCCGTCGAATTGTCGGATAGTTACTAGGCTAGCGTAAAGAATTGTTCGTAATTTTAGTCCTAGAAAAATACTGAATTTCCTGAATTTTGAAAGAATACTATCATTGCCTCTTGTTTTGCGAATTCGTCTTAACTATAGTCTTATAATTCCTAGTCGGTACGTTCTTTTGCAGATAGAAATGTCTAGTTATTATCCTTAGAATCGAACGTTTAGGAGGAATTAAACGTTTAGAATTCGCTAATATCACGCCGTTACGATCTCGTCCTAATTAGGTTAATAATAACTCTCCCGTTAGTTCCCGTAATAACTTGTTTAGGTGTACTTCGAGTTATACGTACTCCTAAGTTATTAATTACGTCCGGGATAGGAGTAGTTATTAGGGAATTTACGGTTTTATCCTAGGATAGCTCGTCTAGATCGGGATTAGAATTAGAGGAATTAATATCGAAATTAGCTATAACTTTAAGTATAGGTCGAGTTTAGTATTTCTTAACGCTAGTAGATCTTAAAACGACGTCCCTATCGTTAATTCTAACCGTATAGTTATACCTATCTATCTTTTTCAAGATATATAGTCCTTTCTAGATACTAGGTTCACGCTAGATAATAACTTGATATCTAATTAGCAAAGACTCGTAGGAGAGAGGGATAGGGCTATTACGTTAAGATAACGCTAAAGATACCTACTCTCTAGCCTATATTTGTCTTAATTCCCTTATTACCTTTTCTACTACTACGGCTCTTTGTATAGTAGTCTAGCTAGGAGGGAAAGAACTAGAGATCTTTAGGTATATACTAAAAACGAGAAGGGTAGGAACTAGTCTATTTAGGCCTACTATATTATTAATAGCTTTAATAGCTAGTTATAGGCATTTCTCCTCAGATTCCTAAGGGACTTCTTACCTAAAAATATTATAAATCCTTCTTAGAATTTGATAGTATCTCTCGGCTTTACTAACGCTATAATAGGCTTCTACTAGAACTTCTTTAACGTCTATATTAAGTATATTTACAGCCTAATTAAATTTATTAGACGAAAAATTAGTACTAGTATCTATAATAATAGTATCTAGAGGACTAAGATAGATATTAATCTAGGAATCTCTTACGGCGTCCTATACTTCTACTACGGTAGAACCCTTCAGAAATCGGCCAGCCTAAAATATAGTAGCGATATCTATAATATACAAAATAGGCCTTTTATTAAGGGAAAGAATATCTATAACAATTTAGCTGTTAAAGATTAAGTTATCTTTTAGAGAGAACTTAAATCTTTACGGTACCTTTATATTTATCTAGTAATATTTATAAACTTCCGAAATAGACTTAATAATATTTATATCTACCTAACTTAAGCCAGCCCTAGATAGGACTATTATAAGCCTTTAGGCTAAGGGGTAGCCAAAACGGCGATATAATTGTCTTAGTTATTACTCGTCTAAGTTAGAGAAGAATAATTAGCTAAATTATAATATTAGAATAGCTTATAGAATAGCTTAGGATAATTTTTACGGCTATTACGGTTCCCGCGGTATAGATTATACTAGGATTATATAGTTCCTATCTAAATCGGGACGTTCCGAATCCGAAAAGTATTACGAAATTAGATATAGTTCGGGTTATAGATCTTCCGGAGGCTGATTTTTGTCCGATTAGAACGGTAATTCTATCTAGGGGTAACTATATTTACGAATAAGGGGAAAGGTCTTCTTACCCTAGACTAGTAGGTTTCGAATATTATCTACGTATATACTAAGTCTATCTATATCTCGGATGTATATAAGAAATAGCGTATTAGTAGGGATAATATAGAAATCAATTATTCCTATTAGTATAGGAACTTTCGAGATTCTAAGCGAAGAAGTTTCTCCCTTACCGAAGACGATATTATACTAGCCTAATATAGAACGGTCTAAAGTAACGTATAAGTAAGATTATAGCGCTCGGAATTACGGTTCTCCGGCTATAGAGATTCTAGCTACTCCTATATCTAGTAGGATTCCTTAGAAAATTTCGTCGGAGTACCTATACTAGAAGTAGAAAATCTCGGGTATTTCGCTTGATTTCTTACGTGTAACCTGAAGTATAGAGTCCGTTTTAGTAAGAAAATATACCGTAGAATTATCAGATAGTTGCTAGGCTAGCGTAAAGAATTATTCGTGATTTTAGTCCTAAAAAAATACCGAATTTCCCTAGGGATTATGCTAAGAAAATCCTAAATTATCCTAAAAGAATACTAATATTACCTCTTATTTTACGAATTCGTCTTAACTATAGTCTATACCTTTATACTAGTTAATAACTAATAGATAGGTTTTAACTAAGTCTTCTATAACGTAGCTGGCTAGCTAAGAGGCTTTAAATTTATCGAAACTAGCTTTTCTTTCTTTAGGAGAGTAATTCGTAGACTAATAATTAGGTTTACTATATACGTAGCAAGAACCTTTTCTCTAATTACGTCTAAAAGAATTCGAATTTAGGTATCTACGACCCCTACCTCTAAAGGTAGAGCGTCTACGTTATACAAATCCTCTTATACGTCCTCGGGGTCGAAATCTAGATCCTCTATTACGATTATAATATCTATCCGTATAGAAAACTCCTTAGGATCCTAGGTCGTCCTAGTAATCCTAGGGGCCGTCTAAATCGTCTAAATCCTCCTATAACTCGAAGTTACCGACTCCTCTACTCCTAAAAAATGCTCCTTAACTTTCCTAAAACCTCGAATTGCTTATTAATAAAGACGTTACGTAAACTACTAATTTTAATTACGTATAAAGTAGTTCAAATCCTTAAGTAGGACTGAAAATTGCGTAACGGTATTCTAGAATTCCCCTATAACTATTAAGGAGATAGTCGTAAGTATCCTATTCTAATTTCTTAAGAGTTTTACGTAGTTTAGTAATTAGAGAGATTAGAGACTCTAGGTATTCGATTTTAGACTTTCTAGGGTATTTCTAGATTTGCTATAAGAGAGTAGTATTTCTCTATTCCGTTAATAACCTCTAGCGGCGTTCTAGAGTTTCGAAATAGTACTAAAATGCCTAGTAAAGCTTATTAATAGTTATATACTTTCTATTAATAATCTCCTTATAGTAGAAGTCTCTTACCTTATCCTTAAGGACTTAGGGGAATACCGCGATAATATCCTATATATCTATAAGGCCGACTTTTGTTACTATATCCTCGAAAATAATTAATTTACCCTTAAGACTCTTAAATTCCTCTCCGCTATACTTTATATCTTCTATATAAAGTTTAGCGAGATTTCCGAGACGTACGGCTAACGGGGGGTTATATAAGTTAGAGTACCCGCCTACTTCGTAATTATTTTATATTTATTAAGGCGCGGGTTGCTGCGTTTGCGGGTAGGAGGGAGTATTCTACTACTATCGAGTATTTTGTTCCTAAGATTATCTCTAAAATCTATAGAAACCTTACGCTTATACCGTTATAAGGCGTTCTATTATCGGGCGTTCTTTCTTTTCGCGTTATTAGGGAGGCGTCCTATAGTTACTCCTAGATAGGAAAGGAGAACGGGTAGGAATAGGACTAGGAGTAGGTAAAGTAAACTCCTATTTAGGCGTAAAAGATCGAATTAGTTCTCGTTTAGTTTCGGGGATTTCGATTAGTATATTAGCTGTAACTCGGTCTATATTAGCTTCTAGGGCGATGTATTAGACTATAGCGAGTAAAAGATCAATAATATACGTAGTTATTTAGATCTTTACTAGAAAAATACGGCTAACTAAGTCTCTAAGCGTAAATAGCTTATTATTCTAGACTCTTTCGAAGGTAGATCTTGTCTATCTATTGAATTACTAATAGTAGCGTTACTTTAGAAACGTAAGGTCCGTTTCTATTATTAAATAGAATACCTTATATACTATAAATACCTCTAGAACTAGTACTAGTGTCTCTAGCGTAGGAATTAGGTTAGAATTAATAAGAGATCTATTAATAATAAATTACTATCCTTCTAGTTATACTAGATCTTCCGTAAATCTACGTTCTAATATCTAGCTATACTAACTAGTCCCTCTAGCTATCCCTTAGCTAGCGTTAGGCATGTTCGAATCTAGTACTACTACTACGTTATCCGATATAGAGATTCGAGTCGTTAGTATACTACAACTTAGAGTATAAGTATAAGAGGTAATTATAGAGAGTCGGGAAAGTCGTATTTCCGGTACGTAGGAGGAGGAATAAGGGGGTTTTAGTTTTAGTAATACCGAAAAATCAGTTAAGATCTTAGTAATACTAAGGAGATATAGAGTAGTCCCCTTCTTTTAGTTTCGTAACCTTACGAATCTATAGTTGCAAAGAATAACTACTAATTAGTATTAGTATACTTACCAAGATACCTATAGGCTAGTAGGTGGGTATTAACGTTAATAGTAAGGAAAGAAAGACTATAAAGGAAATAGACTAAGATTAGATAACTATTACTTAATTCTTGTTAACCTATAAGCTAGCTTGTAGGTATACAACTATCTAGATTACTACGTAATTATAGCGAGTATATAGCCGTAGGTTAGGGTAAGCCTACTATAGCTATATCCTCCCTAAATACTACGTATTATGTTTGCTATTATCCAAACAATAGGAGTTAGGCGTAATTATACGTTATAGTTATAATTACGCGTTAGAATCCAAATATAATTATAATAGATCTTTAATTGAATTAATAACTGCTAATTACAAGCTAATTATAGCCCGATAAATCCTATACCTCTTACCTAAATCCTACTATAATAACTACCGTAATGCCGCAAATACTACGAACACCGTAAATACCGTAAATACTAAAATATGATAGCTCCGACCGGGTAAGGATTTATAGGGGATTTTTAGGCGATTTTGGTATACCTATACAACGTTTATTAGCAGTATTTTGAGCGCGTAATAAAGATCTCTAACTTACTTTACTTACGACGAGATCTAGAAAGATAATCAGCTTAACGTAAATATAGCTAGATAGATAAAAAATAAGCGAAGATATAAGTACTATCCGCGTAAGTAAGGCCTATGTCTAGTAGAACTAAAACTTAACCGATAAAGGTAGCGGGAAAATAATAGGGAAAATACTAATAAACTCCCGGTAGACTAATTTCCTAGGGGGGTACTTAGGATTTTAGTATTCTATATATAAAATGAGATTCTAGACGGAAATAAGAAGACGGCGGACCGGTAAGAGACTTAGGAATATTTAGGAAGGCCTAGGAAAGATATAAAGAATAATTCTATTACTATCTAGAAGGTCTAAATTATATCTTAGGAAAAAGGTATAGATTTATTAGCAAAATATAAATTCCTAGGGAAGGGTATATAATTTCACGTTAGCCTATATAAAATAATGATTTGAGTTTAGGAAATAATAGTTTGTCCTAGATAAATATTCGGAACGAGCCTATATTATCACGTAAATAGATCTCTACGAGTTTACCTTATAGTTCTTATACTATAGATTCCTCACGTCCGTCATATCTATTGTGTGTTGTAGTGTTACTAATAATAATATATATGATAGAAATAGCTAGTAAAGGTCTAGAAAATGTTATAGGTAGGATATATCGTAGGTACGATAAGGTTTAGACGTTTAGACGTTAGAGGAGTTCTAGTACGGAGTAATCTAGTATATTAGCCTATTATTAAGGTTTCTATAGCTATAATTAAGGATATTAGTATAATAGTTATAGTATTAACTCAACGCTATAGGACAGTAATAAGTACAGAGCGAGAGTAAGATATAGAGTAAAGGTATTAGTTAGGAAGGTAGCGACCGAGAGTTATAGTATTTACTACTTCCCTAATTTTTTACGACCGGTAATTACCTACTATAATTTTCGGACTAAGTATACGTAACTCTACTAAAGCCTTACTTAAGCTTAATATATTAATTTTATTATATAGTATACTAAAATAAATTCACCGGCTTAATAGGTTAAATAAATCTTATCTCCTAGTTATAGTAAAGAACCTACCGAACTACGCGGCTTACGCCCGTAGCCTAACTAGCTCCGTCGTTAATAGGGATTATCTATAACTTCTCCCCTCTAATACTATCGATGCCTATAATCTCCCTCTCTCCCCCAAATATATAAAGGGCTAATTCAAGAATATGATCTATAACTCCTTTATTAACTAATACCGGAGTAATATAGAAGAAAACCCTCTACTCCTTACTAACTACGCCGTAAGTAAAAATGCTATTAATACGGGCGTAAAGAAACTCGCGGCTCGTAATATGCGCAAATTAACTAATACGGAAAGTAGATCGAGATTCTATAGTACTAAAAGGCTGTCAGCTCTTCTAAACTAAGATTATAGGAATTTAGACTTAACTAGAGTGCTAACTTACGGATCTATAAAAGAAGACTAGTAATACTATTTTATTAGTAAGCTACTACTAATAGAAATAAATAGTCTTCTATAATCCTTAGTATAAGCTTACTTAAGAAAGTCTTAGAATTTAGATAAGGCCTTGATAACCTAATTTAGGAGTTAGCGATCCCGTATTATTACTACGTTAAGCTTATAGGTAATTGCTATAGAGATCTAGACTATCGTAGATAATAGTATAATACTAGGTTTAAATTCTTATTACGCTTTAAGACTAAGCTCGTGTTTCGAGAGTAGAGTCTAGAAAAGTAGTCCTAATTCTTCCTTAATCTTCTATAATTATACTATAAGCTTAGGATGAGATTTTGACTATACGCCGAGGAGTATAAGACGGATACTTTAATAGAAGAGCTCCTTATTAAATAACTATTCCTCGATATAAAGAAAGTTAGTTACTAGTACCTAGTTCTTTAGAAGTCTATTTAGAGCTCGTTAGATTTAAAGATAAAGATATAGTAAGTCTAATAATACAAGATATACGAAAGGGATAAATTATCGAGGGGATAATAGGACTTACTTATACTTAAATTCTCCTATCGTAGTAGTTATATTATAAGGAGTTAAGAACCTATAAGCAGTTTACGCGTAATATAGGCCGGCGTAGAAGTTCGGGATCGAAAGAGATAGCTTAAGCTTATAGACGATATCGTTATTATCCTCTTCTATCTCAACTTCTTCGTCGTCTTTAATAATACCTAAGATTAACGATAAAGTATTATCTATAATGTTCCTAGGACGGGCAGCTTTAGGTTTCTTCTTAGTCTTTGTTTTACGTACTTTAGCTCGAGTCTTTAAGACTTTAAATGCTACTCGAATAAGACGTTAATATACTATACAGCCTATCCTTATTATAGTATCGAGCTATAAGACCTTATTAGAGGTTATTAATTCTAATATTAGAATCGAATTATATCGAGTAAGCTGAGCGTAGCAACGTGTAATTTTATCTAGAATAGAATATCTAGACGGGAGTTCTTTTTAGAATACCTCTTTAAACTCGGGCTTAATTATATTACTATTAAGGAAAAGGCGTAAGATAACAGCCGTAATAACTAAATATTAAACAAGCTCGTTGATTTGAAAACTCTTTAGATGCGTAAATAGGTTCTAAATAGGACCCTAGCTAAGTAGACGCGGGAATTCTACTAGTATACGGAGGAATAACTCCTAGGCTTTTAGTATAAGAATATAGGAGCTAAGGAATGCTATTTAAATCGTAGTAATTCCTTTATACTCCAAATAGATGAAATTAAGTAGATAGTCGAGATATCGATCTATCGCTAGACTAAGAAGTCTAACTACTAGTTCTTCGAGATAAATACCTAGCTTCTATACGAAGGTTTCTTAATTACCCTTCCTAGAAATCTAAGGAATAAGGTTTTATGCTCGGACTATCTACTAGTAGTATCTCCCTTTATTTATAATATTAAAGGCAAGGTCTCCTCGATCTTTTGCTCCGCTAGCGTAGTAGAATCTATAGTTTAAGGTAGTACTTATTCCTCGAATACTAGACGCTTTATTCTGCCTAACGAGATCTCCTCGAAACGCTAATATAGGTATATAGATAAATCTATCTTACGAATTAATCTAGATTATAGTACCACGATCGAGCTCTATAGTTAATAATATCGATGCTAATATATCTTTGAAATTACAGGCGAAAAGAGTAATTACTAGTATAAACTAGTTAACTCGTCTTTCTCTTTATTTTCTTATTATCCTAGCTAATTCTATATAGATACCGGTAGTAGCTCGATATATAGTTCGATAAATACTAAACTTATCGATAAAAATAGTTATAGGTATTAAGCTTATTCTAGGCCGAAAGTTTTTCGTAAGAAACTCCTCTCTAAATTACTAGATCTCGAGTTCTGCTTTAATAGGCTCTAATAGGTTAAGAGTTCGGCTTATTACCGGTATTATCGTTCGGTTAATAATACGGCGAAGGATATAATATCCCGTCTTTCTTAGACTCTCTACTATAGCTAATAAACTATAGCTTATATTTACTAAGGATAGGTCGGCTGTCTTATCTCTCTATTTATATAATACTTGAATATTTTAGAGGCGGCACTAGATATCTATTTCGTATACTAATTTATCCTTATTTTCTGCTTAGAAGACCTTATAGGATTCGTACTTTAGAAATAGTACTTACTAGTCTAGTATCAAATCATCCTATAAGATAATTAGTTTGATATAGACAAGCTTCTTACTACTTTATTTAGATTAGCTCCTCCGATTAATACTATACCAAAAAACACGGCTAATCTACGTCCGATAATAATAGTCGGTCTATTAGATGAAATATAATAGCTAGATTAGATTACCGATAGCCTAACTAGGCTTTACTAGGTAGTATATAAATTCGCTAGAGGTTGTTCGAATAGAACTTCCCTATAAAATTAAATAGTAGAACTCGGATAGATAATCTATAAGCTTAGCTATTCCGGTATAAAGCTAATTTCCGATTAATAGCGTAGATAGGATATTACGGGTAAATCTACCGCTATCGAGCTAATAAAAAATTTCGACTATACTCTTCCGATTTTGAATCTTGTTTCTGTCTAATTCGAGCTCCTTTCCGTATGCTTAGAGGCGTAGGATTTTCTTAAGAAGGGTTAATTTAAGGGTATCTATATCCCTAGGAAGACGAGCCTTTACTATATTAATATCGTTTATTATATTAAAGATAGAGAGGAGACTCTTCTAGTAATCGCGAGACTATAAATATATTTTAGCTACTACCGCTAGTACTATTAACTATATTAGATCGTCTATATCCTCTAGTATTTCCTAGGGTCCCTAACGGGGCGGGTTCAAATAGGGGGGGTCGGGTTCTCTAAACTCCTTTCCTTTAAGGAATAATCCTAAACCTCATTATACTTATAAGTTATTAATAACTAATAATATAGAATTATCTCCTAGAATATTTACCGAAGAAGAGTAGTAGAAATACTAGGCTAATAAGACTATATTCGAGAAACTATCTATTATTAACGTATTTCGAGACTATAGATTCCTACTAGAAAAATAAAGGATACTCGAAACCTTAATATAAATCAACCTTAATAATTTAGAATTTCGTAATATAGGCGTTCTAGAGTATAAAAAGGTAAATAAGAAATATTATAGGATTTTAGGAGTAATAACTACTAGGCTTAGGAAAATTAGAAGTTTTTAGCCTATAGATACTTACCTAGCTAATAATAATAATTCTACGATCCTATAGCGTATAACTATAATAGATTCGGCGATAATATATACTATTAAGAGGCTAGAATACCTAGCTAAAGCGATATTTTAAGTAAAGTCCGAAGCTAAGGAGAAAAAGGAACTATAGAATTTTAATCTAAGAGATATATTTAATCCTTAAAATAAAGACTAGAAGGTAGTACCTTCTATAGCTTCTTAAATAGATATATACGAGGAGAAAATTATTAGAGAGAAAATTATTATAACTTTCCGAAAAGAGAATAAACTATTTAATATATAGATAGAAAGTAGGGGACTAGGAGACTAGAGAAAATATTCTAAAGGCCTATATAAGAAATTTAGCGTAGTATAGAGAAGAAGAATAAGAAAAGTAAAATAAACTAACTTAAAGGGAGATAATAATAAGTATCTAGAATATCTTACCGCTATAAAGAAAGTTCGCGAGGACTTAAAATTAGAATTATAGTTAGTAGGTATAGATATTACTAAATTAGAGAAGATTATAAAAGTATTTAATATAAACGCGGAGATTACTAAGATAGTAGAATAGTACTAGTCGCTAAGCTATCCCCTAACTAAAGCTAAAAAGGAGAAGATAATATTATTAGTTAAGAGTATAAAGTCTTTACTTCCTAAAGATTTTATTCTATTTTATCGCGATTACTTTTTTAGTATTTATACTAAGTACAGGCGTCAAAAATTGCGGGCAGCAGCGGAGACACCTTTAGAGAAGCTCGATATTGAAGCGCTTTCGGTTGCCCAGTTGGAGGACAGAGAATTAGTTGTGGATGATCTGCAAGTTTGTATCTGGCCCGAACACGCAGAGCTTTGCAGAGAGTTTCCAAATCAGAGCCAAGAATGGTTTTACTTGCTGCAATACAATGTGACCAAAATCCACCAGGCACTGAGCTGTTTAGCAGAGTTCTACAGAATCGCTCTCTGGTTGAAAGAGATGGATCGTACTGCAGTACCGGATGCTGCAAAGAAAGCCAAAGCGAACAAGTACCTGGACGAATGGGCCAATCTCTTTGATGAGCGTCCGGCACCTGGGGAAAGGCTTCTGCATATCAATCAACGTTTGAGCATACTCATGGAGAGAGCAACGGAACAGGTCAAGAAGGACATCAAACTCACACTGTTGACACATCCACCAAAAGAGCCAGAAAAGAAGAAGAATTGGAAAAAGAGTGGTCAAACCCCAGATATGCTCTTCAGAAAGATGTGGGGTGCCTTTAAACCGTCTCCCGAGCGAGCCAAGGCGGAGAAACTGAACGAGGACTATCGAGCGCAAGTCGAAGCACAAGAAGCCAGAATTGCTGCTGCGAAAAGGAAAAAGGCGAGTGGATCCAAGCCGCCACCGAGTGATTCAAAGCCAAAGCCCCTCCTAGGAACGAAAGATTTTGCGGCCACTGCAGCTGCTAAAAGGGGTCAAACATTAAGGAGCGCGAACAGTCCAAGGGGAGCGAACATTTCTAGAGGAGCAAACAGTCGAAGGGGCGCGAAGAGTCCTACACCCGAACCGAAGTATTCTGCTCGGAAGGGTGGCAGATTTGGCAAAGGCGGGAAAAGATGAAAGCAGGATGGGCATTTGGGTTAGACATACTCGGGATGTGAGATTTCTTGTTAGACTGCGGTCTTGGGATATTTGGAGATATAGAGGGTTTCCATACATAGTCATGGACAACCTTTTGCCGTGGAGTCTGCCTTGCACTCGTCTTCCAATGCTGAGGTGATGACAGTTGCGATGATGCACTCGTTGAAGATACCCTCTCGTGTTGCGATGAACTGTTGGCTTTAGGAATTTGACGTGCTGTCATGTGGAGTTGGAATCGAGAATGTTATTCGTATTTAGTATTTAGTGTGGTAATATGATCGTTCTGAGGACACATAGCGAAGCCATCAATTGAAGTCCCTTCTGCCACCTTCCAATTTAGAAACTAGCTCTCTACTAGCCGTCTTTAACCCGGGGTCGATATTGATAATTTCCTGGCAAGGTTCCATTAGAAGACTTGCCACGAGTTCATCAATGATGATCGCAAACAGAAGATGGAAGACTGGTTTGAGTGACATGACGCTGCCGTGAATGATAGACTCGGCGTGAGCATATCGCATACTAGGAGATCGGCTGACAGCCCAGATCGATTTACTTCCTGCGCTGCTGAAAATGGAACTCGGAGGTTCAATGTCATTTCTTGGCCTGGTGATATTATAGGAAGTGCCAGACCAGACCAGTGCCTGTGATATAGTCTTTTACCAACGTTGTCCCTTATCAGCCCAAACCCATCCTTGAACCACTTTTATTTGTGCCGCTTGCGATGTTCGTCCTGGTTCGCTAAATCTGTCCAGCCGGCGTGGAAGTCATTGCCAGTATTTGTACCAATTGCCAGCAAATCGAGGGGAGTCAATACTCGAGATACACGCGAGATCCGCAGACCGGCCCTCACAGCGGGTACAGCCATAATGGCCATACCAATGTACATCGAGATGGGGCGGGAATCTCGGTGTCGATAAGGTGTGGTTCGGCCTGTCCTGTTTGCGCGAGACGGGTCTGGATTGGGATCAGAGTATATGGCATAGAAACAGAGGAACGCAGACTCGCGACGATTGTATCCTGCCCATGTACAGGCCATCAGGGCGAGAGTGGTAACGGCATTGACGTTGCATACCGCGACGAGCGGGAAGGATTTGAAGGTGAAGGTGTATGCATGGATTGGCTGGGCGAAGACTGATCATAGACCGAAGTTTGCGGGTCGATGTAGGAGGTAAGATGTAGCGACAGATGGAGTACTGGAATAGACCTGCTGCGGCGATGGGAATTGTATAAATAGAATAGCACGTGATAGGGAGGCAGTCTACCCCTATATATACAGAGGCCATCGCGCTCTTCAATACAACATGGTTCTCATCATTCAGGAATTGACAGTTGGGTAGCGAGGTACGGTAGCCTCCATCGCCTAGTTCCGCTAAGCCTGGCCTGGATATTTGCCGATTTGAGGTAGCCAAAGGAAGTCCTACTTTTCTGTGTGTCTGAAATGGGCTTTTCCATGTTGGTAGTGCTCCAAATTTCGTCAACTGTGAGGGGGTTGATTACCTCTCTGTTGACCCGGTCCCGGGTTTGTGTGCTATATTTAGAGATTGTGAACTCAGGCTCCATGGACTCGATCCAACTCTCACTTCACAATCACCATATAAAAGCAGAAACTTGTCTCGAAACTTCCTGTTCCAATCCGCACACCTCGAACCCGGACAGCAATATTCGACCTCACCTTCGAAATTCCCATTCAGGCGCCGTCCCTAATCCTGGCCAGCGACACAAGTAAACTTATACATCATTCATCATACCTAAGATTTGTCAAGAATTCATATGAAACATCTTGCCCCTTTCGAGCAACTACGAAGTCTGCGAAACATCTCACGAAGATTGTTAAAAACTGGGAAGGAAACTGAGGGCGTACAAGAAGAACAGTATAACGAGCGAACAAGCTGAGTAATTATCTTACATGCTATCACCTTCTCCCATCTCCTTCGTACCTATAATTCCCGACCGGTCAAAGGCAGTCATGGAAAACAACATTCGATCAAGCCACTCCACGTCCACAGGCCTGCGATCACCAGACATATCCTCAAAACATCTGAACTCACTGCCTGCTAATGGCACCAAAGTCCCGTTCCCCCCTCAAAGAACGGAACAGGTGCATCCTCGTTTCTTGAATCCTCATCTCAATCTCAATCTCCGTTGCCTCCTGAGCCATACCCTCCTGCTCTGCCACAAACTTTTCAGTCCGAACCTTAAGCTCTGAGAACAAGCCGTTGAGCTCAGAGTCCCAAAGCGGGAATGCCTCATCTTCCTCATGGATCGACTTGATATAGTCAATATGCGTCCTCGCGCTTTCCAAAAGCTTATCGACTTCTTCTTGGGCCCACTTGATATATCCCCTAGCGCCATCCTCGGCAGTAACGTTATGGTTACAAACCCAAACGCGAGCTTCAGGCCGAGTAAAGGATTTTAATACCTCATTCCACTCGCCGTTGAATTTCCGTTGGAACTTCTCCCGCTCCTCCTCAATCAGCGTCTCCGCCATCAATTTTACCACCAGATAATCGAGATGACGAGAGACCCACGCCATCCATTGTCCCTGGCGGAGATGGATCTTCTCAATAACCCACGCATAACATGAGAACGGATTCCCGGCAAAGCACTCGCTCTCCAACGCTGCTCGTGTAGCTGCCGCGTATAAATCCTGAAGGACAGAGCTTACATACATCTTGATCTCCTCTTTGGTCCTACCGTAGAGAAGGGCTTGAGGCGCCGTGGCGTCAAAACTAGCGCGTTCCTTCTCTAGATAGCTTTTGTGTTGCGAGAGGATTCTGGTTTTGGTCCATCCGATTCGTGTGCCGGTGATGGGATGGTTACGTGGGAAGTATCTGTATTCTACCGGAGCTGGTGGTGGTTGATCGTGTTGTGCAGTAGCAGTTGGAGTAGCCTCTACTTTATTATCCGATTCGGGAACCACAAGGTTGGACAATCGAAGTTCCTCGTTGCCCTTTTCGTATTGGGCGAGGAATTCCTCGCTTCGGTTTTGGATGGTATTCATGGCATCGAAGTAAATTTCCCTCTCGACGATGATAGGTGAGTTTGGTCCTCGATAGCGTCCCTTAATTGCATGCATGGCGATGTCCATCGCGCAGTTGACACTCGCCTCTGTGTAGCCATGTAGAATAGCTTTCCTGGATTGCCCATGTTGCGCGATCATATCTTTTGATACTCGCCAAATGTCTTGGAGGCGCTCTCCGTGGACGGAGAGGATGGATTGGACGCATTGTTGATACATCTTGAAATGGTTAGGTTGTTGTTTGGGTTTGGATGCTGCGAGGTATCTACAGGTTTGACCTGGTTGGTAGATGCGCAGTGGAGAGTAGACTTGGCTGTTCGCAGAAGTAGTGGTTTGTACTATATAATGTGTGGTGAACAGGAAGGAGACGAAGTTTCATACTGATATCAAAGCGACGATGTTTACCGGGTTGACATCCATTTGACAGCCTTGTCCGAGCGAGATCATGAGGCTGATTTAGAGTTTGGGCGAACCGCGACATCTCGACTTGAGATACACACTGAAGTACAAACTTTACGTTGGTCACAAGAATCCGTGAGAATCATGACACTTCCTGTTCGTATTTCTCAGCATGTACGATTCTTGTCGCCAATCCCTCTGCATTGGATGTGAAAATTGAGGGACGTTTGTCGTCGGATTTTGCCACACTGGCAAACACGGTCGGCCTCGCTTGGATGACCAGATTTCATACTCAAAATTTTCAATAGACACTCATGTACAAGGCTCATATCAAGGCGGGAGTGGCATTTTTGATCTATTCACCATCAGTGATATTGTGCAAAAGAGCCTTCGATGTTATACCTCAGACAAACTAGAATATCTTGAAGCTTTCCAACTTTGTTCTGCCACTGTCTACCATTTCTTCAATCTCGCCTTGCATCAGTCCAGGTACATAGCATTCGTCCACTAACCGCACGCGCCGATGGACACTCTTGGCGTCCATGAAGAGGCCATCTTCGTCCTCGGCGCGAAGGATGTAAGGTATTCTTCCGCCACAGAGAATGGCCACAGTATGGCCCATATTTGTCTGGGAAGAGCCAATACCCTGGAATCCACTTTTCGTCGTGAATATTTTCAACAATGCAGAATCGTCGACTTGAAGATAGACGTTCTCGAAAAATTGTTTGTGCTCAGCCTGACTGGGCCATTTGAACCACGTAGGCCAAGTCTTACCAGCACGCATGAGCTGGCATTCTTCAATTGTATCTATCATGAAGCCGGGCACGGTGAGATGAAATCTTTCCCTCGCGCCGGCACCCAGCCTGAGGTTGCGACCGAAATTGTACTTCCCACAGGCTGCGAAATCGGAGGCCCCTTCTCTCTGCAGAAGCCAACTCATGCGCGGGTCCTTGTACCACTTCGGAATCCAAGATGGCCAGGTAGACGATCCACTCTTTTGATGGGAGAAGGAAAGATCGTCGAGGCTTCCACTACCGCGAAGCATCAAGACGGTGACTTCGGCGTACACTAAAGCGACCGATTTGGCGTAGTCTACGCGAATGAGTGGCTGCCCAGTGTTAGGATCAGAAGCTGCCGGATGACTCAGAAGCGAGTAGACTTTGTCTCGTGGGTCGGACGCCGCTCTGTTCCTGGCGTGAAGAAGTAAATCCCGAAACGAGGTTCCAGAAAATGAACGGTACAAGAATGTGACCCTTTCGGTGTAGAAAGCTTCAGTTTCGAGTTCTTCCTTTGGCATGTTGGCTTCGATGATACGGAACGCCTGGTACAATACGTCCCAATCAATTGTGCTATGGCCAACATAAAAAGTTGCTCGAGCTGCGAGGCCAATCTCTTGGCAAGTCCAGGCTCGGTGAAACCACTGGCGACAAGTGACTTCTCTGAGTGCTGTGACCCATGGCAAAGATGGCGAGCCGTCGAGGCCTCGAAGACTCAAGTTCGATTCAGCCACAATCTTTTGGGCCGCCTCAAAGGCTAAATTGCCAGATAAACATCCTCGCTCATCTGAATTGTCGAGACCGAGCCACACGAGAACCCTCGAGGCCCTCGAGTAGACAAGTCCCATATTCTTCACCTGAGCATTTTTCTCGGGGACATCTTTCTGATTGATACAGATAGCGTCGATCCAAATTTTGACATACTCTTTTTTTGAGCGGATGTGCCTAAGAGCTGAATCAAGATTGCTTCCAATTCCAAGATTTGCTCTGTCGCAGGTCAGCGTTGAGGTCGGGGTGGGGTCACCCCAGGTGTACGATAGAGCCAAGTACTCTGGCCGAGCGTTCAGGTCTATGTTTACGAGAGAGAAGGTTCCAACCAGTGGTGCATAGAAGGGTGCAGGTCGTAGATTCAGAACGCGTATGGTTTTAGGTGCAAGGAGAGGCTTGTAAACGAAATGAGACGGAAACAAGGCTTGGTGAATAGAAGAGATGAAAGTATAAGCAAGACCTGGGGATGATCCTGCGTCGCCAACATCGGAGACGTTGACGGTATCGGCATCTGAGAAAATGGGGTCACCGGATGATTGGTTGATTTCTTCCATCGATGAACAGCATTCTCAAAAAGAACAGAGAGTACTTCTGACTGAAAGAGATGCAAACATCTAAGTAGGTAGGTGAACTTCGCCATACCTTAGCGCGGTGAGATGACGCATATGTCTGATCGCCAGCCAATACACAACGGTAAATGGAGAGGCTGAGTTCAGGAACGAAAGAAGAAGATGTAGAGAAGATGAAGGTTGACCTAATCTTCATAATAAACATCATCGCATGTCCGTCTTCTACACGATCTAGCAGCTTAAGAGGAAGCATGACCAACAGGTAGGGCATCAGTCTAGGGGATTCAAAAGACTTGGTCGTAAGGGTTATAATCGAAATCATGGTAAAGTGGTGTTGTTCTGATGAAGCCAACTTGGCCACCACCACCATCCGAGATGCCAACAGCGCACGGATAAAAGAACGTGACATTCCAGGAATCCAATACTACTGTGGTATGGTATAGTAACATAGTACGGAGTATTGATCTCCCCTCATCTCCTTCCAGTCATTTCAAAACAAGCCTCATCAAACCGCCAACCCCTCAACCACAATCCCCCCCCCCCCCCCCAATCTCCACCTCCACGCCCCCCTCCAATTGGCCCAANATTTATCTGCTGCCCCCCCCCCCCCCAATCTCCACCTCCACGCCCCCCTCCAATTGGCCCAACCCCCAAAATCCCCAGCGCTTAAGCACATGGCGTTCCAGTCCGCCAAACACGCTGATTGGGTACCGAGCCCACTGCGGGAAGAGGCGATCCTTGTGTCTGGGAGGGATGGCTCGGATGGGTCCGTGATGGTGTTTGCGCCATCCAGAAATAGTCTGGAGCTAAGATGAAGAAGAATTATTTCGTGTTTCCTCAGGCTTTCTTTTCTTCTTTCTGCTGCTGCTGCATGCGCCCCGGGATGGGATGAGATTGGAGGGGCGAGGTGACGAGTATTTTTACCTCTCAGATCAACATGATAGCAAGCTAGCAACAAGAGGACGTGAAGGATTTGGAAAACCGATGCAGACGCTGCAAATGCACACCCTGTCTCTCTCCATCACAAGTCACCCCTCCTTTCTCCCCTCTGACAGCTCAACCCAAGCGTACGGAGTTGAAAGACACTAACAACACCAAACCTATCTGGCCAACCCGAGCCCAAAGGTCCTCCAACGGACTCACCCTCCAGTTCCTAGCTCGCAACAACCCAACCAATCCCCTCCTCCCCTCCCCTCCCCTCCCACCACCAAAACCGCTACAACCGGCACCCAGAAACGTCTCTTAGACCCTCCCCAATAGCTGTTCCAAAAATCCCCATTATTGCTTTTCCAATCGTTCGCACTAACAGTAGTCTTCTTCCATCTCATCCTATGACTGACCTTTCACCGAGGACAAGGTAGCAAGCGCTGCATCCCAACTTCACCAACTACCAATATACCCTCTTTATAGGACGGGGAGAGAAGGGACTCGCCGCACTCGAGAGACATAATTTCGAGTGTGCAGTGCCTATGGTGTCGATACCGAACCAATAGCGAAGAAGGAAGAAAGGATTATGCTAGGTACAAACATCAACCACAAAATTCACCAAGAACAAATCAAACAATGTAGAACACGCTTCTCCATCACCTCCTTCCACCTCCTTTCACCTCCTTCCACCTCCATGATGCGAACACAAGATGCTAATCATAACCAGGCTGATGAGACAGACAACAGTAGAATGATAGAATCAAGCGTCCTATTTCATCCGTTGTATGGTGTGGGTGCATCCATCCGTCCATGAATGAATGAATGAATGAATGAACAAGGGGGCGCGCGGGAGGGAGCGAAGAACAAGTCGTGGAACGAAACCCCATCATGTCGTGAAACAAGCAGCATTCCGTCGGCGCCAACTTTCAACAAAGAATAAAACTCCGTGTCACCAAAAAAACATCAAAAGTCCCAGCAAAATGGAGATGGATGCAGTGGGGGATAGCAGATGTCATGCCCATGGTGTAATGCTGTGAAATTATCATTCGTGAACTAAAAGTGTGTACATGTGTGTAGCTATATCCAAAAATCAGGGGTAGTAAGTAGCTGTGCATGCTGTAACGCGCGCAAAGAGTTCAATCATGATATCCCATCCCACTCCATCCTCCCATATCCTCAATGTAGATGCAAATCGCATATTGCATATTCCATAAGCGCCTCTGTCAAAAACGCCATACAATACTGGAAGACCACAAGCAAGAGGGTCCCCTCCCCGAACCCCATAGACCGCTCCAATAAGTGGCTGGTATCAACACGCGCTCAAACCAACAACAAGAAGCGAATTAAAAATCCAAGAAGCTCAAACTCCATTTTCCTCCCAGCGGCGTCGTTAGATCATGTCTTTTCTACAAAATGATATTGCTCCCAAACAGGGTCCTCCAGAGGCTACGAAAATAAAAGGTTCATCTACTATCTTCAAGGTAGTTGATCACTCAGTAGAAGTCGTTGTCGAGCTGACCGTGCCCAACGAACTTCCACTATCCGTCCTCCTCTTCTTGCTAGCAGGAACCGGATCTACAATCGGTGTCCGCGAATAATGCGTCACCGTTCTCGTCACGACTCGTCGCACGCTGACGCCCACGCTTTTATTCTCGGCGGTATCCCATGACTCTCGGGGACTCATTGCGCTCGTTGTGTAAGGAGAGTATATCGTTGCTGCCGAGCCGAGCGGTGAGCGTACTGAGGCGGGAGAGTATGGTGATTGTGGTATATGGAGTCTTCGAGGTGTTCGTGCAGAATGTGGTCGTGGGAAGCCAGGGGTGGGTGGGATGGTTGTATTTATTGCTTCGGGACGTTCCTGTCTTTTGATGCCTTTGTTGGCCAGCATGGCTGTATCTTCCTCCTTCGCGGCGGTTTCTTTTTCTGTAGAATCACTGTGGGATGAGGAGCAGCTGCTTGAGCGTGAAGAGCATTTTGAAAGTGGTGAGGAAGGTCGAGAGGATTTAGCTGGCGCAGTGCTGGTGAGTGAGGTAGAGGTTATGGTACTCGAATTGGAGTTCGTGGAGGCTGTGGTGGATACTGAGTCAGAGGAGTTGACAGAAGTAAGGGCTGGCTTGGTCTCGGGAAAGGTGAATCGTTTCGAGGTTGCTGGGCCTGCAGACATTGGGCTCATAAGCTGGGTGGGAGAGAGCTTGGAGAGGAAATCGAGATAGGCGGCGGGAGGAGTGATGGGAGTCTTCAAGCTCTCTTCTTGCTTGATGTATGTTGGAGTTGCAACGAGAGGGCTTCGAAGCTCTGAAGGATATGAGGCCGACAGCGGTGTCTTGAGAGCAGAGAGCTGGGGTTTCTGTTGCGTGGTTGCCATGATTGAGTAGGATGATGGTATACTGCTTCAACGACACAAGTATCTATCCGAGAAGAAGATAACAAAGTGTGCTGATGTAGTAGTCTAAAACGAGAGTGAGTGCATGTATGGGAGGGGGAGGGGGAGAGGAAGAATTTGAAGGTTGAAAGATTTGGCGCAATAGAGCGGGCAAGGGAAAAGACAGCTAATTGACCTGATGCGTACCTTGGCACCAATGTCCAGCTTGATGCTTCTTGTCGCGAAGAGAGTCGGCGCTTCGAGGCAGTTGGAGAGGGCAAGGCCGCAAGGGTCGGTCCCTTGGTCCCAAGCACTGACGCACTTTGGATCACAGGTGGGCAAGGCTGGCGAGTGGTCTATGTTAAGAAACGATGTAACCGCCCGTCTAGAGCGAAAGGGGGCAAGCGGGGATGCGAGACGCGGGTGTGGGATTCTGCTTGGTGGCACCTCGTTGGTCCGGACACAATCCTGAAGATGGACTGACTGGCCCAAGAAGACGGACTGAGTGGCCCAAGAAGATGCACTGAGGGGCCCAAGAAGATGAACTGAGTGGCCCAAGAAGATGCACTGAGGGGCCCAAGAAGATGCACTGAGGGGTCCAAGAAGATGCACTGACTGGCCCAAGAAGATGAACTGACTGGCCCAAGAGGATGCACTGACTGGCCCGAGAAGATGCACTGACTGGCCCAAGAAGACAGACTGACTGGTCCACTGACTGGCCCGAGAGGATGCGCTGACTGGCCCGAGAAGATGCACTGACTGGCCCGAGAAGCCTGCGATGTGCGTGTGATTCGCCGACCTGCTTGCAGCGGAAAATAGACTGCTTCCACTGTGCCCAGGCAAAGCAATTGAGCTGGCGAATATATCCCGACGACTGCGACACGGCGATTCCGGATCGGCCGACGCTGTTATGGAGTGGAAAGAGTAGCGATGATGGGATTGGAGAGTGGCGATGATGGGATTGGAGAGTGGCGAGGATGGGGTTGGAAAGAGTAGTAGGTAGCGATGATGGGGTTGGAGAGTGGCGAGGATGGGGTTGGGAAGAGTAGCGATGATGGGATTGGAAAGATTGTACAAAGGGATCCTGATATATCTGGCAGATGGCAGATGGCGACTGATAAAGTCCTGACTACCTATCTGCAATTCTGTATGGGAATGTATCATGCAGACATCTAAATAACATGCCTTGAGGAATCCCCCAAGCCTCAATCACCCCTCTGTAATTACTTCTAATTGCAGGCCGGCTGGCAGGCCAAACGCGCGCGAGCTTCCTGTTCAAAATGGTCCGAGGCGTCCTCAAAGGGCGTGACGCCAAAGATTTCATTCCAAAAGACCTACGAAAAGCCTTCCCGTGATGGTACACGACAACTTGTGAGCAGGCGCCTCTGGAGAACAGCGCATCGCCATGAGAGATGCATGTCTCTTGCGAAAGATAGTATGATTGGAGGTGCTGCCAATATAGCGGGTACCCACGAAACTGGCCCAATAGCAAGCTGGCCTAAAGCTACCCGGTTGACAGGTGCAGCCCGCTCGTAAATCAACTGAACCTTAATACCTTTACTAACCGCTGACATTGCTGCATACAACATCCCATTACATTGAAACCAAGTGATTCTCTTTGGACAAGGTGCGGTGAACCGCTCACCATGTATGCGACCCAAAGTGCGACAACAAACGTATCTAGGTAGACGATATTTACATTTTCTCCATACCTTAACTGCAAAGAACCAGCGTCTAGCCATTCAAGTACGGGTTGACCGCGTCTCCAACCATGATGGTTGGCTTCTGGGCCTGTGGGCTGCCTTCCTCTGCCACATGAACATGACATGTATGCTGTCCGAAATATACCTTGCCGTCGATACGCCGCGTCTTTGCCAACGTACTGAATGGCTCTGGATTCTTCACAGCTGTTTCCTGGTCGATACAAACCATCTGACACCTTCGACATGACCCCAGGAATTGAAAATGCTGTGACCCAATCTGCATCATGTGCCAATGATCTTCAGCATATGCTTCTTGAAATCCAGGGATCGATCTATGATATTCCGCCACGACGATGTTGGCACGAAATACCTCCGCATGAACTGCCTTACCGCCAGTACTCTTGATTTGTTCGTTCAAGCGGTTCAGGCTTGACCTCGAGATGGTGAGGATGGGACTCTCATTTGAGAGCAAGATTGGGCGCGGCGGGTACACTGCGGCCACTTGCACCTCTTCTGGAAAGGTGCCCGGAAGAGTGCGTGTTTTCCGGTCTTGGAAAGACTGCAGATGCGCTTTTGCGTGCCTAGTTGATCCCAAAGACCCGTTAGCCGGGAATCTGGCAAGTTGACAAGCCACTCCGAGGGCTTGTGTAAAGAATTCAGTGACGGTCGATGATTGGTAGACTCGGGCGGCTACAACATCCTCACAGACTTTGGCATCTTTCAGCGCAAAGTCATCTGTAGAGAAGAGTGAAGGGTCGAGAGATAGTGGAATCGATATGGGAGAAATCCCCGCTGTTGGATCAGAAAAGCTAACTCGGAGTATTCCACGCTCCAAATCAATCGTTGGTCTAATGAGCGCCATCCGGGGATACCGCTTTTGACTCAAGGCTACACCAGAGCCCGGACGCATGAGGCACCATTCCCTGTCCCAAGCCAGGCCTTCTTTGTTGATCATCCAAGCTGTTTGTGCAGGCACCCTCCAGCCTGCACAGCTCTTGATCGGATAAATTGACAAGCTCTCAACATACCAACGCTCATCTGTCGGCGATGGCACTGTGACCACATCCAGCATTGGAATTGTCGAAGCAACAAAGAACTCATACAAGAAGTCAACAAATGTCTCCACGTCCTTGATGGTACTCATTGCTCCCAAGCTCAATCGAATCATACCAGTTGGCTTTCCATGCATGATGTCGTCCTCATCACCGCAGCGGTGACCAGCTGAAAAGTTGCGCTTCATCTCCCACGGGTTCAACTGAAGAGATGAGGCCATGCCGCCAGGATTGCACAGCCCACCAGTCCGCAGATGTATGTTGCGGATGGACGCAAGCCTTTCGATCTCGGAATTGTTCACCCATCCGCCTGAGACGTTGCGTACATTGAATGCGACTATGGGACCTTGCAGTTTGGTGTCCGAGTAATCAGATGATGTGTCTTTGTAAATCTGGCAGACCTCCCGACCATTCGCGTGACGAAGCGCCGACAGACTGTCATGCAACCTCTTTGCTAAGAAAGCGCAATGCTTGGACACGCGGTTCAAGGACCCATAAAGATCGCGGTGAACGTCGAGAGCGGAGTGTAATGCTAGGATGTTATGCACTGGGAGGGTGCCATCTTCTAGTCGCTCGTGAACTGAACTCATCTTCTTAGCATGCCAATGTTCTTTTATGCAGACGACCATATCCACTGTGCCACCACCAAAGTACTTTCTTGATTGGAATACGTGGGCAGATGATCGCCGAACAATCAGCGCGCCCAGGTCAGGGAATCCGAACGGCTTGTACAGACTCAAGACAGTGAAGTCGGGAGCAACGAGAGGATCACTTAAATCCAATGGGGATGTTGAAACCAAGGCGGCAGCGTCTAGCAAGCTGTACGTAGACTTCAGCTGTCGAAGCTGCCGACACCAGTCCAGTGGCAAGCGACGACCGTTCATGTTTGACTGTGCCGGATAAGCGAACAGTCTTTGCCGGTGTATGCTGTCGTCCAGCGTGGCAGAACGAAACCATCTCTCAACCTCTTGATCCGAGCCTAGGCACCTGTGCTCCTTCGCATGTTCTCTCACCCCAACCAAGCTTGTATGCGAGTCCCGGTGATATCCAAACCAGTATCCTTCTTCGCTATCTCTAAAGGCGTCCGTTACAAGCTTAATACCGGCGGTAGCATTAGCCACAAAAACCACAACAAACTCGTCCGGGTCGGCCTGGAAGAGATCGAGCAATCGTAGGCGGGCATCCTCGATCCGTTTGGAAGTGTTTTGAGAAGCAACCGAAGCTGAATGGGGATTTCCGTATAGATTTGATATCATGTCGGCAGAGAAGCGCTCCATGAGGGATCTTGCAGGTATAGTTGTTCCGGCATGGTCAAGATATGTTGTCTCTTGGTGTCAGATTAGCGAAGGTTGTCTCGGACAGAAATATGTACCAACCTGCTAGCATGGGATACTCATGTTCCCTAAGTTCCTCCACACGACTATTGTAGCCATCCTTGCTATGGTCGGCCATTATCAAGCAGATTCAAAGAGAGACCAAACGGTAGGTTGATCAAAAGAGGGCGGTTGTAATCGATTGTGTCATAGGCGAAAGGGTGATCTCAACCAAAACCATCTGGGACCAGAGAAGATGAGGACCTAAAGTTGACGTCCATGTGGATACTGGAGAATATACGCTTGAGGCAAACAAGGTAGCTTTGGAGCTGAATACGGCGGACTCCGCGTCCCGTTGAAGACCTTCGAGAGCTCTGGTGGGAGGGAGCAGGAAGCGAAACACATGTATGAACGTGGGCAGGTTCCTGGTACAGTGTAATATTTGAGTGGGCAGTTGAGTTTACTACCTATCGGGTGGCGATGTTGTGGTGTTGAGTTCAGATGCGGCCTGAAATACGAAGCACTCCGAGAGAGAGAGAGAGAGGCAAATAACGATAGCAATCAGCAACCAAAATCGCCATTGGATCTTTCGAAACCTCTTGACTTGAAACCATAGCCGGTGATTCTCTGCCATTCTGATGGAGAACAAGAATCCGGAAGTCGTTGCCATCAAATTCAACGTGACACAGCACGCACCAAAAGGCAAGGGTTTGGATGGTGTAGTCTGACGACTTGGCCGTTCAACCATTGAGGCATGGAAAGGATACATCATATTCATGCTCTGCTATTTCATACATAACATCATTGGGTATAGGGTCATCCGATTCATCCTAGGAAGACTTTTCCAGACACGGTAGGTATGCGAGCTCACGAGGTAGCTCCGAGCACAACCTTTATCCATACGACATGCCAATCCCTTTCCTTCGCTGTATCCAACAAAAAGCCGCCACTGCGAGAGGCCACAAACAACTTCTAAGCCTTCTTTTTCTGCGCGTTCTTCTTCTCGTCACGAGTCTTATTCATGGCAGCAATCTCAGCCTCTTCTTGATGTTGCGCATACCATTGTCCACCCTGCAATACCAAGATACCAATCAACACGAGCGCGAGAATGGTGTTGCTGGCGGCCAGAACCCTAAGAGAGTCTTCCCGTCCAATTATGTAGCCCTCCTCGCCCGGTGATCCTCCCGCAGCAGCAACCGATTCTCCCTCAACCAATTCCATAGCGCCATAGATGCCTCCAGTCACGACCCTGAAGCCTTTGATAATGTTGGCAATGTAGACGGTGATTCCACACATGTAGAGGACTAGCGATGCGCCATCGAAGAGCTTGTTGGCTTCCGAGGGCTTGTAAAGCTTCACAATGAAGCCGAGAAAGCCGGTGCCAATGACGATATGCAGGATGCGTGAGATGAGAGGAGGACTGGCGTGCAAGAACTTGACATGGTTCTCCAGGAGGAGGTAGTAAGGTTCCCGGTCGAGAGGAGTAGACCAGAGAACATTGTAGTCATAAGGTAGGAAGGTGAAAAGAACGCCGAGGAAGAAGCAGACAGCTTGGTAGTGTTAGCAAGGCTATGTTGAGAGGGGCACTTCTTCGACAGCTGAGGCAGAAGCGGAAGTTTGTTGGCAGTACATACGACCTACGATAAGCAGCGTCGCAAATGAGTTTGTTTGCGTCGGCATGCTGACGGTTCTGAAGGGCGATCGGGGAACAGTCCTTGACGATTCTAGGGAGGCGATGGAGGGACTGGAATTTGGGGGACGTTGTTTATGGAGCGAGGAGTGCGAAGAACGATGGAGAGTGGAGGGCTTGTGAGGGCTGCGCTGAGGCTACCTTGTCTTCGTATCGCCGACGCCGTAGTTCTAAGCCGCAACAATGGGCAAATTGCTTTTCTAGTAATGGGAAAGAGTTCTGGAGGAAGCGAGCACGATTCTGTGAGACGTGATGGCGACCAAACAAACAAAAGGTAAACAGTCTGGGTCGTTGTGTTGTTTGTTCTTGAGCAAGTCAGGTTCTTCATCCATGGATGTTTCCCGCTAGAACCAGAATTCTTCTAGAAGGACGTCTCGGGCCATTCAGGTGAATTGCCCGAGACGCCCATGGCCGAAGTGGTGACTACTACACAGTGCACAGTATGTAAGATACTCGCACTTTCAACACCTCAGCAACACCCCCAGTCACGAATTTCAAAGCCTTCAGCGATATAAAGAGAGTCGAGTTCGTCCGCATTGACGACCGGGGCAAAGATATTACGGAAGTCCCGTTCGTACCACAGTACGACACGGAACTACAATCGCCGTTCACTACACCGCAGGTGGCACTTGCACTGGCTGGCACTCACACTGGCCTTCATAACCTCCCTGAGGACCCCCGCGCGATGAGAGCCTCAACGTACGCGCACCACTTTCAACCAAGGTAGCGATGGATATTAATAACATTGATACCGTAAGTTTCTGCCGAGCTTGACTTGAAGCATTAACCGGGCACAGGATTCGTAGCTTCTGTCTCATCTTTCTGGGGAAGTCGCTGCTTTCCAGAATCTATCTTCCCCGGAGTTCGCGCTGCAAGAGATTCCACCTTCTGCTTCCAGAAAGCCGAAGGACCTCTTCGCCTGCTAGTGTGTTGACTGTCGTCGCGTCGAAGCGGAGCGGGATCAAAAACTATGTCTACCATGGTCATGGTCATGGTCATGGTCTTCTACATTCACAGATACGTCGTTCTCGAACTCGTTTCGACTGGACCTGTATGTTTCACTTTCGGCTGCTCCCGTCTGCAATAGTAAAATACACCTCGCTGTTAGGGGCTCCATACTACTACTGTGTGGGTCAATCAACGCAAATCGATTACCTTTGTTTAATCTATTCGAAGCGAAGACAGCCCCGACACCTTTATCTAAAATCGACAGGCACGACGATGATCCCCACAATCCTGGGAGCCATGGGGAGACCAAGCCATTTTACACCTGCCATGCTGTTAAACTTTGCGAGCCATTCGGGCTTCTGCGTCTTGCTCCGAGCTTACTCGGAGCTTACTCGCCAGCGCTATCACTGTTTGGGAGCGGCGAGGATTTTCGATGTTCCTTCATATATATACCTTCTAGAGCTGCGGCATGTTGGCAATCCGCAATCCATCAACCCTTCCTTCATCCAACCAGCTGGTCCGGTTACACTCATTAACACTCATTTACCTCTAAACCAAATCTTCTTCACATTCCTTTCCCACATAAAGTATGAAGTTTGCCAATTCCTGTCTGGCCAGTCTGGCACTGGTAATCTCCACAATCGCTCGACCAGCTGAGCTCAACAGCGAAGCTGGACCAGATGGACTCATTCGCGCAATTGAAGCAGCTGAGCTCAGCCAAGCTACAGCGCAACCCAATGCTCGCGACGTGGCTTCTGTTGGCTATGCAACTATGAACGGAGGGTAAACATTGAATCTCTTGTTTGCCGCAAACAGAATTAACACCCACCAGGACAACTGGTGGCAAAGGTGGCTCAGTTATCAACGTTGCTACGTTGGCTGAGTTGCAGACAGCTGCCGCTGCGTCTGGACCAGCGATCATTATGGTGACAGGCAAGATCTCGACTCCGGGTAAAGTCAAAGTCGGTTCAAACAAATCTATTATCGGAAAGAACTTGAAGGCCGGTATGTTCAAAAGAAGTCGGCCCCGTCAACTGCATACTGATTCCAAAGCAACAGAGCTCGCAGGAGTTGGCATATCCATCCGAAATTCCAAAAACGTAATCGTCCGCAACTTGAAGATTCACCACGTCCGAGCCGCCCAAGGCGACGCGATAGCAATTCAGGCTTCAACAAACGTCTGGATAGACCACGTTGACGTCTCATCTGACAAAGAACACGGCAAAGACTATTTCGACGGTCTTGTTGACATAACCCACGCTGCGGACTTCGTCACCATCAGCAATTGCTACATTCACGACCATTACAAAGCATCATTAGTGGGACACTCAGAGAAGAACTCAGCAGAAGACACTGGACACTTGAGAGTCACGTTCGCCAACAACCTCTGGCATAACATCAACTCGCGAGCTCCCTCTCTTCGATTCGGAACCGTTCACGTCTATGGCAGCTATTTCTTAAACGTGATGAACGGAGTTAACGTCCGCAAGGGTGCACAAGTTCTGGTGGAAACAAATAAGTTCAAGGGCTGCTCAAAACCACTTTACTCTGTTGATTCTACGGGCAGCGCAGTGCACAAAGGAAATGACTTTGGAGCCAACGTCACCGCCACGATCGACACTGGAACCCTCAAGTCGGTGCCATACAAGTACACTTTGCCCGAGTTGGATGGGTTAAAAGTGATTGCCAGGGCGACGGGAAATACCCTCGCGTTTTGAGAGGGGCTGTTGGCCTAGGGGCCTTTGCATGTTGATTACGATATCCCAAGTATATGTTTAAATCTATTACCTTCTTTTCTTCACAATTTTGCAATAGCCGATTCCTCATCTCAAAGCTTGGGGTTGCAAGTTCCTTTGGCGAGAACGTGGCGGGGATTTGACGAGATCCGCACCAATAATATGGAAGATCCTTTCGAGTTCACCTCCGTCCCACATGGGGGCACTACCATTCGGAGGATCTATCAATAAAATAGATAATCAGATGAACCAGAGGTGATTTCTCGTTTGTATTTATTCCGTAGATTCGCACTAACGATCGACCGCCGAAATCAATACTTGAAGTCTGTTAATGTTTGATCGTCAAGATTCCTCATGTCTTCGGCAACAAGACCTTCTGTGGTCGAGAACAGAGTCCGAGAGTCGAGAACAAAGATGATCCAAGCGACAAGTTCACGAGCGAGCCATCGAAGTGACGACGTCATCTCTCCTTGTTCTCCCACAGGCAGCCAGGCAGCCAGGCAGCCAGGCAGCCAGGCACCTCCCAAACACCTCACCCATGTCTCTTCATCAATCAGTTAACACCACCTCCATGTTCTCGACAACCTACTACCTCAAGGTTCTCCCTCCACCGTCGTAACAACCTAACAGGACCACAGTACAATTTCGTCCATCCGTCTGTCGGCCAACTATAAAAAACCCGCCACGTTAAGACCACCCCAATGCTCCCAACAACTCGGCAACCTTCATCTCCCATCCCATCGATCGGTAATTCGCATTGGGACGCGATTCATCGCACCTCCAGGGACAATATACCTTGTGTGTCGATCAAAGCTTATTCATGCATCCACGTGTTCAATAGCGCTTGTTCAAAAAGCTTGAGGGCGGCTGCCAGAGTTTACCCCGGCGCCACGTACCATGGTACACCGTACGGAGTATTTCCCTAGATCCAGGCAAGGAACACGTGAATCCACGTTGTTCCCGAGATGCACCGGTGTCTGCAAACGGTTCGTTTGTCCCTACGAGATCCTATATTCGAGGTACTAGTTCTCGAAACCCTTGATACTGACCTCAGCAATAAGCTACTACAGTAAGCCAGCGCATGCTGTAAAGATCACGCCTCGGTATTGCTGAATGCATCATCGCCTCCAACAGGCTCTTGGTCGCACACTCATCCATGATGGTATACGCACCAATTGCGTGCACACCGGAGCAAAAGCTGGCGAAAAAGACGTAGAGCAGGCGGAAAGCGGGATTACTGTCCAATGGTACAGGAGAACAGGGACAGATCATATCAGATCATCAAATTCTAGCACGACCCAACAGATTAACACGGGAAGATCACCACCACGAGCCTACCTACCTAACCAACCAACCATGTGGTCACCTAAGTACCTACGATGGTCTAACACGTAAGGAGCTTAGGTCGCCTGATCTGTCACCAGGATATCTCTTCCTTTGCTATAAAATATGGATAATAGAAGCGGGTCTCTGCTAATATATGCCTATTATCCATCAAACTACAATACCGTATATTCCGTGCACAGCTGTATACGAGGTAAGGATTAGAGAGATCAGTATAGGGTCTATACATACTGAAGGGTACGGAGGGATATATAGCCGTCTTCTAGACCCTACGAAGCTTAGAGAGCTCCTCTTCGGGACTCGTCTAAGCGGGTATTCCCTAGTCGACAGGGAAGTCCTAGTCATAAGTAACAAGAGAGTGGACCTAGGTACGTACACCTTGAGTACAACTTTGCACGGAATATACTATGGTACGGTACTAATACATTACTACGCCGCACCACTAGTAAATAAGGATAAAACTTATTGCTATGGAGGATACTGCCCAAATTTGATTAAATGAAAGGGTACGTACTCCTTCCTAGCCAAGGATACTACGTACCACAGTAGTCCACCTGCGGAGGAGGTACCTAAGTATACTATACTTGCCGGCCAAAAGGTTGTTAGCGTCGGACTATGAAAACCCCTAGGCAGATCGAAGTTCTGATAAATACACGTGCTAGAATAAGTACTACCCGCGAAAATTCCTAGGTAGAGTTAAGAACGGATATATTAAGGGCAGAAGCATTGATCAAGCGCTAAGAACTAATAGCCATGTAACCACAGTACGTATATGCCTACAGTGTGGGTAACAAAGAGAACCGTCCTTCCACCCATCGATCCAACCTTCCTTCCATCTATCTATCTATCGGAAGCCTACGTACCGTCAGCAATATCCACAGTAGTACCAATACAAAACGAAACACGTAAGCCTCTAAACTAGGTAATCGTAGATAACAGTAGTTTCACTACAATACAACACCAACCAGATAAACATCTAGCTACTAATCTCTCCTCGCGCGGATTCCAACCACCCCAACACACGGTCTAGACTAGGAGACTCCACTTCTTAATAATTCGGTATATACCTAAAAGGGTATCCCAGAAATCCCAGCACGAAGAACCCATGTTCAAAAAAAGCCAAAAAACCGGGCGTGCCGATTACCAAATACCAACGGCAGAGACCTCCCCATCCATCAAGGAACAACCAATGAACTGATTTTACGTTGCGAATAGATGAAAAGGAGATACCTACCGTAGATTCCGTGCAGAGTTACGGTGTACACACGAGACAAGGGTGGCACGGCTGGATTTTGCATGGCAGATTTGGAAGCATGCGGATTAGCCGGGAACACTGACAGATATTGTCGGAGCCACCCTAGGCTCGTTTGCACCTTTGCACGGAATCGACGGTAGGACATACCGTTGACAGGGTGTCGTGAAAATGTATAAAGCTGAAAGCCAAAAGATGACCTTATCGATCGCGGAGGCCATGCTGTCACGTTCATCAGGGAAGAGCCTGTTGATGAACAACTAGATTGAGGTAAGAAGATTAGAACGACCCGCCTGAGAGCGACAAGGTACAGTTTTCTGTCCAGGGGAGGAGAAGTGCCAGGGGAAGAAGGCGAATCTTAAAATCCTTCACAGGCACGGCGGCAGGGCGCAGAGGTTACAGATCAAATTCCACAAGAACATCTTCGATTCTGCCCTCCACCACTGTCCCTTTCTACGTACAAAGTTCTCAACCACACCAGACCCCTTCAAAACATTACCACAGCCACTCTATTCGCCCACTCTTTTCACAACCACTATATAACTACAAAGAAGAAGATATTACTAATCTTCCCCCCTAGAATTACCGGGTCCACTATCCAACTCAGATACGAATTCCGCTCAAATTGGGAGCCCGTCCAAAATAGAAGATAAGAAAATAAACAAAGAGGAAGGATGTATCCATATGCAACGCTCCAAAATTCCGCAAAAAGCCTGGGACCCTCAATCTAAGTCCCGATGTAAAAATAGTCACTATGCCCGGTGTGGTGCCTGTCGCTCTGAAGCGCTTTGTATGTGTACCATCTCCACAATATAAACAAGTTCACCCTCCCGCTCGTCAGAGCACCCAAAATCTGTGTTCGCATGAAAAGAGGTGTCATTCATCGTGGTCGGTCGATCGGTCGTTCGCAGGTGTGGTGACAATCGCCTCACGTCTCCGTCTTAGCACCCTTCCTCTTTCTCAAAACCTTGCCCCAGTCCTCTTCGTCCTCATCATCGTTCTTCCCAACACTTGGTGACTTCCTACCGCCATGATGCATCATAACATTCAAGAACCCGCCACTGTTCTTGTTCTTGAGATTGTTGTTGACAACCGGCTGAGCAGCAGTGCTACCGGCAGTGATGGTGGACCCACCGTCCGGAAAAGAGACAGGCTTATATCGGGAGGGCTGCCCAACGTTACTGCGTTCCGATGGAGCAACTGAGGGCGCGTATCCTGGAGCAAATGGAGGTAGATTGCCCATCGCAGGCAAGCCGAAGCTGGCCATGCTCAAAGTACGACTGTTGGGTTGGAGGAATCCGGATTGCGAGGCCATACTCATGGTACGAGCCTGGTGTAGTGGAGGTCGAGGTCCAGGTCCTCCCTTGACAGCCACAGATATCGGACGGTTACCGTACTGATTACCTCCCCCCATGAAAGGTTGTCCCATGATTGACTGATTGCTCATCATCGGCGCAGCTCCCATCATGGATTGGCCGCTGCCCATGACAGATCCTCCTCCCATTCCCAGTTGCATGTTTTGGCTCTGCAGCTCATACAATTGCTGCTGTAGAGCAATTTGCTGTTGAAGCGCCGCGATTTGTTGCTGTTGCTGTTGAAAATGGGGATCAACTGGCATGCCGTATCCTACCATTTGGCCCGTCGGAGGAACCATTCCAGGCATAGGACTGATTTGGCCAGAAGCAGGAAGATATCCCATTCCATTTGGTCCGTTGGGGCTGCCCCGCCTTGCTGCTTTCCCTCTTTCCTCATCCACAATGATGCCAATTAGACCGTTAGGTGGAAGATTAGCATTGCGAGGGGGCGGGCCTCGGGGTGCAGCTCCATATTGGGTCATGGCGCCCGAGTTGTTGAAACGAAGTTGTTCACGATTACCTCCCTGTACAAGATCTGCCCCAACGTAGGGCAGATCCTGTGGATTCACGCGTGGTGCGAATATCGGCAGGTTGCTTCCCCGGGTCTTATTGCCGGGACGGGCACCTACTGAGCCGGACTGCGACATTTGGTTGCTGACGAAAGAGTTGGAACTGTTTCGTGGGTCCGGTGGGCGGTTGTTGTTAGGAAAGTTGTGTGCTTGAAGTATAGCTAGGGGAACATCATCATCTTCATCATCGCTGCCCGCGTTGGATTGAGTGTAAGTTAAGTTGGGAGCACTCCTGTTGTTGCGTGAATAGTCGGGACGAGCGGGACCGGAGTGATCGCCGATATCCTTCTTCATTCTCTGCCGCCAGATTGCGTGCTGTGCCTCCTTGTGGGCCTGAAGTTTGCGCTTTTGAGCTTGCACTTCTTCATCGTCGGAGTCGTCCTCGTAGTCGTTATCAGATTCGCTTTCCGCCGGAGCTTTGCCGCTGCCGGCAACCTTCCCCTCCTGTTCCTTGAGTGCTGCGAACTGTGCAGCAGTCAGCACACCCGCCTGGGATCCTGTTCTGGTGTGCGATGGCAGTCCAAGCATGCTACGAGTCTCTGTTTGGCGAATTGCATTCGCAACGGAGGGATCGAGATCAAGTGAATCACCTCCTTCTGCTGTTGGCAGTTGCCTCGTAGCGCGGGGGGTTGTGCTGTTCGAAGATGGCGCCTGGAAACTGTTGGAACCAGGTGTGGTATCTCTGCTACGGCCCAGGAACGATGACGAATCGTTGAGAGGAGTACTCGAACCGGAAGAGCCAATGGATGGCGTCTTCAATGAATTGTCCGAGGATGAATGCGAGATGGCCTTGCCCTGTGGTGGAAAGAGGCCTTTTTCGGCGTTCTTGTTTACTTGTCCCAATGGACTGCCTTCATAGCCAAGGTTTGTGCCATTCGGGGTTCCACGCACGGACCTCACTGATTCCCGTACCATCCGCGCGTCTGCATCTTCATTGCCTTCTGGAGATCGATTGAACGAGGGCTGGTTGCGCAGCCCGTGGTTTAGCAAAGGCGGACTGAGCTCGTCGGAAGATGAGTCGTTGACGGGCAAGTATGGGAAGGTCTTCAAGGCTTTGGGAGGGTCCTTGTGGGGAGGGGCCGGCGGTGGTGGTTCATCGTAGACGGGGGATTCGCTGAGTCGAGGGGAAGCCATGAGCTTGTCGGTCGAATTACGGCGGTTCCAGAAAGGGGACTGCTGCGAGTCCCGTTTTGGCAGATCGGCCTCCTAAGCAGGTTATTAGCTCAGTGAACCATGATTTTCGCAACGGCGAAGCGTCTTACAGAATGCATCCTCAAAGCTGGTGGAGGCTGGCGAAGAGTGGAAAGCGGCTCGAGCGCTCTGCTTCGAGAGTTGCTGGAGTTGCTGGAGTTGTTGGGGTGGACTTGGCTGAACATGTCGTTGTCAAAGCCAGAATCCAGATCTTCCGAGAAGTTTAGCCAATTTTGCGAGGAATGAGCCTGGATCATGTCAATTCTCCAGCCCCGCAAATCTGAAACATCCAGCTTGGATCTCACCTTCTGCAACACGGGCTCCGCGGGGGAATGCAGCGTCGATGAAGAGCTGAATCGTGTAGCTGGAGCTTCAAAGATCCTGGACTTGGCTGAGGTCGCCGCACTGCTATTGCTGCCTCTGTGACATGATTAGTACCTATTCTTTCACCGAGACAGTAGCCCTCGCTGTCAGTGCAGTCGTGCTCTCTACATCTTTGCGCATGCAAGAAATGCGTCCTGTTGTGGTCCGACTTACCGGTTGGATGAATTCGAGTCTTCGTCGTACGATATCTGTCGCGCCTCTTGGTACGGTATCGTAGGTGCATCTAAAGTTCCAACCGACTTTCTGTGTGCCTCGTTGCGAGGGATCACTCGGAATCCACTCGACGGCGCGGCGGGACCGCTGTTGTCTCCTGTCACGTCCAAGCTGTTTCCCGCTGATTTCCTTCGCGTGAAAGCTTTGAGGCCGAACGGAGGCATTGGGATTGTGATATTGTACGAGTTTCGTAGGGCGAATGCCGCCAGGGACTGGATAGGGGGAATGCTAGCTACTTGCCAGACATCAATGTCGCGCCGTGAAGTGCTTTCGATGGTGGCAGATGTCTCTTGTGAAGTGCTTTCGATGGTGGCAGATGTCTCTTGTGGAGTGCTTTGTAGGGTGGCAGATGTCTCGAATCGAGGAATAGAGTGTCTACGTAATTACAGATTATGGCCCAAGATTTTGTGGTTGGAAATGTCTAAATTGGAATATGACGAGTATAGAAGCGAAAGGTCGAGGTGACGTGTCTGATAAACGAACAGTATTGTCAGTATCGATTTCAGAGTGGTGTCACAATCTAACAATTGCTAAGTTGGACGGATGTAGGTGCTTCGGCGGTAGATGGCAGGCAGAGGATGGTTCGTCGAGGGGGTTGGTAAGGTACTGGTGGATCGTCGCTTGGATAGGGATAGGGGACAGGCTGCTTGCGTGGGAAAAAGCCGGACCAGGACCGTGATGCAGGAAATGGTAGGAATGCTAAGCAGGGAGTTGAGAATGCTCGATTCCTCTCGTGTCTCTGAGGGCTCGATGGGAGTGGTAGTGCTGGTGATACGGGATAGAGGTAGAGGTGGACTTTTTGTGTAGCTCGCCGCGCTCTCTCGAACGTGTGGGCGGGCTGGGGGTGTAGGTCGGAACAAGGTCGGCACTTACCTTTTGTGAACGAAGGTGTTGCAGCAGGTTAGGCAAGCTAGGCTCAGGCTGTGACTTGTCTGAGTATTGGATCTCTCAGTCGAAAGTCGTTGAGATGTTTTGTTGGAGGTTAGGGTCTTCAGACGGTGCATTTGGCGGCGCTGACAGGTCCGCCCCCGACAGGATTAGGAACTGGGCCGGCGAACAGGAGAGACGTGAGCCAGCGACCAGGGGGGACGTGAGCCAGCGACCAGGGGGGACGCGAGCCAGCGACCGGGGGCGACGTGAGCCAGCGAACAGGAGAGACCTGAGCGCTGCTAGTATCATAAGTCATAACTAGCCTTTGTGTGAGGCGCAGAGGAGTCCATTCAGTGCCACGCCTACGTAACAATTGGAATACACAGTCCTCCACCGAGAACCGAGTACATTTCCCTTTTCACCGCTTGCTATCATTGTGATCTGTGACCTGTGACTTCTGTGCCGTGGACATCATGATGTATGCTACGGAGAGGGAGAGGGAGAGGGAGTCTTTGCATTGCTGCCGTGTGTCTCTGCAGCTCCCAGGCAGTCGATGCGGCACCAGGCAGTCGATGCGGCACCAGCTCCCTAGGTAGGTATAGATAGGTACCTTACGAGTAGCTATTCAGAGTCTCGCCATCGGGTTGGACCCATCGACATCAGCATTATTGTTGCGCCACAGTCCGCAAACAATGAAAATGGGCAGCGAGGAACCAAATTTAGGCCGGGCCTTGCCCTCCAGCTTGGAGATCCGCAGAGCCTCCCCCCTGTCCCCATTGAAGGGCACGAAAGCAGAAGATATCTTACTCTACCATTGTTTGTCCGCCTGTCAACCAGGACGCTTCGGAAACATTAGATCATGATTCACCAACTAGCAACGCTGTGTCAGAAAACATCCGGCTCCTCATCGAAACAAGCCATGACTTTCTGGCCTCTGCGCGAAGCCGGGGCCGGGTATTCAGATCGCGCCATGCATAATAGGTGTCCACCCTAGCCAGGCATCCACTTCGGTCAACAGCCAGCCACTCCTGGGCATGTATGCTCTTGGCGTCCATCCAACTCAATCCTCTTCGGCCTCACCACAGCATCAAACCTAACCATCTGACTTGTGCCGTGCTATTCGTGACTACACAATGTCATTGGCACCCGGCGCCCTTGCTGGCTTCCAGAAAGGTCAAGCTTATGATCAGAACCGCCCTTCCTATCCTCCCCAAGTCGTCGACAAGCTCCTGCAGGCACTGCACATCAAAGGCGTTGCTGGCGCTGAGGTACTTGATTTGGCCGCCGGGACTGGGAAATTTACAGAACTGCTAGCCAAGCGAGACGAGCAGTTCCAGATTGCCGCTGTCGAACCGCACCATGATATGAGAAACGAGCTGGAGAAGAAACATCTGTCCAACGTCAAAGTTCTCAATGGTTTGGCCACGAGGATCCCGCTACCTGATGAAGGCGTCGATGCTGTGATCATAGGTGCGTACGCAATTGAATTACCAACGTGATGCTTTTGATTTCGATTCCATGTCATCTGTTGCCTTCATTTATTCGCCTTTGTTGTTGCCGTGTAACTGTCTCGGGCGGGACATTTTACCAGTGCAACCAGCAGATCCCGTTGTTCGGGCACAGAGTCTCATCCACGTTGTTACTAACGTGTGAGCCTCATAACTCACCCGGAGAACCGACTCTGAATGTCGCCGACATCTCGGAGACATATTACGACACTGAATGACAGGAAACTATTTCGTCATGCATCTGATTTAGGGCTAATCTTCCCTTGCGCAATTCCTTGATTTCGACGATATGCAAGAGCTTGGACGTTGAGAAAGGGATACGATTTCCCGTCAGTGCGGAAGACGAGGCTCTTTGCTTTCTCGCTACCTTTGTACCAAAATAAAACTAAGCGTTGAGGATATGTCTTCTTTTCCTCTGCATATCCTTGGTCCACAAGAATTGTAGGAAAAATTTGCTGACACCTTAGCAGCTCAGGCGTTTCATTGGTTTGCGACACAGGATGCGCTCAAGGAATTGCACCGCGTTATACGACTCGCTGGCGTTCTTGGCATGGTGTGGAACATTGAAGACTGTAAGTGCTGATTCAGTCGCCATCTGTCGGTGTCTAATCCAAGTAGACAACCAGACGCAAGAAGCCACGAAGACCACCAAATGGGAAGCCAAACTCAACGATCTCATCTGGACCTTCCAGGACGATTCACCGCGTTTCCGTGATTCCCAGTGGAAAGGTATATTTGACAATCAGATCAAGTCTACGCCATTGACGATCACGGCATTCGCAAGTCCGCTCTTTTCCCTTCCTCTAGGAGAGGATGAGGTGAAATGGACTGTATGGTTGACCAAGGAGAAGATATGGGACAGATTCAGTACTCTGAGCCAGATTGCCATACTCGAGGGCGAGGCTTTAAAAGTGAGTACACGGTTCCCCCGCATCTCCTCACGTTTCCTTATTTGTCGGGAAACCTCTCGAAGTCCGCGCCTGCACTCCCTTGCCACATCGAGGCCATACATTCGGTGCAAGAGTATCCATTATGTCTAAGCCGATGACTTTGATATCGATGTAAGGCATCGTTGGGCAATCAAATTGTCAGGAATCAGCCATATCGACACCCAATGAAAAAGAGCCTCAAGAAACCTTTATTAGCGGGATCCAAAAGGAGGGGGACCCTCAACTGGCAGCCCTGCCGCGATAATACCGATCTCCAATTTGGACTAGAGTGTTTAAAGCTCGGTTATTGTCCGTCTCTTTCTGCTTTGCCTCTTTAATCCTTGATGGCTGGCACACACACTTGTACCAGAGAGATTCCAACATCCATGCCAGATTGGTAATCCTGGTGTCCGTGAGAAAGTCACAAATGTGTGTTGCTGCGGACAGCGCTCATCAATTGTGCTGGGATTCCTCCTCCACCGCTTGCTCCGATCCATCGCGTCGGCTTGATCTAGGCCTACGTACAAGATGTTGTATTCTCCCAGTCTGCCTTTTCATGAGCGGGCTGGTATAAATCGAGGTCGCGCTTATTAGAGCGCCCGAATTTGCGAGCATTCAACCATATGATGCCGTGTCTTCGTGCGCGATTCACCTGGCTGTCACCCTCGGATAAGTCTACACTGCGCGTTGTGGAAAAGATTGGCGCCCCAACCGCTTCACGCTCCAAGAGGACACGCCATGAGGTCTGTCGAGAACCGCAGGAAAAGACAGGATGCCTCTTCTATCATGCAGTTTCCTTGCCATGGCCGTGATCGTGTACCTTTCAAAGTGTGTGCTTGACTGACGATCCTCTGCAGAATGCCCGGAAAGTGTTCGATGAGGCTATGGCTGGCGACGATGTCGAGACCAATGAGAAAGGCGAGGTTGCGCTGCATGGGGCAACTTATCTGTACTGGACAAGTAGGGTCCCGGATGTGCCAATAGGAAGTGGGGGAGAGTGAATGTGATGGACGTAGCTCGGCGCGAAAGGGTTGCAGGTCGGACTACAGAGGTCAGTCAAGTGCTTGCATGTATCAGCGACTTCTTTAATGTAATTAGTGAGAGAATGCCTGTTAGGGAACTTCAATGTCCAAGCCTTTCGTCGTGATCGGCTTTTGGGAAGTGTGAGGTGCTCTCAGCGCTTCGGTGATCGGAGGCATCTTTGAACTGAAACGCGCTTCCATGATAGCAGAGACGAGGGAAATGTATGCATCATGCTTCCAACACGCTGTGCGTATTGATTGTCCAGAAAGGTGTTATTGTTGCTGTCGGTGCCAGATGAATTGCAACTCGACTCGAGGTTATAGATGAAGGCCACACTCTTGATTATCGAAACTCTTCGTCCACGATGGGTCGACCACCGTACTGTGTTGACTACGAGCAGATGCTCTCAAAGCGGTAGCTCGTCGCTCTCCGGATGCGGCTTACACCCGCCGTGCAGCTGGTTCACATTCCATTGGCAACGGCCGCTTGATGGCGGGCCATTGGGCGATTCTGTTACGGCCAACTCGAACCCTTCTGGTGTTGAACATTCACTCACGTCGCGTAACATTTGGCCAAGATTCAACGGCTGCCTACCAACCAACACTTTTCAGGACGGTCAATGGGATCATACCATAACAATGCTGTAGATTTCGACTAGGAACGGAATCACTTACGAGAGTGAGGAAGAAGAAGCAATGGAAACGAGGGAGGACGGCAGTAGTGAGAGCGAGTGGAGGTGAGCAAACGAGAGGGCTACGGAACAGTATTTGACGGAACAGGCACGGTAGATTTCGCCACACACGAATAGTGAACAGGAAGGAAGGAGGGTTTGAGTAGCGAGGATAAGTAGACTGGCTTGATTTTGAACGGGAGCCTGAGTATGGACAACCGCTCTTTATCTGTGTTGATGTTGCAACACTTCTTGTTAAACCTATCAACCTTCATACCTTGTCCTACCCAAAGTTCCCATTTACTTTCCTCTCTTGCAAATCATCGCAAACACTCACGTTTAGATGTAACACTAATTGCCGTCAATCACCACGAAATCCCCAACCAACAAAAGAATCAACAACTTACACAATCGGAATACCCCTCTTCTCCATTTGGTCCACAAGGATATTTATGATCACGGAAGCAATCACCCCTCCAATTGGTCCGATCACCCTTGGAATAGTCACCGCAACAGAAAGAAGCTCGTTTCTACCATGGTCATTACTTTCATCTTCCCTTTCCCTTTCTCTCCCATCTTTCGGAGCCAAACATCAGGAAATAGAGGACCAGTAACTTACAGGGGCATAGATTCCACATCCCAATGACCCGTCGCCGCCATAGCCATACCATGTACACCACTGTCCTATTCCAGCCGCTGAGACGGAATTGATGGATGCTGCCGTGAGCAGGAGGAGGGACTGGATTCTCATTGTGAGGTATTAGAATTTTGGCCAAAAAAAAGAAGTTGAAGAGGAAATTTTGGTACAAAATCTCATGTAGCTACCTCCGGATGTACATAGCCATATATAGAGAGGGACATAGACCTTCTTCCCCTGTTACTCCGGATACTGATACGTCTTCCCCTGTTATTCCGAATACGTCTTCCCCTGTTACTCCGAATACGAGATGGGAAAAAGACTTGGCATAGTGTGACCGGGATGCGGAGGTGGCTTGGTATGGAGGGAAGACCGATTTTTTGGGCCTCTTCCTCTGCGCTTACTATGTAGGACTTACTTGAGGCGGGTTCTGGTATTGCTTTTGTGATGGTTTATTCACTCATACGTAGAGCAATAACGCGAACGTTTCGAATCCTGGTGTGTATCTGCGGGCCGCACCGGCGGCGCCGTTTTTTTACTCTAGGGTAATCGATTTGGATCGGAGAGAGTTGAATGGCTCGAATTGGAATTCAAGCCGTAATCTGATGTCGAGATAGATGTTTGAAGGATGGAGTTGGAGAGGTGGGTTATTGAATTTTCCCTGCTAGGCTCTCCTTTCTTGATCTTTGTGTCATCTATTTATAGACTTAGCTTTACTACGCTTGTGTCCTTTATATAAAGAGAGGGAATGAAGAAATCACCCTGTCAGGTAAATCTCTAGTAAAATCAGGCAATTGGGTGTTGAACTCGAATTCAACTTGCCGTATAATCTAGTATCTAACCTTAGGTTGATAGGATGGTAACTGCGGACTCCGATAAGACAACCAGGTACAACTGTGGATCTCGTCTCCCCTTTCAAGCAGCGAATCTGCGAATGGGTTAGCGGAACTATTCTCTATATTAGCTAGCTCTTTGATAAAGGCGATAAGATGCCTTACTGGAATCCGCGGATTGTACCCTGTTGAGCTTTAACCTAAGGTTTAGTAGTTTCAGATTATCCGATAGCCTTACTTAGTACGCTCTCATGGAATCTTCTTTTCACTTGTCTGCTTGTTATTCCCTCCTCTTGCAAAGGGTTTTCGACACATTCTATGGGCGGAGAACATTTGACTAGCCAAGTTTCAATGCGTCCTGGAATGCTGCTGTTTGAATCCATCTAGTATTAAGCAATACCCCGAGTTGAATACAATTTTGTCAAAATCAAAGCAAATGAATGCCCGACATATACTGATATTGGTTTTGGAACAGGCAATTCCAAATTCGAAAACGATCTTCAGATTGTCTGCAATTAGACGTTTTTCGCAACCCTCGGGGGAAGGCTGCTGGGGAAGCAGCACTGCACCGGATACCGCACTTGCTACCGTGGTGTCTTACGGCTTACCGATCTACCACCAAAAGTTAGACTGAAACATACACAGTAATTACACTGTCCTCTTAGTATATATTTCTAACTAAAATCTCATGGGAAAAAAATCTGTATATAACTTACCTTGTCGTTATAAAATTTTAGTGGCCTAGATAGCTCAAAAGCGGCTGAAATCGTATATTAGAGGGTGAGGCTCTCGATATCTGATCATAGTTAATACATAACTATCCTTATGTATAGATTAAGGGCGTTGACGGCTATTGTACGTAAATGCTACAAAGCCTCTAAACAGCTTCTTTTTTGGGAGCAACGCTTCCCTAAAGGAGGGGAGCCTAATAGAATGATTGACTGCATAGATGACCCTTATCCGACGACTCAAATAGCGCCGGATTATGAGAATCTGTACCTCGGGAGATGATAGTGTGTTGGTTTTACATTGCGTTAGACGTAATGTCCTTGGCGGGTTACGCTTCCCCCGTTACCCTCCCCCTGAGGTTGCGAAAAACGTCTATTGTAAAGTGATGTTGGTAGAACGTGGTTTGTCGTGATTGTATAAATAGAATAGCATGTGATACCGAGGTAGTCTACCCCCATATATACCATAGTACGAGGCCACCCACCTCTTCGATACAACTTGCCAGTGGGTTTCTTCATACAATGATTGACTCGACGTTTTCAATAGTTTTGGCCGTGATTGACTCGACATTACGGGCTATGCACAGTAAGTACAATAAGATAATTCGAAGCAATGTATGATCAATTAAGGACTATTCATGATCATTCAATATCCCATCCGGATTTGCTCACCATCATGCCAATTTGCGATTAATTCTTCGAGGTTGTGTTGCAATTCTAGCCTGATGCTCTGCTCACATGTCTAGCGTGAAAGGGCTTATCCAAACATAAAAGTTTGAGATGAAATCGCATCATCAGATCTAAGTAATCGATAGCTCGAAAGAAACTTTGGCGTTTCAAAAGTTGCGGATCTCCAATTCCCCTAAACTCAGTTGCCGCAAAGTCTTCAGCCTGGCACTTTTCAGACTTTCTTCAATCCAGCATAGACTTCCACGCTATCGAAACCCCCGATAGCAAAATCAAGTATCGAGGCTTTTAAACAAGTCTCCCGCAAGGGCCAGAAGATTATCATTGCTTCATGCGAAGCTTTGGCGTTGATAAAGGTGCAGGTTTTCATGTTCCAAAACCCCGTTGCCGTGCCAATTTCCATGTAAACATCGCAAAACATCGGTTTTTCAAAGCGCTAGAGATAAGAACATGCAATTCTCCGACATCATGGCGCGGGAAAAAGTCATTCGGGGATTTGCGGCACGGTGGGCCGGATTTTAGAGGCTTTCAAAGCTCTTCCTTACTCGTTGGATGTCGCTGGCGTTTGCTTCAACTGCATCATATAGCACTGTCACAGCAACAATTCTGCAAGTATCGACCATCAAGTCCTGTATATAAAGCCCCTCCAGTTCCCATCCATTGCTTGTCCATTAAAAAGCTCGTCCTGGTCTTTCACATCCTCTACCGATACTCACACAACCCCTCATCCTCTTTCATCAACAAGAAACCCTCAGCCTCGTCCGCAACAAACCACAAGATGCATTTCTTCACCCTCACCCTCCTCACCCTAACCACACCCATCCTCGCAACACCCTACCACGGCCAATACAACCTCCCCCAAAACAAAACAATCCCCGTTACCCTCCCAGAAACGCACGTATACCCCACCTCCTCCCCTACTAACTCAACGATAACAGCCCCATCATCACCATCATCAGCAGGACATGGTGGATACGGATACGGATCTATCCACAACCACCCCCTCAGCAACTCAACATCCACATCAACAAAAACAAAATCGGCCCATGCCGTTCTACCAAGTGGTACGGGAACTGGTACCGCAGCGACGGCAGCACCCGATTTTGCTCCGTTTACGGGGGCGAGTGCGCCTGTGAAGGGGGCGAGTCTGGCGTTGGTTATTGTTGCTGGGGTGGTGGTGGGGTGGTTCTGATGTCCTTCCTTTCGTTTTGTTTTGGGATATTCAGATGGCGAGAGGAGTATTTTGCGTTCGGATCTTGGAGTTTTCGGTTGAGGATTGGGGATCGCGTTATTGGCAACCCCTCATGGATATGGGAGATGATTACACGCTACTCTTTTTGTGAAAATGTATGATGGACGACTCGATGGGGATATTGGTGGGAAGGATGGTGGCAGGTCGAGTCTTTCCAATCTTGATTTACCTTGAGCGGAGATGTGTCGATCGGAAACGATCTGATTTCCCTTTGTTTGGGATGTGTCGATTGGAAAGGCTTGATTTGTTCTCTCGTCTTGATAATAGGTTTGAGATGGAATGAATGAATAACCTTTGCACCGAATATGTGCCAACCATAATGCTTTTGATTCCAAGCGACCACTCATTCTCCTGCTGGCAATAATAAAATCGTGTCTTCGGATCGACAATCTTCTATTTCATGGTCATTATCTGGTATGTCATGGAAGTTGAGAGGATAAGACTTTAAATCAGCAAACCTGAATCACATTCTAGACACGCCTAGATACATTTCATCAAAATATTCTGCCTTAAAATCCATTAAAATTATAAACGAGCGAGTTACCAACCCATTCCGCAATTCTTCTATATCAAGCCAGTTATCCTCAGAATATCGTGCCTAGCAAAGAAACTTCTGTTTCGCTTGCCAAATATATACAACGGTACTGTGAGCAAGCAAACGCCAATCTGTACTGACGCAACAGAAGTGAAGACATGAGATATACCTCCGGCAACCAGCCAATCGTAACCCTTGTAAGTGAGACCAAAAGAGAAGATGTTCTTGAAGATCATCATGCAGGTAAATGCTTCGACGGAAATTTCGCCTGTGAAATTTTAGTCATGGACATTAGATAAGAGATAAGCATGAACCTACGATGAGCATCAACGATGTACGTGGATGATGCAACAGCTCCAACAACCATTCCAGCGACTTCCAGTGCGAAGAAGAAGTCAGGCCAGAACCATCCATAGCGGTAGGTATTTTCAGATGTGATCCCGAATCCGTACAACCCAGCACAACCAAGAATTAGCATAGGAAAGACCAATGGCAACCTGAATTCCGGCTCGTATACACCGCGGTTTTTTCTCGTTAACCAGTTCGGAACCGAGTCTGCCAACAAGCCCGATATGATGAAGCCGACGACTGCTCCAACAAAGGCTCCCGTGTACATATATCCTGTCTGTACCTCACTAAAGAAGAGAGGTGGTCCAAGCATGATAGCACCGAGAACTATACCCAGGAAGACCGTCCAGCCAATAAGAGTACCTTGTATGAGACATGCCCAAGCAATACCGGGATGGATAAAGAGAGGCAGAGGACGGAGAGCGAGCTTCCAGAAAGATTCATCTGACTTGCGACCGTTAAAGAGCCACAAGGTCTGGCTATATTTGACCTTTGGTGTATGCACTGATGTGGACTCTGGTAGGGTGTAAGGTTGATCCGACGTAAGGTTGCTCTTCTCTACATCGCTTAGAGCACTGTCCACTGTTCCGTTTTGGCGCATGTCCCTCAGACCAATGGCGGTGTCGGAGTTGAAACGTGCATCTCTCCTGTAAGCAGTTTCCGGAACGAAGAAGAAAAGAACGGGCAAAAATGCGCCCGTGAATATGGCGATGAAGTAGAAGGACCACTCCCAACCCATTGTATGTGCCATCTTGCCCACCACAACTGGTGTCATGAATGCGCCTCCGAAGACGGCAAAGTTGGAGATGGCCATTCGCACGCCTCTTTCGTGTACAAAGTATAAGTCTCCCACGGCAGCATTGACCAAAGCCTCGAAGGGCGCGAGACCAATTCCTTGAAATACTCGCGCCCATGTCATACTGGCGAAGCTGCCACTAGCCTTGCCTCCCCAAACAGAGCTGAATATGATTATGACTGTACCGATGATAAAAGCATGGCGTTTGCCCCATATTCGCGATGATGGGACGAATATGAACCCCCCTATGCCAACTCCCAGCAGATGGTATCCCGTGAGAAGTGCGACTTGATTAAAGGTTCTGCGGTAGTGTAAGGCGAGGCTGACGCTATCGGCTGCGAGTAATGGCGAGAGGGTAGATGCGATGATGCCGAGTAGGGAGAGGAGGAATAGGATCAAGTCCCGCCGCCATAATGGCCAATTCTGTATCTATCAGTACAATCTTCCTGGAGAGAGGTTCTCATACATACGAGAGGATCATTTGGGTCGTCTGAAGGTTGCGGAACGAGAATTATGGAACCAGTGCGGTCATATTTGAGGTTCGGGTTGAGACTGGTATTAGTCTCAGCACGCCGCGCTTCGTCGTCTACCACGAAAGAAGTTCCTACGATACTTTGTCAGTTCTACATCCTCTCCTTCGCCATTCAATCCATACCTGGGACTTGCTGGAGCTTGTGATCCTCAAGTACTCCGAGACCCATAGCGACTACCGACTGAGGCTGGAAAATGAAATCGAATGCGACGTAGTAAATCTATGTACGGAGGGTGAAAGGGACTATGACAACATGATATAAAGCAGACAGAACGGAACCAGCTGGAAGCTATGGCTGGAGAAATAGATGGAGGTGGGCGGAAGATTGAGGCTCTGTTCTGCTGAGCGAATGAGGCTTGCTGCAAGGGTGCCCAAATGGGATAGGGCTGAGGGCTAGGGCAGAAACGTTTTGTCCTGAGGCTATTCATCTCAATTATATAATGGTGTCAGATTACATCAATTCCGTGCCCTCTTCCACTACAGCAACTATATCTACCATAGGGTATAGAGTCTCTCAATTCGAGAACAAGGTCGCTAATTTTCTGGCGAGCAATAGAGACAATATCACCAGTACTCTTTCAATATATAGACTCCGAGTCAGCTGCAACTGTTAAGTCGGGATTAAGGTGTGGTGGAGAACCTTCAATTGCTGAAGCCACTGTACCAGCAACCAAAGAACTGTATAAGAGTGAGGTTGATTTTATACATACACCATGCTACAATACCTTTCCTTGTATCCCTACAGTTACAGTTCTATCACCACCACCACCACCGCCCGATCCAGAAGCAGTGTCCGATCACGATCCCGATCCCGACGAGCCGACCCCCGAAGACTTATCATAGTAGATATTGCCTCATCATTTTCAACCTTCGAATCACCAGATCCCTTCCCCTTCAACCCAGCCGACTACCCCTCACCATCAGAGAAACCTTGTTTTCCCCACAATGCTTTACTCGCCCCATTTACAGTATCAAAGGTGTCACTAGGATCAGGATGAGCCTCCTTGAATGCCTTTTCTTTCCCTCCTCTAACACGACTCCCATTCTGACTTGAGTCGGATGATCTCGAACCGGATGAAGCGCACACAGGCGTAGCAGAATGAGGTTTTTGTGGATCTGAATTAGATGTATAGAAAGGGACAGGGAGAGGTACAGAGGCTATTTGTTCACCTACAAAGAACTCCATAATGTCGTTGATCGTTTTCCTTTGCTATCTTTTCTCCTCGAGCCTCTCCATTCTACAATGTCTCTTTTTCTCAACCTTCTCTCGCTCTTCGGTTGTTTGTTTCGGTTGTTTGTCATTGGGGTTTGTCGTCCGGCTGCTTCTCGGACTTGACGGATCCAAACTGCCACTCCGGTTCTGTAACCCAGTCCTGGCGTTCACCGAGGACGGTCACAGATCTACCTTCCGTGTTGACGAGCCATTTCTCAGCCGCTTCTTTGACATCAGCAATGGAAACGTCGAGAAGCTGTTCACGCCGAGTTTGTTGCATAGTGTGATCGATGCCGTTCAAGAATCGTGTCATTCCTTCTTGGGACACGCTCTCTGGCGCATCCATGGATTGGAAAACGCTCAATTTGGCTTCTTCTATATCTCGATCGGTCCAGCTTCTGTCTCTCGCCCATTCCCCTGCACCGTTGATTACCTTGAGTGTATTCTGAGGATTTGGATCGCGATAAGAGTAGAAGCCAAAAACGCCACCGAGACCTTGAGCAAAAGCTCCACCACCGTACGCACCACCCTTCTCGCGAATCTCGTGGTGAAGATGCTTATGTGTTAGAAGTTGGGCCAGTACTTGAAGTGGCGCACCTTGAGGTGACGTATAAGGTACTGTGCGGAGAGCGACGCCGGAATAATAGACTTGATAAGGAAGCGGAAAGAATGATTTGTTGTTCTTCCATTTCATAGACAGGGCGGTATTGTTGTCTCCTTTGACCGAGGGAACTCTACTCGGCAATCCAGATAGGAAATTCGCCAACTTGCGTTCGTTGAAGGAAGAACTGTCGGGATCACAGATGATTGCTGTTCTGAGAGATGAATCGTTGGAGATGGCGATGGATTGGAGGGTTTTTAGGTTTGAGATTATCCCTGCCAATGAACCTGGTTCGGTATAAGTGGCAAGACGCGTGGTGAGCTTGACCTGAGCGAGCCCAGAGATCTGCTCCCTGAGACGACCCTCTGATGTTAAACTGGACATGGCGTGCTTTCGAGCGTAGGCGTGGCCTGATTCAGCTACCGAGTCCATGGCGCTGCTGGCTGATGATGAGATAAGCTCTCGGATGCGCTTCTCAGCATCGGGGCTGTCGAAATCGGTGTCGAGGATGAGGGTGCGGAACAGATCGTACATGGCGGGCACATTGTGGTCCAGAGCATATCCAGAGAGTACGAGCCCTTCCTCATAGTCATCCAAGGAGGTCGGTGAAGTCGATGAGTAGTAGCCAATCGACACACCACCAGTCTTGAGCTTGATCTGCTCTTCTAGCTTCTCCATGCTCATCTTCTTTGTTCCCAGGCGCATCAGGGCCTCGCTGAAGAGTGGGATGAGCTCCCGAAGCTCATCAGAAAGATTGTCAGGGAGACTGTGGACAGCCCGAAAGTAGGTAAGACCATTCGTGGCAGCCTCGCGCCATTGAACTTTGACCTTACTTACTTGTGAATGCCTGAGTTCTTTTTCTGGCTTCGCTCGGGGAATGTCGTCGACGTGCACGGTCGGCAAACAGCTTAGGTCCTGATTTCGTGCGCTTTCCTGAGCATCGAGTAGCTCCAGTTCACGCTTGGCCAGGTGCTCGGCGGCTTCTTGTTCGCTGGGAAATTGTTTTGTCACGTCCGCTATTTTTGATGCCAGTCGCGACGCCTCCTCTTCAGCAAGATCCGTGCCATAGGTGGAGGATGGTTCCATTGTGAAGGTCAAAGTGTTGCCATGCAGCATGTATTTTTCCAACAATCCCTCTAAGTAGCCTTCTTGAGCATACTTGGCTTTGAACCCGTCCACAGTTTTCTGCCATGCCAAAGCATCGAATGGATCGATGCCGTTGTGCCAATCTCCTTCTACCCGCGACATGATGCCCATGCCGAAATTGGCAGATTTTCGCTTGAGTGAGATCTCCAACTGGTGAAGGATACCCTCAATCTTTACTGCCTCAAAACCATTCTTCCTGGTTTCTTTGAGAGTCTCCATGATGGCTTCCTTGACCTTTGGTACGGTATCCTTTTCTACTCCTGTAAGACCAACCGAGAAAGTCGCACCCATTCCATTGGGACTGAACCCAGTGTTTGGTGTGAAATCGGAGCCCAGACCATCCTCGATAAGTTTGTAAAACGGCGAGCCATAACCATCAAGTAGCAGAGAAGTGAGAATGCTCAACGAGAAGCGCTCAACCATGTCTTCCGTCTCGTTGACAACCCACGTGACAGAGGTCTTGTACTGTGCATCTGCTGGAATCAAAGGATCTGTCGGGCCTGACACCGTGATTTCTTGTGGACCAGCGGAGAGATCAATGGGCTGCTTGATATCATGGTCTGTAGAGATCTTCGAGAAATTTGACAGCTGCTCTCCAATGTATTTCGCGTGCTCTTCCAAAGACATGTCACCATAGGTGAAGATTTTGGCATTGCTGGGGTGGTAATGTGCAGCATGGAACTCTTTCAACTGCTCATGCGTCAAATCGGTAATTTTCTGAGGATCGCCACCAGAGTTGTTGAGCGACGGAATCAAATGCTCGTGGAATCGTATGTAATACAGATAACTAGCATCTGACATTTGTCCCTTCATCTCATTGTACACGACACCCTTGAAAACAAGTTTTGAACCTGCAGATGATCCATCCTTTGCCGCCAAAGGGTTCTCAGGGCCTATCCTCCATCCTTCCTGTGTGAAGTCGTTTGCATTCAAAAGTGGACGGAGCGTAGCATCCAGGTAAACAGACATTAAATTACGGAAATCTTGGGCGTTGGTCGTAGCGAAAGGGTAAGTTGTGTGGTCGGAGGACGTAAAGGCATTCATGAAATTGGAGAGAGATCGAGGAAGCATCTTGAAGAAGGGATCGCGAACAGGGTATCTAGATGATGGTCAGCAAGGAGGCGGCAGAGTGTATTTTCCAGGGCGATTTGGTAGGATGTGAGCATCTAGGCCAGCTGACTATCCAGCACTCGGCACAAGGCTGACCATGTTCTTGTGAGGCTACAGTCTATCCTGTGGACCATTCATGAGTCGAAGATGAGATGCTGGAGCTCCAAGACATCTCGGTTCGGACCTTGATCCACAATGCTCATCGATGAAAGTCGGCCAACTTACTTCTCGCTACCGCATAATGTCGTGTGCTCCAAAATGTGAGGTACTCCAGTCGCGTCCGGTGGGTTCGTCTTGAATCCGATTGAGAAGACATTGTTCGAGTCATCTCTGGCGACATGTAGATAGTCGGCTCCGGTTGTATCGTGCTGCAGATGCACAGCAGTCAATTCCAGCTCGGGAATATGTTGGGTGCGTTGTAACGTGAATCCATGCAGCCGTTCTCCAGGCTTTGGGAACTGGCTTAGATCTGTGATGGAGGCATAGGATCTACGGGCAGGTCGCCATGATATTGCCGCTTTCCGGAGACGCCATGCCGCGGGTCTTCGCGCTGAGAGCATAACGATGTCTCTGAGAACGGGTACGGGAATCTCTCAAGAAACGGATGTCGCATCCATGGATGGGAAGTGAAGCTGTAATTCAAGGTTTTTGCCGAGGGGGGAGGGGGGCTTGGAAGGAGCTGGAGAGCGGGATCTTTGGCTGTGCGATGTCAAGTACGACTTGTCAGATCAGTTCCTGGTGGTGGCCAAATGCACGAGCGGCGTGCGAGTACCAGGACAGACCAAGGGACTCGACAGAGTAAGATCCAGATATGTTCAGGGTCTGGCACATTTTGGTTGCCACTTTAGGTATAGCTCCGAATTGCGAGGCGATGCACGTAGGTGGAAAGTTGAGCCCGAGGGCAAGACTCAAGTGCTGCTCTGAGAGACAACTTGAAAGTCACCGCACACGACCCATACCCATACCAACAGTACATACACGAAACATAGACATCCCACCTCTCGTCCCGTTTACCCTGATTGCTTCCATCCACCCTCTCGGCACACACGACCTCGGAATCGCCGTCTGACGTCTGAAAAATACATCTGACTGTGGGCATTCCCCTTCCAATGCCACTGTCGCCTTGCCTGCCACTCCGTCTTTGCGCCGAGATCGATTCTGCAGTGTTGAGACAAGGAGTCTTCTCGTTCTCAGGCCGTCATCCATGAGAGCTACATGTCCGCGGTCCAGCAACAACACCAGACACCATCTACTCATACCCGCCGCGACTCTACTCGATCCCACCCAGACTCTCGCCACACCAAGTCTTCCAATCCACCTGCAAGCATGGCAAACACTTCAAACAACGGTGCGCAACCCGCTGCTCCCGCACCTCCGGCCGCGAGAAAGGGCAAAGGAAAAAAGAACAACGATCCCGTGGACACCAACAAACTGCTGGAGCAGACCATGGCCCGTTTGGAAAGGGATGTAGCGGGAGACAAGGAGCAAGAGGCTGAAATCGGTGCGTATAGTGGAAGGGGGTTGGATGGGGTTCGGCTTTGTGATGGCATGTGGGCATTGGCATTCGACCTTGACGGATGCTTATGCATGTGGAGAGATTACCGTAGCATGCGATCTGCTTATTGAGATGCGCTACATGGGATGCTCTCACCTGTATACGCCTCCGTCCTGTCATCGAATGCTGCTCCTCAATTCCGTCCCTAGCACATATCCTTGCATTTTAGGTGGTCGGGGCTAACGGGTACAACAGAGCGTGAAGTCAAGAAGGCGAATCGAGACTTGACGCAGCATTTGAACGGCTACAAGGACCCTCTCGCCCGCGTCAATGAAATTCAAAAGCGGTTTACAACCTTGGTTGGCGAAATGAAGCGCCTGGAGCGTGACCACCAAAAATCAAAAAAGCGTGCGGACCAGCTACAAAAGGAGAAGGATACTGCTAAGTCGGAGCTCAGCAAAGCAAATAGTCTCAAAGAGAAACTGGAGAAGTTGTCGCGCGAGACGAGCAACGAAAATCGCAAGCTTAGGGTATGTTCATGGTTCGCCACTCCACTGTACGTAAGTCTTACACACGTTAGGCCGATGTACAACAACTCCGTGACGTCGAATCCAAGATGAGAGAGGAATTGCACGACCGGCTGGAGCAAATGGTTTTGGATGTCGAAGACGTCATAGACAATAGCAGTATGGCCGAAGAGTCACAAGAAACCCTCGAAACCGACGAACTTTTCAAGAGCAAGTTCAAGAGCTTTGTAGATCAATATGAGCTTCGCGAACTTCATTTTCAGTCGACACTCCGTCAGCGCGATCTCGAAATCCTGGCGCACATAGCTATGTTAGAGCAACAACGCAAAACGCAAGAAATGGAGTCGTCGAAATCGCATCAACTTACCCGCCAAGTGTCGACCTTCTCGCAAACGGAGACCGAGTTGAGGAGTCAGCTGAACATTTATGTGGAAAAATTCAAGCAGGTATGGTTGTCAAAAGCTGGTCGCTTTTCGCATTTCCCCTCCCATCAAATTCGATTCCTCAATTGATTGCTGGGCTTCTCCTCGGCACCAGTTGATTGACGAAGCCAGCATGCGAACTCCCATGAGGTCCGAGGCAGGCTCAAGAGAACAGCGCTGATACACTTTAGCAGGTAGAAGATACGTTGAATAATTCCAACGACCTGTTCCTCACCTTTCGTCGCGAAATGGAGGAAATGAGCAAGAAAACCAAAAGACTAGAAAAAGAAAATCTAACCCTGAGCCGAAAACACGAAGCTACTAACCAAAACATCGTCAAGATGGCCGAAGAACGTCAACGCACGCATAAAGAATTGGATCTCCTCCGTCGACAGAATGCGAATCTAGAGAAGTTGTGTAGGGGGATGCAAGCGCAGGGGAGAGGACAGGTGAATATGACGCTTGATCAGCAGCAGGGACAGTTGGACGGGGCTGTGGATGACGAAGGGACGGAGAGCGAGTACGAGGAGGACGATGATGCCGAGTACGAGGATGAGAGTGGAGAGGAGGAGTCCTACGATGATGACACCGAAGAAGAGAGGGTTGAGGCGAATGCCGTTGCGGGCGCTCAGGCGAGGAAACCGTTCGGACCCGTCCCGCCTCCCCCGCAGACCAACGGTGCTAACGTGAGTGCCCAGTCTCCAAACGGACACCCTCGGAAGGGCGGACAGCCGCCTCAGGCGCACCTAAATGGGCAGCAGCAGCAGTTGAATGGGATCAAGGCGTAGAGTATTTGTAGATAGCGAGATGCTGTAGGTGTATATACTGGATGACTGACTCTTGGCGACCTTGTAAGTAGGCTTGTATTTGGATTCTATGGGTGGATTGTACAGTCCTTATTTCTTGTTTCTCTTTTCATTTTCTTGGATGCTGTGTGAGGTGAGGTGATGCCTATGTTAACCTTTTAGCCATTAAACAGCTCACCGAATTTCAAAGGCACAGGTACGGCTGAATCCGATTTATATTTCCACCACTGTTCGATACTGATGAGTTTCTGGTAACAACTTACCAATCAAACTGCCGAAAGTTTGTGACAGACCATCGACTCTATCTTGTAACTTACAACCTTCGCTACTTCCCAATCAATCACTCACATAACAAGAACAATTAAACCTTCGTCACACTCTTAACCCCATCCGCAGCCTTCTCTATCTCCTCCCTCCGCCCCCTCGCAACGAGTTGCACGTCTTTGGCCCCAGCTTTGTAGGCGTCCTCTAGTCTCGTGATGGACTCTAGCATTCTTTGCTCGATAGCTAGTTTGCGCTTTAGGAGGGCGGCAAGTTTCTTGGTTTGCTTCGCGCGGAGGATTTTGCTTCATTTGTTAGATGGGATGGTAGGAGAGGGGTGAGGGGGATGGGATGGCGTAGGGAGTGGTAGAGTGAGAGTGCTCTTACAGATCTTTCTCATATGTGGTGAAGACGCCATCGATTCCCTTTCTTGATTTGGTCACCTTTGATTTGTACTGTGTTGTTATTTCTTGGGTGCGCTTGGAATGCTTGGATTTGTTCTGACTCCCTTGTTAGCAACTGGGAGATTGTGCGGATGGTGTTGCAGTATTTAATTACCTGCTTTAGAGCCTTATCAATCATTGCCTGGACTTCCTCAGCGCCTTGCGACTCGGCTAGAACCGAGCCTTGAGATGATTCTTGTGTGTCGGGTGAGGGGGCGCGCTTCTTAGTGGGTGCTTTTGTTTGTCGGGAGGACGTTGGTGCCATTTTGATTTCTAGCTCTATCTGACTCTGGAGAATTGACTGTAATTGAAGTTGTTAGGATCTTTCGAGTTGTTGTTTGTTGTTGATATAGAAGTGATTGGCTGTACCACAAGGCAACTTTACCCGACTCGGATTATCGGCTTCCGCTGCTGTTTTTTTATGGAAATTATAGATGTCGCTTTCGAGTGGAATATTCTTGATATTTTTATGATGATATCGAACAACCCTGGCAATGTTGCTACTTTGGCTTTCAAGGATGTTACCGACATTGATTTCGACTTGAGAGTTGTCTACTATGTACTCCTACTCCGTACCAGAATCGATACTCGTAGTTCTATCCTCTTGGCGGTCCTGGATTCTCGGCAAATCCCGAGCCTACCAAATCCGACATCTCAAAAATCTTTATCACCAACTCCCAACCCTATACCCCCCGTCCACAACGCTCACAATGGGTCTCGCTGGCCCCAAGAAGTAGGATGCCTATTCACTCGTTACATATGTTCCACTAACATTGTTGATTAGTAAAACCAAAATCTCACAAGACCCAAACAACACGCAATGGGCCAAATCAACCACAGGCTTCGGCCACCGCATGCTCTCGTCCCAAGGCTGGACTCCCGGCTCCACCCTCGGCGCAAAAAATGCAACTCATAAAGCACACTTCTCGCAAGCCTCGCACTCACACATCCGCGTCGTCTTGCGCGATGACAATCTCGGTATCGGAGCGCAGAAAGGAAGAGCGGATACTGATGTCTTTGGATTGGATCTGTATCAGGGATTACTTGGGAGATTGAATGGAAAGACGCAGGAACAGTTGGAGAGGGAAGGGAAGATTAGGAAGGATGTGCTTTTGGGTAGTGTAGGGAGGGAGAGGTATGGGAATGGCATGTTTGTGAGGGGTGGGTTTTTGGTGGGCGATAAGATTGAGGATGTTGTTAGTGTTGAGGAGGCGCAGAGGTTGCTTGAGGTTAGGTTGGCGCATGAGGCGAGGGTCGAGGCTGCTAAGAATGGAGGTGTTGAGGAGCGTAGTGAGAAGAAGAGGAAGAGAGATGGTGAAGCGGGGAGTGATGTGAAGGCTGAGAAAAAAAGTAAGAAGAGGAAGTCTATCGCTGAGGCTGAAGAGAAGGATGAGAAATCAGCGAAGAAAGCGAAGAAGGACAAGAAGAGGAAATCCGAGGTCACATCTACAAGCGCAGACTCCACGATACAAAATACAGCTACACCGGAAAAGGCCGAGAAGAAACGTTTAAAAGCCGAAAAGCGCGCAAGGAAAGAGGCGAGACGGATACGCCGAGAACGGAAAGCCCTCAAGAAAGCATCGTCGTCCAATTCCTCCTCAGATTCGTCACCAGAACCTCCCTCAGCAGCTCAAGCAGCAGCACAGCAAGCGCTTAGCGCACGGTTCGCCACACGGCAGAGATATATACAACAGAAGAGGATGGCAACTATGGATCAAACGGCTTTGAACGAGATTTTCATGATCAAAGCGCAGAATTAGATGGAAGACTGATTTGTCGGAGTTCAAGAGTTATCGCAGCGTTGACATGGAGTCACTGGATTTGGATTCAATGCATGGTAAGACAAGGCGTTTGTACATAGATAAGTTGATATGGTGTTACTTCTTATTTTGTTTCTCATCAATTTTGTATCATGGTTTCAACAAAGACACAGCGAGGCCGTCGATTCATCACGATACCTATCCAAAGTCACCCTTGGCCTTAAGTCCCTGGACCACAATTCGACATTGACAATTCTCTGGCAACTTCAAGAATTATTTTGCTGGAACCGTAGCGACATCGGTTCTGATTTGAGAGTGTTTGGATCTCGACCGCATTTCGCGTGGGAGGGTGTAAAAACTGACCATCATGGATGGAGGGCGTGAGAGAGGAATGGAGGTCTAATGCTGTGGCAATTGCTAATTTGATTGCGTGACGCTCGGACTGGATTGAGAACTAGCACGTGGAGGGAGAGGACTGTATGGCTCAATTTCAGGTTGACGATGGTAGACTTATGGTAATACACGTTTGATTACGGTGACTGCTAATAGCCGTTCCAAGAATCGATCCCTTACATGCTTGTCAAAGCTGCTTTTGCACTCGTGTCGACACAAACACTGACGCCCGACCTGAACTATCATCTTCCAAGCTTTGCCAAACAGGCTTTGATAATCCCGTCACTCAGGCCCCACTGCAAACTTGTGACCTCAGTCGTCGCTCGCTGACCCGTGTACCATCTCAGCCTCGGGTTGTTCCTGATCAACCATTAGCAACAACTCTGTTGCACGTATCCGTCCTCACGTACTCATGACTCAACAGTAGTAATCCGGATCCTCCAAAAGCTTCTCAACAGCCTCGTTTGCCTTCCTAGCAATGTAGTCGATGTCCTTGACACACTCTGGGATGGCGCGCTTGTACACGCCAGCCAGCTTGTCGATGTAACCAAGCGTCTCTCCGCGACGGCGGTACGTAAGCTGGAGTGGGATGTAGGCATTGAACTCGATGAATAGAATTTGTTGACGGATCTCACGAGGGAGGCTGAGGAGTGACAGCATCTTCTTGCGTTTGGTGGAGGTCGTCGTGTTGGCCACCTTGCTTTTGGGTAAAACCTTCTTGGCATTGATAAAGCCGTCGTTGGACGTGGCGTTATCGGGTTTGGTGTAACCTTTCTTGAACATTTTGGCGACTGCTATTCACTTGACGGAGAAGAGAACTTTGCGATGTCTACCGGAGTGTGGAAGAATGATGATTGTGAGAATACTTTGTTTTGAGTGTATTAGTTCGGTAAACATTAGAATAGGTTGACAAAACTTGGAGTGTTGTGCCGCTGACAAGTGTGTTCATGGGAACACATCACATGTACGAACGGCCTCGCTAACATTTTTCTAATATAGTCACGGCATGCGTTCACCATGCTCATGTAAGCAGTAGCCTGTAAAGAAACGATGAGGAACGCTTACAGTATCTATAGGTTCGATAGGTGCGGTGACGCACCAGTGGAATTAGCAGGAGAGCTTGTGTCTTTATAGGTTAGGTGCATCAGTGTTGGATGACGACCCGATAGACAGGATGTTGTTCAGGTGCTCAATCCAGCCACTCCATCATTACTTCCGCTGAGTCTGGGTAACCTGAGGTCGGAGTCAGTTGCTGGTCAAGCTATTGATATGCCATGTTGCTAATTATATCTATCCAAACAAGACAGCCCCAGAACCGCTTCGACCGCTTCTGGGATGTCAAGTCCAAGTTCACGTAGGTAAAGTTTATGGGAGCTCCTCGAGGCAGTAACAAATATAGCGATGCCTCGAAGCAACGCAAGCTATGGACAGTAAGCTAGATTCAGTCTCTTCCGAAAATTTGATCAGCGGAACCCCCCAAATCACCATCGAAATGGGGTCTGATCTAAAAAATTTCGACTATTCGGATTAGTGCTCTGCTAGCAAGTGGCTGACTTTCCGATGCAAGTTTGGCACCTGTTCGGGTTGGAAATAGCCGCAGTGGTCTGATGAAAGAGCTCATCTAAAAGATATATCGTTATTGGCGGTATAGCAGGCAAATAATCCTGTCAATGGAGTGGTATCGTCCAACCTTGATCCTCATCATCACCATTGACCTGATGATTCAATTGAATAATCGTCAAGGGAATTGGGATGCGGCCAATGCTGAGAAGAAGAGCGACGGATGAGAAGTGATAAAAGAAGAGACGGAAGGCAGCGAGTGAGGTCGATCAGCTCCGATATCGGCTGACTGGATGGTTACATCTTCCTCTCTGTTTTCGTCTTGCTCCCTCCACTTGCGTTTCTCTCTCCATATCAGTAGCAGTATCAAGCCACCTTTCCGGTATCTGGATAACACCCCCGAATCCATCGTGCTGCACTTGACTGGGTTGAGATCCAGACCTCGGTCAAGCGGATCTCCTCTCCTGAATGAGGAGGTTCCATCGTGCTGATGCAAAACCGTTCCCATAGCTTAGACTTCGGTCCGATCTCTATGTTGTAATAAGTTCATTCTATATCTCGTGGAGCTGCGTTACAATCTCAATCGCTTATCTACCAGCTGTTAACATTGGTTCCCTCGTCTACAGCGTAACAGATCCGTCATCTATACTAAGCTATAACAAAGCGCAATGTACGCACCAGAGCGACTTGACAACAACTCTTATCTAACCACCATTCAGGTCTCTCCTCTATAGACTCGGCCTTGGCCTCTCAGAATCAGGTCTCGAGCCAGCAGCTCGACCCGGAGCCATCATCCTCTCCCAATTCCTCCTCAACTACCTAATCACCCAACCACGCTTCCAAAAGATCGCCTACGGCATCGACAACAACGCAGACCCACGCCCCGATCTAGCCGAGAAAGGACCAAAAGCAGTAAAAGAAGGAAAGCTATCCCAAAAACAACTCGACCGTATCAACCGCCTTCAATCAGCGCATAACAATGGTCTCGAAAACTTACCCTTGTTCTCGCTCGCGATCTGCTTTGCCTTGATTGCAAAGGTTCCAGGGAGCTTTGTTAATAAGTTCGGTTTGACGTATACGTTGGCGAGAGTGGCATATGTGCTCAACTATTACTATGTTGAGACTGAGGGTGCCAGTCAGGTCAGGACTGTATTGTGGTGGATTGGCAATATTTCTTGTGCTACGACGATTTGGAAGGCGGCGAAGGCATATGGCAGCAATCCATTGGCATAGGCCACTTTCGTAAGATTGAAGATTGGTGTAGCCTTGGCATTCAAATGATAGAAAAGTGATCGCTAGGAGCAACATTATATTTCATGTATGTAAGACTTTCATTGCCCCGATCTATTAATACCATTCTCCTGTTTCCCCGCGAGCAATGCCTGTCATCTTTTAATTCTCTTTCTTCGCCAAGTACCAAGCCTTAGCCATATTGTAGAATATAACGACCGACCGAAACGCGGTCTCGGTACTTATTTAGGATTGAAGGCAGCAAACGCGACTGAGCATCTCTAGCTGCGTCGTACTTGTCAAGAAATCGACTGCAGGCGATATCTCCGGCGTATTTGTGGTTTAGTCGGTGATATAGATCGGAATGATAACGGTAGACCTTGCAAATGTATCCATTTCGAAGTGCTGTCTTATACTATGTCACGACTCCACTGCAGCGCCACCACGTCGGCGTGTGTGGTTAAACTACGATTCTAAGATCTCTTCGTAATTCCATCACCTTACACTGAGCGACCGCTAATAATGCTTGTCTTTGTAGCAAAGCACTTTAAGAAATATGATTGTCCCCCCTAGCGAAATGTGCTCGTTGGATCTTTCTAACTTTGTCTAGACATGTAGCCTCCTCGGCCTTGATTCTCATATAGACCTTTTGAGCAGTATAAATGATCGAATCTTCCAATTTAGGATATCTAGTCTCCAAGATGGCGGTCCATGCCTGTTTCGCGAGGTTCAACCTCGCCGACTGAGTCAGCCATTTGTTGAGAAAGTTTCCGTTGAGCATCTCTGCTTCTCTCATAATAGAAACGGTGAATTCGTCGTAAGTGTGGTAAAGTATCTGATGGAGGATCTCCCGTGGTAGTGTTTCGAGTCGGTCTTGAGTTATAGGTCTGCTTCGATGGTAGTATCGGATCAGTCTGGCTGGACTGAGGTAGGCGCTAATACTTGAAGCGCTGAGGTAGTGGGTCTGGATCATCCTGATTGTGTCAAAGGAAGGCAGCCAGTTCAGGAAATGGAGAAAGTAGCATATGCCTATTACGACGAATTTATTTGGAAGGCCGCGGCGGGTCATCTTGAGGAGAAATAGAAAAGACGGATTTGAGATAGTAGGACGCATGTAAGCGAAGGACATGATGGAAGTATTTACAGGAAAATATCGCTTTGAATTTTCTGGGAACCAAAGCTTAGCTCAGATTTCGACACAACCCTCAATGAGGTTGATGTGATCTAAAGAGTCAATGCCGGACTCAAAAAAAAACTCATAATAGCAATCTTTCAGTCGTGGTAGCTTTGTACCCGACTATCTACACCTGTCAGGAGCTTGGAAATCCTGGCCCCAATCCTCGTCACCCGGAACGTAGTACCCCAATGGTACTGGGAACTAAAGGAGATTTCGAATGGAGACTTCATATCGAGAAGCTTCTCGGCCAACGGCAACGATCAAAAAGGACTCGAGTGTTTACTGATGAAGAGACGGGAGACGCTTTCCGACGCTTTGATAGCGAGTAGCCCAATCCGGCCTAGCTTCATTCCGCGTATCAAACTTTCAAGTTGCCTTCGCTGTCCAAACTCCAAACCCTCATCCATCAACAGTCCCAGGAGTACACATACAACCACCATCAGAGCTTGCGTCTCCGTCAAGTCCATCTCGATGACATCTGTATGGCATCTCTGATCGAGACACCCGACCGTTCGAAGTTTCTTCAATTTCATCACAATTCCTCAAGTCGGCCCTGAAGCTGCCTGAATGATAGATCTATCCAGTATGATTTCTGAGATGCTCGACACTAAGTGTGGTAAATAACCATGGTTTGCCCCTGCGTAGTTCTATCTCGCGTGCTGGAAGAGCATCATAACGCAATTATGCTAATCTATCACGTTTGGACCCATTTTTATGCCACCTTCAATGACCAGCGAATGAAAGGCTCCAACTCTCAGCAGCTTCTACTCTAGCACCACGAAGACTCCAACACAATCTCAGCACTAAGCTTGATGGTATCAAGCATGCCAGACGCACATCAACGCCCGCTGCGGGTACTTACAGCCTGGGCATGTAACAGTATAAGGCTGTGACCTGCTACATTGACTTCATCTTTTTCTATCTTCATCACCATTCAGGCCACACGCATTCCTCACACTATGGCTGTCCAACTTCTCAGCCAAGCTGATGGCTATGGCATTGTTGTAGGACTTTCCATCTTGTTTTGTCTAATCATTATCGCTGCGGTCCGTATTCAGAAGCGGTATTTATTGGAGGATAGCGACCAGTCTGAGATGTTTATGGTCGCAAATCGTTCTGTTGGAACTGGATTGACTGCATCAGCCGTCTTCTCGAGTTGGTAGGTTCAGTCATCCTACAAAGCGCTCCGCTAATCACAGAGATCAACCATAGGATGTGGATCAACGAAAGCGTTTTCTCGGCAGCTTACACGTACAAATGGGGCATCGCTTTACCTATCTGGTGGGCAAGTGGATTGTCCTTCCAGATTGCACTCATGGCTATGCTTGGCATTGTGGCGAAATTGCGAGTGCCGTATGCTCATACATCGCTCGAGATCATCAAAATGCGTTATGGCAAATACGCGCACTGGCTTTTTATTGTTTTGAATATAATAAATAACATTTTTGGATGTGGCAGCATGATTCTTGCTGGTGCACAATTGGTCACTGGCATGACTGGCATGCATGTGGTTGCCGCGTGTATTCTCATTCCTCTGGGTGGTAAGTTGATCCGAGATATTTTGTCCTGCCTAGTAGCTAACGACTGTAAACTCAGTTGTTTTATACACAGCTGTAGGAGGCCTAAAAGCCACTTTCTTGACAGATTTCGTGCATACTACCGTCGCTCTCATACTGTTGATCTATTTCTCCCTCGCAGTCTTGACAAACAAACACATTGGCGGTGTCTCCGGCTTATATGATAAAGTCAAGGCGGCGGAAGATTTTATCCCAGGCAACTACAAAGGCTCTTTGTTGACTATGAAGTCCAGAAGCTGTAAGAAGCCGTCAGTGTACTATCTTCCTTGACAATACTGATATTAAGTTAGCTGTTCTTTTCGGCCTAGTCTTGAAGTTCGGCAATTTAGCACTCGTGGTCATGGATACAGGATTCTGGCAGAAGTCGTTCGCGTCCGAAGTGCGATCCACCGTTCCAGCATACAGCCTTGTGTCTGTGGTCATTCTTGCCATTCCTTGGTGTACCGGAACAATCATCGGTTTGAGCGCCAGAGCAATCGAGAAGACTCCCATCTGGTTCGACTATCCCAATATTTTGACCCTCGATCAAGTCAACTCCGGATTAGTGATGCCTTACGTCCTGAGGTCGTTGCTTGGAGAAGGTGCCACAACCGGTTTACTAGTCCTCATTTTCATGGCTATTACATCGACTGTCAGCTCTTCCATGATCGCTGTCAGCAGTATTATATCTCTGGATGGTTACCGCACATACATCAATCCCCGGGCTTCTGATCGTAGAACCCTCCAAGTCAGTCACTGGGGCGTTGTCTTCCACGGGTGCTTCATGGCGGCGTTTGCAATCATGCTCGAATATGCCGGTGCAACGAACAACTGGTCCACCTACTTTCGCCCAATCATAGCGTGTCCCGGGATCCTGCCTTTAATCTTGACCCTGTTGTGGTCTAGACAGACAAAGGCTGCCGCGATCCTGGCACCCATTCTCGGTCTTGCGTCGGGGGTAGCAACGTGGCTATCACTTTCATGGAAATGGTCCGGTGCAATTAACATTACCACCACACAAGTCCAGTTACCAGGCCTTTACGGAGCCATCGTATCATTCTTCTCGCCGGCGCTCTTTTCGGTGATCATCTCCTTGGTATGGCCGAGTCGTTTCGATTGGCGCGAATTCCTCCGGATCGACCTCATCGAGGATAACAGTCAGCCGAGTAGCTCTTTCCCATCGACATTTCACAGCAAGGAAGCCGTCAATGAGACTGTCAAGGCCGGCAAGAGTCCCGAAAAAGAGTCCTTGGATAGCGCAGAGAAGGCGGGTCCGGTATCGATATCGACACATGCTCAATCAAAACTCCCGCTCGATCAAGTTGTGCACCCATTCGATGAGCAAACTCTGAAGCACATCAATAAGTGGTTTAAAATCGCCGCCACATACTTTGTCGTCAACGTTCTAGCCACGATTGTTCTCTGGCCGATGCCTTTGTATAGGGATTACATCTTTACGAGATCGTTCTTTAGTGGCTGGGTTTCAGTCGCTGTGATCTGGCACTTCGGAGCAATGCTTGCTGTTATTGTTTACCCAATTTGCGATGGACGGCATGAGATCAGTCGGGCAGTGCGCGGAATGGCGAAAGATTTGAAGACTAGAAAGGCGACATAATTATAGATAGACTGTTCCGATCGAACACTAAATTTGATATAGATATTGATGTATTTCTGGCAAGTTTCTATACGCACCCTTTCCAGGAGTTCTGGTCACTGGATCTCGATATAGCAGTCGCTCGTAATCGAGATACGATTCTGGACGAAATCCATACCATCTTGACACCCCAAGCGATCCAGAGATGAGGCCAATCACCAAGAGGCCGGCACTAGGGCCAAGATCAGATTCTTTCTTAGCTTTTCGCAATCGAAAAGTTCATATGGCGAATTACCAAATCTCGCTGTTGATCACCACCACGTTACTCTGACAAAGCTATTGTGCCCGATATCACAGAAAGTATCTAACAATCTTCCCACGCGATGCTTCCTAAATATCATTAATTTTACCAGTCCTTTCATAAATAACCAATTAATCAATCCAACCATTCAATCCAACCAAACAATCCACCTGACTCCACCAACCCCTTATAGTACCCTCCCATTCCCAAACTTCCCCAACCCCCAACCAACATCAAACCTAATCATCGCGAGATAATTTATTTCCCGTGAAAGGCGGTGATACTCCCATAAATTGCAGGCAGGAGCTGGTTCGAGAACTGAATGCATTTACCAGCGAACTATGCCTAACAAACAATCAACTGTATTCCATGCTGCAAGAAGAGCCAGAGACGGATTGCTAGCGCAGTGGGTATGCCAATTCTCTGTCCTTCGGCGACACGTGGGATGGGCATTGATCCTTCCAATTCAAGATCGAGAGTGATAATCTTCTGACGAACTTGGCTTCAGAACGTGCTAGAGATTGATTACTTTCGACGTCAACTTAACAACCTTGGAAGTGTAACATTTTTTCCTTGCTTTACACAGTATAGCTCGAGCTGAAGTGAAAGCCACTTTGCTAGGCAGCGATCGAGAGCTGTTAATGGTGAAATTGTGATTCTTGTTCTTTCATCTCTTGCGCAATCCAGGACGCGACTTTCTTGTCTAACATTGATAATTGTCCGAAGACTCCGTGACTAGATATTACCCCAAGGCTTCAGGGTTCTATCAGTCAAATACAATGGCGGCTTTAATACAAGTCTTGTTCCTCACAGCATCCAACGCCTCTCCAAATTGCTCTAATCTGAAAGTCTTGTCCACGATCCCCCTCACATCCACCTTTCGGCTCTCCAGATATTTGACACTCCTGCCCACACACCACATTTCAGAAAAAGATCTAGAATCCACATTAGTAAAATAAAAAGTAAGGGTGAGAAATAGTTGCATACCCAATCATAGTAATCTCATCCGAGAATACTCTCTGCGGCGATACTGCAATCAGCGCTTCCTTCGGATAAACACCATAGTAAACCAATTTCCCGCCTCTGGCGCAGAAATCAATCGCCATCTCCAGGACCTTGACAGACCCACTCGCTTCGACAACAACATCGAATCCGTATGGATATTGCTCTTTCAGTGCACTCCACTGTTTACCTGGATCCCCTCGGCTAAGCTCAATATACTCATCCGCACAATCCAATTTCTTAGCGAGCTCCATCTTTGGACCGGCATTCGATGCAAGAACGACGTGTTGACCTCCGTTACCTCGCAGAAGTTGGGCGAGGCAAAGACCAGTTGCCCCCGAGCCTATGAGGAGGACGCTTGAACCAATCTCAGGTCTTATCCTGTCCATGCCGTGGACGGCGCAGGAGGCGGCTTCAAACAGGGCGGCTTCTTCCCAAGAGAGGTTGTGGAATTTGAAGAGTTTTTCGGCGGGGAAGACGCAGTATTCTGCGAACCCTCCATCGACTATTTCTACATTAGCGCCAGTCTCACGAGCACTCGTGACGAAGAGATCGGAAAACGTACGGTGGACACCGTGAGCGGCGAAGTTTTCGCAGTACAGCAACTTTCCTTCTCGGCAGAAATGGCAGTAGCCACAGAGTTCGGAGTTATCCGCCGTAACTTTATCGCCAATGGTAAAGCCTTTTACCGCTTCACCGATTTGGACGACGAGGCCGCTTGTTTCGTGGCCAGTGACTACAGGCATCTTGGAGTCGAAGTCGCCATTGTGGATGTGAAGATCTGTTCCGCAGACGCCACAGGATTTCACTGATGCAAACGTTCAGTGTCTTCAATCAATGATCTTCAGCGAGATGTTACCTTTGACCAGAATCTCGTGTGCTCTTGGTTTTGGGACTGGCATTGTCACCAACGACCAATCTTTGACTTTGTTGTATCTTATTGCTTTCATCTCGGTTGGAATCGCGTAGGTTTGGCCATTCGACTTCCCGTTGTTTGAAAGGCCGACTTCCTGTGCATCGTTATGTGGTGCCATTTTGATGGTATGTTGAAGTTGACGGTTGTTAATGGGTGGAGATGAGAGCGATGGAATAATGACTGGCAGAAGAAACCACTAGCAGAAGCTCTATATACCTTCAAAGGCTTCCCACATGTTCGCTCAGAGCCGGACAGACAGCTCTGCACATGTTACCAGGCTATCGCGGGGTTATGGAACGATGTCGTGTCGTGAGCTGCATCGAGTCGGTGACAGTAGCCCGAAGAGATGATAGCAGTTCGTTCGTACTCATCGGTGCTCAGTCGACCGATAGAGGAAATGAATGATGCGCAATCAATCTTGTAGATAGTTTGACCATTCACAGGATCGCTTCACAGACGACCGATCGCCAATGAGCCGACGCCTATGTAATCAAAGTAGAGGCGGGTGCGGAAACATGTCCGCAACGTTATCGGTCGACAGTGAGCCGATAGGGGAGAAGCCGCCCATGAGACTGGGTTCGAACGATTGGCGCTCGCGTGCAAGCATTTCCTGGTTTTCGACTCTCGAATTACTGTGTATCATGCTTGCAATCTGGGGCCCCGCGTTTCCCCATGGCCGGGATGTTTGCGCGGCTGGAATGTCCTGCCCCACGTTTTCCGGGCAGGCTGAACTCTCGCGAGAAGGCCATGTGTACTTGTCTATATAAAGCATAGTGATCATCGCTGGTACTGTCCGCGTCTGTTGAAAGTGATAGATAGCATCGACTACTATCGCCATCGTTTACCTTCCAGAATTTCCCTTTCGAAAGATGGTTGGTGGCGGAATTGCCGTCGTTGACGGCGTCGACATCTCATATGGTCCTTCCGGTGAGTGTATTGACTACATAGTCGTTACGAGCCGTGGACTGACACAGTCAAGGCTACAAAGGACTTGTTAAAGAACCTTATATCTTCGGTCTATCATGCTTCGCGAGCATTGGTGGTCTCCTCTTTGGGTACGATCAGGGTGTCATATCTGGCGTTTTGGTCATGAACAGCTTTGTAAGTCGTTTTGGCATGCGTAGAAAGCCAGAATCTGACGTCGCATAGGGTCGACTATTCCCAACTCTTGCCAACAATCCGGATCTCCAGGGCTGGATGGTGTCTGTCTTAACGCTTGGTTGCATGTTCGGCGCTTTCGCAAACGGCCCAATCGCTGATCGTTACTCTCGACGTTGGTCCATCCTTCTAGCCAATATTATCTTTGTCATCGGCTCGATCATTCAGTGTGCCGCTGTCAATGTCCCAATGATCTTCGTTGGACGTTTCGTAGCTGGAATCTCGATTGGACAGCTATCCATGGTGATTCCGCTATATCTGAGCGAGTTGGCGCCCCCAAACCTCCGTGGTGGACTAGTCGCTTTACAACAACTGGGCATCACTGTTGGAATAATGATCGCGTTCTGGCTCGATTATGGAACCCAGCACATTGGTGGTACTGGTGATGGCCAAAGCCATGTGGCGTGGAGACTACCATTGGCGCTCCAAATCGTGCCCTCGCTGGTTCTTGGCGGGGGAACTTTCTTCCTGCCATATAGTCCCCGATGGCTGATGGATAAAGGTATGTGTGAACAGTGCTGGACCCTCTCATCAATCGCTAATATTTGCGGTAAAAGGCCGGGAGGAAGAGTCCTTTGCGACCCTCGTCAGACTCCGACGTGTGTCTCCTGACGATTATCGCCTCAAACTCGAGTTACTTGAAATCAAAGCTGCCGCAATCTTTGACCAAGAAACAGGTGATGCTCGCCTCGACCATATCAAATCTCCCTTCATGAAGAACGTGCATCAGTATCTCGAGCTCTTCACTGTCCGCAACCTCAACCGTCGCCTCTTGATAGCATGCCTCCTCCAGATCATCCAACAGTTCACAGGAATCAATGCAATTATTTACTACGCCCCGCAGATATTTAAGAAAATTGGATTGACCGGGAACTCAGTTGATTTGCTGGCCACAGGCGTGGTAAGAATGATTGACTTCTTTTCCTCGATACCAAGTGATTAACTTCTTCTCCAGGTAGGAATAATCAACTTTTTTTCTACGATACCAGCGATCATGTTCATGGATCGTTGGGGTCGTAGAAAAGTCTTGATGATCGGCGGTGTAGGCATGAGCGTCTCGCAGTTAATTGTTGGTACCTTGTACGCTGTTTATAAGGACAGCTGGTCGGGCCATAGGGCAGCAGGCTGGGCGGCGGCCGTGTTCATTTGGGCATACATTTCTAACTTCGCCTTCAGTATAGGGTGTGTGAATTGGATTATGCCGTCTGAGATCTTCCCTCCACGAGTTAGAGGCAAGGCCGTGGGTTTGTCTATTGCCACCAATTGGTTGACGAACGTAAGCCATCTCACAGAGTCATTCCGGTGCTCCTCCATGCAAAAGCTTACAGAAAAAACATCAGTTCATTGTCGCTTTGATCACTCCACGAATGCTCAAGAGCATCACGTTCGGAACCTTCTATTTTTTCCTTGGTAAGTAAATCTTTCAATTCCCAATGCCTCATGGTAATACCTGATATGTCACAGTTTTCTGCGTGATACTTGTTGTGTGGGTGTATTTTTGGGTCCCCGAAACCAAGGGTGTTTCAATGGAACAGATGGACAAGATCTTTGGCGGAAACCAGGGGGAAGAGGATCTTCGCAAGATTTTTGAGATCAGACAAAGATTGGGCATGGAACAGGGTGCCACAAGAAGCTCAAGTGATCCATCAGATCACAAGAACAAGGCTGACGCGACGACCATCGAGTACGCTGGATAGGTTGGCAGGTAAATCGCAAAGTCAGGTTCTTCAGGGTGGCAGTCTTTAGAGAAGGTTATTGCAGCGGAACTACATGGTATGTGAACAATGTGTCGCCACTCCTTAGCCTTGATATCCTGTGTTGTACATGTTGTAATTGATGTAGTCGAAGTGATTGTGTTCAAGTGTTCCCGGGAAGCCATTGAAATCCTGGAAGAAATTCTGCATGGAGTTGTCTCCCAAGAATGTGCTCAACGACGGATCAGCCGCAGTAGACCAATCGCTACCAAACAATGCCGCTGTCTCTGGAGATGCTTCATCTTGTAGAAGCATATGGGCAAGCCCAACAGAACCCCTTGCCTGCCCATTATCAAACTGAAAAGCTGGATCGATCAACTCGTTCATGTCTGCAGCTGTCGAGTTGCTTGATCTCGGATTTGCAACAAGGGCGCCAGATTGAATTCGGCGCAAAACAGCCAGGCAACGTTTTGCGGCATTGCTGTCTTTGCCAAGTAATGCTAGACATTCTCTGGCCTGAGCAATGCCTTGAGTCCATGATCCAGCGTTGTGGCCCACTCTTTCTCCAGACTTTTGAGCAGCCTGTAGTTCAAACAGTAAGAGAACTAGTGTAGCTTGGAAGAGAAAGTACGTTGCGTACCAACTCAACCCTCGATGAACGAGGTCAACATTCTCCCTGCAGAAGCCACAGATGTCAAAAACTGCTTGAAGAGAGGCAGTGCAACATTTCAGGCTCGACTCGACTTTGCCAGGCAACAAATTTGGTCGTCGTTCAAGAGCCTGCCAAAGGAGTATGCGCAAGTTCTGCTCTTTCCAAAATAGAATGGCCCGTGGGGCTCTGAACCAGCTTGGAACCCCGCCTAGACTAAAGTATGTTGGCAAAGACCTTCTCCACTCATCAATGGATTTTTCTGTGGAGGCTAGATTGGAGTCCATATCTGTTCCTGAGACCTGAGCAGACATCGAAATGGTGTGTATCCGGTTTGCGATGATAGCTAGCCTTGACTGTGCGATGATCGCTGAATAGGGGGTCGGGATATCAACTTCAACTGGCACCGTAGCTATCATCGAAGCTCCCTGATATCGTTAGAGAGCTCAGTTGAGACAAAGACCTAGCAAGCTGATGTTGTAAAGTCCCAGCATAGTGGCTTCATCAACTAAGTCTCTATCAACTAAGTGTCTGGTTGGCTTCAAGGAATCACAATAATACCTTGAATGTAAAATGTGCTAATTCATGATTGATATCGACGAAGACCTGGCGGGCCAATTTCTGCAAGTTGTTGGAAACACATCGACATAGATCTTATGTTGCACGTGATGACACCGGATCAAATATAGGTATCTTGAAGGGCGATGGATCGATGAAGCCACTGTACTAGCACCTAACCATATGTCTTGTAAGATGAGACTCACATGATCTTCAATATTTCGCGGTAACTTTGCATCAATAAAAGTATTTGAAATGGTCGTGGGCCGCCCAGTGGTGATGCTAAAACCGCTGTCGAAGCAGTATAAAGTCCAGAAAACCTGGCGTCGTCGCTCGTGGGCGAGGATGTCTCCGTGCTTCTTTGTAGGCGCTTCTCGGTGTAGTCCCAGTCCTAGAGCCATCCTATATGCGATTCCAACGAAATTGTAACCTGTATTGGGGCGGTCCATCTTCTTTACATGTATGTCAGCGTGTCTTGATGGTTCCCAGATATTACCAGTGCCCCACCTGCAGATAATTGCCCTTTTGATTCTATTCAGTGAGGTTTCGTAGGATGTATGATTCGGTGATAGTTACCATAAGCAGAAGAGCCTGTACTGTTCCCAGCGTTCCAGCCTCGAGTAGCTTGATTGTGAACAATGAGCGAGCCGCTGAATAGTAAGGAGCCTGAGAATGCTCTTTCTCTGGCGTGGAAAGCCAATGACCTATCGCAAGGACCATGTAGAACGTGATCTGAAAGCTCGACTTATGAGTACTCGATTTCCTATGTCGACACTTTTCTCTGAACGTGCTTTCGTGCAAAATTGGATAGGACGAATGATATAACTGAAAGTATGTATCGAGGAGCAAATCGACAAACGCCGACGTGGCAAGCTGTTCAGAGAGCAGCGGATTTGAGTTTTGAAGATTGCCGGGGTATTGCTCTTCGGCATCAGTGTCGGCCACGGGATTGGGCCAGTCAGAATCTGGTGAAATCAAGCTAGAAATTGTTTGCAGGAGCTTTGTACCAGAGGTGTTCCCTAGGAAAGGCATCAGTCCCCAAGAGCTGTGAGCGAAGCGAGGGACGCACCCAAATAACCAGCTTCTTGGGCAACCGTATTTGCCATTCCATCGCCGATACGGTTACCATTTTGTGGACCACCAGTGGCCTCTGACAAAGCCGTCTCATGCCATTCGAACTCGTCAGATGACCGCGGGCTTGGTGGCTTGTCTCGAGTCTCGTTACCATCCGCGTCCGAGTCCAAAGAAGCATCTACAACCTCCCGAAGAGCAGAGTCGATATCCAGATCAGGACGGATCGACTGGAGGAGCGACTCGAGCTGCCTATTCTTTCGTTCTGCTGCGTCAAGGTTCTTTCTAGTGAGCGAAGTCCGGAATGGCAAATCGTCGAATGTGCATCGCTTGCCCGATCTTTTGCAATAGGAACACATTTGCGAGTCGTCTCGACTGCCCATGCATCTAGTCTTACGCTTTTGGCATTCTCGACAGGCTCGTCGCGGAAGGGTGGAAGGTCTTCTGTATGTGGTACTGGCCACGTCCATAATGGTGGCCAGACACGAGTGGTTTGATTGATGGTGGGTTGATGCAGGTGGAAAGGCTCGGAAGCAACATGTCAACGCGTCCACAGTCAAGGTCCAACTGCTCGCTCCGTGCCCCGCGCCCGCGAATGGATGATACGTGGATACCCTGCAGGTGGTCCGCAGCGTTACCTATTCGGGACGTCACATGATTTTGCTACTTACTATGGTAGTTCCTTGGTAAAACGAGAACTTCTAGTGATTGTCTTGAACTGTCCAGAAGTATCAATCGACAAGGCTTTTATGGTATGATACATCTTCGATCTTCTCATGCGCTCATTGGGGCTCAATAGTTCCATCGTCTCCAAACCCGTCCCATCAACCTGGATGCGATCCTCATGCAGGTCGAAGAAATGGTCTAGCAAAATTTCCCTCCACTTCATTCCTCCTTCCAAGGCGTCGAATAGCTCTCACCCAGAACGATCTGGAAGACCACCCAGAATTTTATAGGTGTTAGCGTGTCTGGTTCAGCCCAGCCGTCAAAGAGCATAGAGGACGGACCTGTATCCCGAAATTTCGATTCCGGAATCTGTATCAAAGCTTGACATCGAGTGGTCGTTTCGAATCATTGCGTTGGAGTCGGAAAGAAGGCTCAAGATACGGAATCTGGTATCTGGCCACTGAAGCTAGGCAGCCGGACGGAATTCTTACTTGCTCCATATTACCTACGGCAGTAGAAAGACTGCAGCCCAATGCTACTTTCGTCAGAGTCCATTTTCACAACCATTTCGAGGGACCTCTCGATATACTGATGTGGTAAGAGACAATCCCAAGTGTGCGCTCTCCTATTTCAGTAATGACAGCTCATCCGGCTAACCACCGATTTTCAGGACAGCTAGTACAGGGATACCCGATTGCTCTGAACATTCATCGGTGCAGCTGGGCGGGTTTCGGCGGACTCATCGTCTCAACGCGCAACAAGCCTCTAACAATGGGCATACTATCAAAAGGTATCAGTACAGTAAACCACAATGAAGAGCCCCTGATATTACTTACACGAAACCTGCATCCCTGAGCGGCTGTTGCACCACGATTAGGCGAGCAATTAACACTGCAAGCCCGGTTTGTCCGTGACGTATCAAGACCGTCTGATTTCGGGGGATCCCCCGCGTCTCTATCCAGTCGTCCCGCCGAGCATCGCATTGTCCATGTTTTCCCAGAACCACCGGGCCCCCAACGTAACTCGGTTATTTTATCAGGACAATCTCCGCCGCACTCTCCTCCCCATTGTGCAGCCCACTCTTTGAATTTCTTTTTGTTGTTCTCAAAGGCTGTGAGATAGTCGTAGCCGTTCTGTTTCGCTATAGAATTATTTCTTTAGACAAAATTGTTATATTCTTTGGCTTTAGTGGGGTAAACTTACGACAAACGCCATTTGGGCAGGGAACTATATAGGTTGTTTCGAAATGTGTACAGCCATTTGCGTAGACCGCTGGTACAATAGCGAGGGAGACAGCGAGGAGGTAGGTCGTGAAATGCATAATGATAATAAGAATGATAAGAATAATGACAGTGACAATAGCGATGAGTATGGATGATAATGCCTACCTTACGGGCAGATTTTCCCCTTCCTTTTATGTGTTTCTTGTTCTACTGTTAGACCCATTTCCTAAGTACGCCACTGCACTAGATTTCGTATACGACTACTGGGGTTATACGAGGCAACGATCTCTGCAGAGATAGTGAGGACAGCAATATTCTTGGCTCGCTTAACCTACAAATCTTGGTTGATAAGCTGACATGGAAATATACGGTGGAGATCAGATGTGTGTACAAGGTTGCAATCAAAGACGCCACTGTTCTTAGGTCGTGTAGGAGAAAACTGGATGAAATACGGCTAGTTTCGTTTCTCAGCCAAGTTAGACCATCATATACATGAGTATACTGTGGATATATATAGATGGGTTGAAAAAAATATACTCAGAAGTCCCGAATCGATTCGATGGAATTAGTCTTTCGCGGCTAATCGATTCTATAATTAACCAATCGGATACCCCCGATTCACCAACCTATCGGATAGAACAACCGATAGCCAAAACAACAGCCCCGAGATCCGATATCCTGGCTGCAAACACGACGGGCTTTTTCAACCTATCCTTCCTAGACAAATTGCGACGAGTCTGGCCGCCCATAGATCCTGAATGTATTCAAGAGCAGCATCATCGTGGTTTTCGAGTAGATCCGAACATTCTACATTTTTTTGTATGTGCAGTCGCAGTGGGATGCTAAGAATACAATAACGGCCAAGAGTATACCAAGAATTTCTTGGAAAGCGACCGGATAGATCATATTTGCGGGCGAGCTCTCGGACTCTCCACCACTGCTGCACAAAAACAAGCAGAACATCCGGATCTATGCGGAAACCACCATAATCCAAGCCCTCAACTGAAATGGTGGAGTTCTGGGCATCGGTCACTCGCGCCGTCACGAATTACGAGGTGGCCAATGATGAGAAGAATCAGCGACTGACCCAGCTAGAGTCTCGGACCAAACTCCTCGACGATATGTGTACTATGTAGTCTAGCCACACAGAACTTGTAAGGTTCAGGCATCGGTGAGCTCACGTGGAAGTTGATCTGATACTAGGATGTTCGTTCAAGGGGATAGATTCGTGTCTCGAGCCTTTGATGCAAGTTCCCTGATTGAGGTGCTGGGAAATGCCTTCTTTGAGAATCCGAGGTCACTTGACGACGAGGTGGCACATGAGGAGAAACTGCCGTGTCTCGTTATTGCCCATCTGGTCGCTCTTGGCTGATCCAACATCTTCGCCCAAGGTGTTACTAAGCCCACCGTGAGGATTGTAATATATGCCTCTTTGGCTGCTGGATTGCTAAACGAAAGAAGGACAAAACATATACGTACCAGAGTTGCGTGACACGATTAATGCTCGGTTTCGTCATGATCATTTTTAGAGGCAAGAGGTTTGAAGTATGAAAGTCAATGCTCAACTCAACGAACTGGTTGAGATGATCTCTGATGGAGAGGACGATGAAGGTGATGACGATGACCAGTAGATAGTTGTTATATTCGCCCTTTTGTTTAACGATAGTATTTTAGTATATCTCAATTATTGAGAATTCGTAGAAGTTTATATTATTTTTATCATTTTTTATTTTCTATTACAATTAATTTGTAGAAGGCCTTAGGGCCTCAGGCTCTTCTTTGCGTACACCCAGCCACGCCAGCCAAGACCCTTTTCGTTTTTGCAAGGCAGTTGAAATCACAGTACTCATCATATCACCAAGAAATCGAACCAGCCCAGAATATCCAGAGCTCTATACAAATCTTGTTGTTACACTTCGTTCACACTGTAGACTACAACACCTGGCGTAGTCAGCCTCCTTCTCACCTCTTCGCCATTTGCCAGATCATTTCCTGAAGCTCTCCGCACAGCGTCCTCCCAATTCGATTCAATGCCGGCTTGAATGTGTCTCTTCGCAACGCGATGTCTGGCGATTTCTGCATCCACGTCTACGAACCACGTGTCGTCAACGAGCGAGGGAATCTGATTCCAGGGTTCTTGATCATACAGCAGCCAAAGTCCCTCCATAATGACCAGTGAGATATCTCCTGGAATGACAATGGCATCTTCCACGGGATCCTTCTCAGCATGATCGAAGTTCGGTGCTGAAATGACTACTGTGCGATCATGTTTCGTGACGTGTAGCCTTTCAACGAGGCTGACAGCTCGCGGAGCATCAAAAGTCCACGCGATACCTCGTCTTTCGTACGCTTCCTCTCGATTTGGCATATCATCCAGGGTCTTGCGTGGGAGGTGAAACCCGTCCATGGACATGACAATCGCAAATGGTCTTTCGGCTCTTTTGTTCAACCTCTGCACGACTTCCGCTGAGATGGTTGATTTCCCCGAGCCTGGCGGGCCGGCAAATGCGATGATTGCTCTATGTTGAACGTTTCCATATCGAGCTCTGTTATGAACTTCCAACGCTCGGGCTACGAGTGAGGTATAAACGTTTTCCATGATGCGACGGATGGAGGGGACGAATAGAAACTGAAGATTGATTTGTTGGGCCAGGCTCGATAGGATAGCTGACACGATTATTCAAGCCCGGAAGCAGTTATCGAATCTCTCGCCCAGGTATTTTCCATACCGGGCACTTCAAGTTCTTTCTTGATGAACAAGAGTTGTGGAGTCGGAGCACTCTGCCCCGAGAGATTTGCGGAGTCCCCGCATGACCACTTCCGGGCTGCTTCACGACAACATCAACTCAAGGCTGACATCGGATCTCTGTGCTCCGATTTATCCCTCCGTCCATTCTAAAAGTGGCTTTCTTCACGTGCTTACCATCTTTACATTGCTTGTACCAATACTTATTCTTTCCAACCATCAAGATTGCTACAGGCCATCACTGGTCATTGCTCATTTCTAGGAAACAATAACCATTGCATACTATCATAATGCCTCCAAGCGCAGAAAAGGCTCCCGCACTCGCAAGTCGCGAGGAGCTCACCAAACGAACGATCCCGCACATGGTTCTTGGGTCATCAACTGCCCCGCCAACAACATCAGCAAAGTCAGCCGAAGCACGATTTTCAGTCAAGGGAACCGCGATTGTCACAGGAGGCACGGGGACACTTGGACTGGCAGCCGCAACGGCGTTGCTGCAACATGGCTTACAAGGTCTCATGCTTTTTGACGTCAACATAGACTCAGCACAGAAGAAATTGAACAACCTACGAGCGGAATTCCCTGACGTCCAAATTGAAGCCCTCAGCGTCAATGTTACAGACGAGATTGCTGTTCGACAGGCGGTCGAAGAGACCACCCAGCTTCTTGGTTCAGTGGACATCCTTCTTTGTTACGCTGGTGTCGTGGGATGCGTCAATGCTCTCGATATGCCGGCTTCGCAATGGAGGCAGATCCTTGAAATCAATACGACGGGCTCTTTCATTTGCGCTCAAGCTGCAGCAAGACAGATGGTTAAACAGGGAACGGGTGGCTCGATCATTTTTACCGCTTCGATATCAGCTCATAGAGTCAATTATCCGCAACCGCAGGCTGCGTACAATGTCAGTAAGGCTGCTTTGCTCTCGTTGAAAAGTTGCCTCGCCGCTGAATGGGCTCGGTATGGGATCAGGACAAATACGATTAGTCCAGGTTATATGGATACGATATTGAATGAAGGAGATGGATTAGCAGAAACGAGGAAGGTTTGGAGTGATAGGAATCCAACGGGGAGAATGGGCGTGCCGAGTGAATTGACGGGGGCAGTGGTGTTGCTGGCTAGCAGTGCTGGGACTTATATCAATGGCGCTGATATCGTAGTGGATGGCGGTGCGATTGTATTTTAAACACGGGACCTAATTATCCATCGAAGTAGCATAGAGAGTATTGCTATTTTGCAAGGCAATCGAATATAGAGCATCATTAGAATACTTCGAACTTACCTAACAATTGATATCAATATCTGAATCAGTATCTAATTCTTTATTTCTCGCGAATGATGCCAAAAGATGGCCGAGAATTCTGAAGGCTCGATCGTGCTTCAATCGATCTGACGGGCTGAGATTTTCAAATCTTGTAAGATAAATGGTCTCGAATCATGTTGCTTCCAAAAAAGTTGATAAGCAAACCTCTTACCATTTTCATAGTTTTATGTCACGTAGGTAGGTACCTAATCGCAACCCTTGTGCCCGCTTTCCGACCAAACAACAACATCAACGACACGATTCTTATTGTTTGGCAGCTCTCTCATTTTAACACTTATCCTCAAACTTTCACTTCACCACATTCTGGTTTGCCACAATGACAAAGTACTCCGAATCCCCGGCCTGGTCAGATATCGACCCCATCCCGCAAGATGATGGGCCTGGCCAACCACTTGCAGCTATCGCCTACACAGATGCATATAGCGAGGCCATGTCATATTTAAGAGCAGTCATGGCCAAGAATGAGATGTCAGAACGTGTACTGGGGTTAACGGAAGATATCATTGGCATGAACCCTGCACACTACACTGTTTGGTATGTTGATTACAAGCTTTTATACATCTGGCACAGCAGAAGAGAGTAACCCAGAGCTTTGGGCCACGTTACCAGAATGTCTATACTAATACTTATCAAACAGGCTCTACCGCGCCCGCGTCCTTTTCGACCTATCCCTACCCCTCCGCACCGAAATCCAATGGCTCAATCCCACCTCCCTCAAGCACCAAAAGAATTACCAAATATGGCATCACCGTCAGACCATTATCGACCGTTTGAATGACTCCACAGGCGAACAAGATTTCATTACCGAGATGTTCGCCCTCGATTCCAAGAACTATCACGTCTGGAGCTACAGGCAGTGGCTTGTCAAGAGATTCGCATTGTGGGATGAAGGAGAGCTAGAGGCTTGTGAGACGCTGTTGAAGATGGATGTTAGAAACAATAGTGCGTGGAATCATCGGTGGTTTGTTGTCTTTGGGAGGGATGAGGGGAATGCAGTTTTGACGGATGAGAGTGTGGTACAAAGAGAGGTCGAGTATGTTTTTGTCTGCCGTGGAGGCAAGCAGGTTGCTAACGGAGACAGGTATGCGAAATCGCAAATTCGACTTGCACCGCAGAATCAGTCACCATGGAACTATCTTCAGGGCCTTGCAAGACAAGCATCGGGTTCCGCAGCTATATCGCACTCTTCCCTCAAAGATTTCGCGTCGGAATTCGCATCATTAGACGATCCCGACAATGTACGCTCTAGTCACGCATTGGACATGCTAGCGGATATACTGGCGAAAGAGGAGGGCAAGAGTGCGGAAGCGGCGACGGCATTGGATCTTCTGGCATCCAAGTACGATCCGATACGAGAGAACTACTGGAAGTACAGAAAGACATTATTATCAAGGGGGATTGTGGACGCTGCGGCATGACGAGACGAGCGACGAACGACGTGAATGATGGAACGTGTGACGAATAACGATCATTTCGAAGATGGGATTCGAGTGTGACAGCAGGTATTATTATGCAATCTGCGGAGACATAGAGCATGGCTTAATTTGACCAGAATGACACGCTGCTCGCCTGCTTTTCGTTTCCACCGTCGAATGCTACAGTAAGGTTGATTGCACTTCTCATCGGGGCTAATGCTTTCCTCGGAATTGTGATCTAGATATCCAAGCTGTATAGGGAGAGTGAGACGCACCTTGAAGCGGCTTGACTAAGGAATATGGGCCAGGCACGTAATGGCATTATGCCGGAAGGGCCTTGCATTTTCTGTGCACCTTTACGGAGCACAGCTCACATTTACGAGAGCGGACCGCCACAACTCCCAGCATGACCTGGGAATAAAGAAACCTCGAGTATAGGCTGATATCTGTATACGGCTGAAGGCGCAATAGCCCTATGCCCCGGTGTATTCTGTTGAAGGACATCGAAGTTTACAACAAGGGTCAACTGTCTCGCTTTCTATCTACACTAAATCGGCTTCTAAGAAAGGAGAGATAGAGAGACCAGAGTATCCTCCATGTAGATTGTTGTCCCGTTATTGTCTTTGCGAAATTCTAGGGTAAGTTGGGGATGCAATTTTCATTCTCATCGAAGCTAGAAACGTCGATTACGAGATTTTGCAGAGCTGCATAAACGTGCACGAAAATCCTGTAACCAAGAAAAGATTCTTGATAATTGTATAAACGTGCATAGGAAATCTTGTATTGGATACGGGATTTTTTAGAGCTCCATGATATGTGAAGCAATCCATTGGAATGGCGTGCAAGGGATTTAGACAGGGAATGATGCATCTGATGAATGCTTATGGAGTACTTGCAGAGATGGAACTCAATGGAGGGGATATGTGGAGGGTGCTGCTTGGGGTGGAGAGAGAGGTGTTGAGGAGGTCATTGACAGTCTAGGGAGGGAAGGAAACGGCCAGATTGTGAAAGAGTATCTGTGATGATGGAGGAGAAATAGCCATCAATAGCTGCCAGAGAGAGACGTCATACAAATAGTGAGTCGTCATCCCGGATTTCATTTCGCCCCGAGGACTGACGGGAACCAACTACAGTCCCGCCACATCAATCAAGAGAGGGATCAATGGAAGAATCCCCATGAGATCCAGGCTCGTCACAAAACTCAAGACCATCCTCAATCCAACATCTTATCCGTCTCAACTCCTCATCTAGTCTTTCCTTCCTATCCACGATACTCTTGACTCGATTCGCACAATCATCCGTCGATTCATTTTTTGGCCTATCCTTCTTTTCCTCCTCGTTGTCGGCTGCGCCGTTGGGCACTCACTTTTTTACACTCTCACCGAAGTCTGCGTAATCCTGTGAATGAATGATTGTCAGCAGCGACGAGCAAAGATAGAGATATAGGAATCGAGACCGAGGAAGAGACACGGAAAGGGTACACAACAGAATCTTACAACCGAGACTTCACGCCCCCGTCCCCGTCCCTCCCGAGACACGCAACTCAACTCCACCAAAACCGAAAACAGGCTGAAGAAAATTGAAAAGAAAACGCACACCCCCCTATCAGTCCATCCAACACCATGCTCCCCTCCTCAAGCCACAATCTATACTGCCCCAATCGTTCCTGCATCGTGCCCATTTTAGCGTCTATTGGGATTCTGAGTGCCAAGGCGTAGGGGGTGCTCATTTTCGTGATGGAAATTCCGAGGGCGGCGGCGTGGTCTTTGTAAGGTTCCCATTGGTTTCTTAGGGGGACCGGTGCATGTGGGGTCGGGTTTGATTTGGTGGTGGTGCGAGGGAAGGGCAGGGAAGAATTAGTAATAGATAGAAGGTAAGAGCAGGGGCTTCTTTTATCCTCGCATGTCGAGGGTGATAGTGTTCGTATTTAACTTCTTTATCCAGAGTCTGTGGACTTTTGGTGTTGATTTGAGATTGCGAGCCGGAAATGGATTCATTATTGGGTCTGGTGATGAATGTCCTGCACGAGTCGCTGAATGTAATTCAAGGCTTCGATCGCTTAGGGGTTCATTGAGGCGGCTTCTGGGGTATCGGTGGATTAGTGAGTAAGTAAGTCACCAACACCATACTTTCCCATTCGTTGGCGTCAGTAGAAAGCGGATAAGAGAACAGAAAACACGTAAAGAATAGTACCTTCACTCTTCCTTTTGTCTTGCGGTTATTTCTTCCTCACGTCTTCAAGAAGTACGAGGGCTAAACAGGCCAGTCATGATAAATCGCTAAACGGTAAGGTACGCTTACCCATGGGGTAGAAGATGCTATTCACCCCAAAGGTCTCCGCGTGGATATGTCTCCATCACCAGTAAGGGCAAATGAGACCTACAACGTATCGACCGTAACAAAATCGCTGTGAGAAGATGAAGATTATGAATAGTGCAATGGTATACCGGTGATGGAGCAGAGTGCTCAGGACAGTACAAATACGCCCAGCTTCGTTCCCTACTCCATGCTCATCATAACAACAAGTTCAGCAAGCAAGAACCAAGAACCGAGACACAGTTCAACGGAAAAGACATGAATTCAACAAACGAGGACATCGACAAGCATAGATCAAGACGTAGAACAGGAAATACACCAAGAAAAATAACACCACACTCCAAACCCAAATTTCCAAACCAACCACCATCGAGAATGGTAGCACCGGGAATGTCAGCGCCAGGAATATCAGCACCGGGACTGTCAGCACCGGGAATGTCAACGCAAAAACCGCAACCAACAACTCAAATTCCCCCAGAAGAAACCGAAAAACAATTTTGGTGGTGCTGTGTACGTTGACCCTCCCATAAAAAAACACAAACTCCACGCCACAGATTTCCCCCTCGAAATCCAGAGCGAACAAAAATTAACAGAGATACCAGAAATGCGGTGTCGCCCAAAACCGCGAAATACCAGTGAAACGCGATTTAAACCGGAGACGCGAATGCCCCCAGCCTGATTGCAGACATGCGATCAAGAGTGATAGGCTTTGTATTTGCGAGTGCTGGCCAAAGGGCAAGACGCATAAATGTGGTCCCCTATGTGTATGCCCGGATTCATTGAAGAGGTTTCCAGTTGGAACCTAGGGGCGTTGATGGACTTTCTCGAGATTTAGGTTAGGACGGTATATTTGCTTCGGTTCGGTTTGATTTGGTTTGATGTTTTTGGAATCTGGAATGTTTCTGCATCTTGACTTGGGTGCTTGATACTGTGGATTCAGCTGGCGGGTTTTAATTTCATAGACGGTTGAGTCTTTTGCTAGGCCAGAATATTGATTCTATGGAACACTGGGCGAGGCGATGTTAGAGCATGTACCATATCAATCCAAGGAATCCAGTATGACCAATTGTGGATTGTTTCGGTACTGTTTAGCGGCAGTCGAATTTGTGCGTCATCTAGTCAGAGTTAGCATAGCTCTCAGCCTTGGACTCAGCCTCCACCTGCCCCACTCCATTCCAATATAATCCTACCATTTTGAGTCACTGTCCACCCACCAACAAATTCGGCTCTATGGTCTAGGTTCGTCTATCTGGTATACTCACACCAGGGATCTCAGCTAATAAGCAGCAGTGGTATGATTGTAAGCTTTCCGTCAACTCTCGATCGCACATTGGATATGAATCTAACGACAATCATCAGCCTGCTTTGGGAGACTGTTTCTGAAGTGCAGGAGGCCCCGCGTTCGAATCGCGGTGGAGCCCCATCTTTTTGCATCTCTTCGATCGTGGTGGTGAGAATAATTTTTTGGGCAATCTAGGTGAGCGTTGGAGAGACGTAAGGCCGAGAAAGAGATGGAGGTTTGTTCGAAGTTAAGACGAAAATGAAGTGGAAAAGTCAGTTTCCAATCGACTAGCACTGTGGGGACCAGTGGAACCCTTTCTCTGCTTCTTGGTTGATTACTGTCTACCAGTTTATCGATCGTCGATGTCGAGTCCCCAGATTCTAAGAGTATCTTGGAAGTTGACCCGCCCCTGAAATTCTTCAATTATACGCAGACGCCGATTTCAATGCTTCAATGCCTTGAAAACTCAGCGCGACCTTTTGTCCAACCTCATAATGCCAACACATGATCCACGGCAATGACTCAGATTGACGACTTTTGCTCAAAGTTCGTCGACCTTTTGCGTGCCTTTTCCAACACGATCTGACGCTGAAGGTCATAGATCAAAAAGCTCTTTGATCTTCGCATAAGTGTCGGCCGGGCTCTTGACTGCGTGTCCAATAGTCCTGGGATCGTTATAAATCTCATAGTCGTTTCCACCGACCATGGTCTTGTCTCCGAAAAAGTGTATGGTGTCGTATTTGACGCCATCTGGACGAGCGGCCTCGGCCTCGACATGGCTGAGACAGTATCGCTTGTCCCAGCCTTGTGGGAAGACGTCGAAGGAGATCATGCCGCCTATCGAGTAGCTGTTTGGTGTTAGCCTGGATGCCAAATCGTATGAAGTACATGAACATACGTGAGACCGTAATCCGGGAACTCGGCCTTCAGTGCCTCGACAAACTTCTTGCGAATGTTATGCTCCAAATCGAACTTCTCATACTGCGCTCTCTCGGCATTGCTAGCGTTACGACCCACGGGGCTGACATTGATCATGCCATTCCTGAATTCCACAAAAGTACCTCTCATAACGGGTAGGTCCAGTTCAGCAATGTACTTCAAGCAGAACTTGACGAGCTTCTTATATTTTTCCTCTCCAAGCCAGCCAATGAAGGAGGCAGAGGCAAGGGGTTCACCGAGACGGAATGCAGCAAGACCGTTCTCTGGGAAGCAGAAGTCGAAGAGGGTTGTTACGTTTATGTCGGTGGTGCCGAGCTGTTCTTGTTGTTTGGATAGGTCTGAGCCGCCGACGTAGCCAATAGCGACTTTTTGGCGGAGGGAGGAGAGGAGGGTGAGCATTTCGGGCGAGACTGCCTAGGGAGGTGTTATTGAGTGCATTGCAGGCTTTCGTAGAGTTTTCTGAGCTCAATTGAGGCAAGAGAACAGAGAGATCATACCCGTCTTGCTGGAGTAAGCGTGTCGTCAACATCGAATAGCACAATTGTGTTCTGAATTGGTCGCTGGTTGAGGGGTGGGTAGACAGCGGCGCCTTGAACCGGAGCCGTCATGACAGCGATTGTATGTATCTGGTATATCGGGGGGTGCAATTGGGTGATAGCTGAGATGGGAGTCGAGGTTGAGAAAAGGGACAGAGGACAGAGACTCGTTTGTACCACTGTTTACTTTGCAGCAGTGTGTATAGGTATAGTCAGGGTCTCGCCGTTGATACCTCCTAGTCACACCGCTAAATGCATACGTGGACCCCGGGACGAGTATGGGGGGGGGGAGGCTTCACGATGCATTGGGATCTTGGAACATGACTTCAAGCTGATATGTCCATTTCTCAACTTCGTGGTTACGAAGCCTGACTGAGAGGCTGATTCATCACGTCGTTTCGTTTATCGTACAACCTGACTCGACCTGCTCAGTTCTTGAACATCCATACTCGTACCCCTCCATCACCTTCAGATCTGCAGGGTCTAGCTTCGGAGAAGAAAAGTCAAAGCTTCCATTCATCCCACCAACTACCAAGGTAGTCAACAGCTTTGCAGCTACAAACTATACAATCTAAGTGTATCCTTCTTTCTGTCCTCCCGTAGGCATGGCCGCCCTCACATATCCAATCAACGCCACGCCAAAATCATTGCCAATCCAGAACCAATCCAAAATTCTTAATCAACAAGCCTACCAACTTGGCATCATATGCTTCTTCACATCGCAGTACCCTGGCGATTTGGCCTCTCCGCCGCTTACCCAGCTCTGAATGGTAAGTGATGTCGTGTAGACCATGACAACGAAGCCGAAAATGATAAGTGCAACATCTGCAAAGCGAGAATACCAAGTGCGAGATATGGCTTTGTAGTGCAGCATTGGCTATAAAACACAAAGTTAGTAGCTGATTCAGGGAAGCGGATGCGAGGGATTGTAACTCACAGGGTAAATATATACAAGTGGAATGCAAGCAAATGTGCCAATGAGAGCAACAAACTTATCCAAATCGTCTGCTCCAACCCATGCGACCAAAGCGCAGAAGATGACCATCATAAAGCGGAACATGTTCTTTTTCCACTTGATATACGGATTGTTCTTTCCAGTCTTAGTGAAGATCGCCTTCGAAGTGATCTCAATGGCCGGGAAGAACTGCAGCGGCGTTGACAGCAAGATAGCCAAAGAATAGATGAATTGCACACCATTGACAAACTTGCTATCCTGCGGCATATTCAGAATGACAACCGTCTTGGTCTTGGACCCAAAGGCTGCGTAAGAAAGGGCTCCCATGCTCGTGAAAATGATCGTGATGATGATCATGACAAGGCCAAGGACTCCAGGGAACCTTTTCGGCTCCTTCATGCTTTCCTGGATAGGAATGACGAGGCCGATTCCCTCGAATGTAAAGATGGCAGTGCCGATAAAGAGAGTCCACGACTTGGGATTGAATGGTTCAATGTCGGCAATCCCGTGTTGAGCGACCAATGTGAAGATATCGAAGTAATACAGATAAAGTAACCCAAGCAGGATGAAGACGTCGGCAACAATAGCCACTTTTTGTATGTTGTGAAGATTGCGATATAGTGATAGCGGGAGAAAGATGACCATCTGCAAGAGAATCATCCACTTGATATCGATGTAAGTCCTGCACTTGGACACGGCAAGCACAAAAGCCTGCAAGTTCTCTGATACGAACACAATATAGGCGGCCGAAAAGCCGATTTGACTGATAACAAGGGAGAAATTGATGAGTATGAGCATCCATTTGCCGTAGAGCTTCTTACCCATTCCGCCAAAAGATGCTGGAACTGCCAGTCGGGTTGAGCAGAGTAGCAGAAAGCAGTAGTAGCTAAGAGCTGCCACAAAGAGGAGAATAGCAGAACTGAAGACCATGCCGCCGTTCAAAAACGCCTTTGGCAGGAATAACACGCCTGTCCCAACAAAGGATTTCAGCAATAGTAATGCCGCTCCTTTGGGACTCGAATTGCCCTGCTTGTCCTTTCTTCGCTTTTTCTTTCCCGGTGTCTCTGGAAGTAGGGCACTTCTTTCTCCGTATTCCTGATCTGTCGTTTCTCCTTCGCCGCTGATGTCTCCATACGGATCTGAAGAGAAGTAGTCCTCCTCATATTCTTCGTCCAACTCTTCACCGGCGAAGTGGCCGTACAAGCTCAGGAACTCGATGAAACTTGTAGTCAGTATTTGAGGTTGCTGCCTCGTTTGTGCTCCTGATTGACTCGATTCTCCTTGCTCCCGGCTGGGGGAGCGACTTCCAGCGGCTCGTCGTATGTAGTTTCGTCTGAAACCACCAGGCTGCTTGATGGTCTTGACGTCCAGTTGCGGATCTTCAGGCGGCGGTGGTTCGAAGTGGAAGCTTTTCCGACGGTTTGCCAATTCTCGTTGCTCTGCCTGCTGTTGTTCTACCAGTCTGTAAATGGGCCTCGTCACATCTCCGCCCTGCAGGCGCAAGCTCGAAAACTCGTCTTCATCAATCCCTGGTGCCACTGATTCTAGATCGTCATTGTCAATTTGACCCGGGGTACCAAAACCGGATGCCATGTTGGATCCATCACCAGATGGACCGGCCAGATGTCTCTTTACAATCTCCAAGTTGTCATGCTGCATGGGGCTGCCAACTCGAGGATCGAAGGAGCCGTAGTTGCTTCTTGGCTGACCGGGGCCGTTGTATGAAGCTGAAGTAGGGGAGAGAGGTCGGATTGGAGGAGTGCCAAATCGAGGTGGACTGCCTTGGTAAGAGTTTTGGAGAGCGGCAGCTAGTGCAGACTCTCCAGGCCCATGAGAACCAACACCTCTCGAAGGGCCAAGACCTGGCAAAGGAGATGCTTCTCCGGATGAAGAATGAGACTCGAGCTGTCCCGGAGTCGGTATCTGGCGGACGGGAGGAGTTCCCGTAGGAACTGGCGAGCCTAATCTGGCCATGGAAGCTCTTCTGGAAGGAGAGCCCAGCGGTGATCCGCCAGAACCAGGGGAAGATGAGCGATGGGAGCTTGGTACAGCCAAAGGAGTTGACCGCTCCTTGGGCGGCCTCGAGTCGCTTGCCATGGTTGCTTGATATGGGTGTTGGTTTGTTTACGGGTGCAAGTGGTAGGAGATGCGGCTTTCACTTCGGGGCTTGGAAGTACGTGGGGGCTATTATATTAGCACGCTGGGTGGACAGACATAGTAGTCAACAGGCAGCGGGCCCGTGAAAGGGATGTTGAAGGAGTGGGACGGGAGTACCTAGATGTAGGTAGTGGAAGAAGATGTCTGGGTGCATCTTCCTGTGGTGCCTACACAGTATGGTTATGGCTACGGCGATGGCTGATCCGCTCTGATCACGAGCTCTCTGAAGACTTGTCTTGGACCATGCCATGATCCTCGTTTTTATATGTCATGCCGCGCTGAGCCTTTCAATTTTCGGAGTGATCCGGTAGAATAACAAAGTATACAGTACTGTGTAGAATATTACTCGGTACCATACAATTGTCCTTCACAGAACACTCCAAGAATCACAACACACTCAGCATCAATTGAAAAGGCCACGGAAGGGCAAAGGGGACAGGCCACGGCCACCTCTATTCTAGCCCCTCACCCCCTCTATTCTAGTGTCTAGCCCCTGTGGCCCTGGCACGGTTCTCGTCCAAGCTTGGCTTGCATCACCGCTGCAGAGCCGCAAAGGTGGCCATGCGGCGTGCTTTGGACCCGTTGACGGTCCTCACACCAACAACTTCCTTTTCATCGTGGTATGGCTGTCCAACAAAATGAACAATGAGCTTCCATCAAGGACGCCTCCATCACGATCTCACTCCAATTTCGCTGCTCGCACCGCCACTGATGCAGAGGATCAATTGGGCAGAAGATGGTCTATGTTCAAGACCTCTCCCTCTCCACGCGATGAACAACCGTCCTCAGGCTTCTTCCGACGATTCTTCCATCGCTCAAACTCCGACGAGCCCCAAGATGCCCGGTCACGAACCACTTCACGCCATCGATCAGCTTCAAAAGAGCCATTGCTCGATAAGCGGAAACACAGCCGTGATGTTAAACCTCGACTGAAGTCAACGGTAAATCAGAATGGGCCTACAAGTGCCAAGCTGGGAACGTTTGCCGGTGTCTTCGTTCCCACTACGCTGAACGTATTGAGTATCCTCATGTTCCTACGTTTTGGTTTTATTCTTGGACAGAGTGGTGTTGTTGGCATGATGGGGATGCTGATTGCTTGCTACGCTATCAACCTGTTGACCACCATGTCCATCTCTGCAATTGCCACTAATGGAACAGTACGTGGTGGCGGCGCCTACTATCTCCTCTCGCGGAGTCTGGGGCCTGAGTTTGGTGGATCTATCGGCATGGTTTTCTATCTAGGTTGTGTCTTCAACACCGGTATGAACGCAGTTGGCTTGATAGATTGTCTGAGATACAACTTCGGGGCAACGAGTGGAGGCTGGTCCCAGTGGCTTCCAGATGGTTTTTGGTTCAATTATCTTTGGGCTACCGTAGTCTTGGTTTTCTGTACTGCTGTGTGTCTTGCAGGCTCCGGGCTTTTTGCGAGAGCAAGCAATGGCCTACTGGTGATTCTCTTGATTGCTACCTTCAGCATTCCCATCTCGACGATTTTTATGAGCCCCTTCGAGAGTAAACGTCTTGGAATCGAGTATACAGGCCTCAGCATGGAGACTTTTAAAGGAAACTTGATGCCCCAGTTCACTAAAGGGGCTGATGGCAGCCAGCTGAAGGGCCGGGAGAACTGGCAAGATCTCTTCGGTATTCTTTTCCCTGCTACGGGTGGAATCTTTGCGTACGTCAGCTGTCCCAAATGACCCCAGCATACCTGCCTTTGTTAACACTTGATATAGCGGCGCGAGTATGTCTGGCGATCTAAAACACCCAAGCAAAGCCATACCAAAAGGGACGCTCTACGGGCTTCTCATGACCTTCCTCTCCTACACCATCGTTATTCTCGCTATGGGCGCCACAATCACGAGAACCTCATTCTACCATAATGTCAACGTAATTCAAGACGTAAGTGCCACGCTCCTTGACCCTGATGATTTTTGAAGCTGAACCAATAAAGGTCAACGTTTCCGGCGTCGTCGTTTTGTTAGGAGAAATCGCCACGTCTCTCTTCTCATCCTTGATGGGCGTCATCGGCTCAGCAAAACTACTCCAGGCCTTGGCTCGCGACAAATTAATACCAGGACTTTCGATTTTCGGGCAAGGCACCAAAGATGGCGATGAGCCTACCTACGCCATCATTGTGACCTACGCAGTGGCTCAGCTCACGATGCTTGCGGATATCAATCAGATCGCCTCCTTTGTCACCATGACTTACCTCCTCACTTTTATCATCACCAACCTCGCTTGCTTTCTGCTCACAATTGGATCAGCTCCGAACTTTCGACCATCATTTCATTTCTTCAACTGGCAAACGGCATTTTTTGGGACCTTGGTAAGCGCGGCCGTGATGTTCTTCGTCGATCGTCTTTACGCGGCTATGTCTGTGGGCATTATGGCATTTATTTTCCTGCTTATACATTACACGACGCCCCCGAAGTCCTGGGGCGATGTCTCGCAAAGTCTGATATACCACCAGGTCAGGAAGTATCTGCTGAGACTTCGATCGGATCACATAAAATTCTGGAGGCCATCAGTTCTCTTGTTGGTCAACGATCCTCGCCGACAGTATAAGCTGATTCAATTCTGTAACTCGTTGAAGAAGGGCGGCCTGTTCATTCTAGGTCACGTCATCGTCACACAAGACTTTCCCGGCGCTGTGGCAGAAGCAAAGCAACAACAAAGCAATTGGCAGAAGTACATCGACTTCTCCAAAATCAAGGCATTTATCAATATATCGATCAGTCCTGGTGTGGAATGGGGTGCAAGAAATGTTGTCTTAGGAGCTGGCCTTGGCGGGATGCGGCCGAATATCGTTGTCATGGGATTCTTCAATCTCAATGATCTCCGACACAGTCAGCCATTGGTGGACATTCCATCCCCTCAACCTTCTCGTCCCGCAAGTGTCAGATCTATGGAAATGAAAGCCTCAAAAGACCCGAAAAGCCCGAGAACGAAAGATCCAAAGAAGCGTGTTCAGAAAGACCTCGAAACGTTGAGGGGAAGATTGCCAACCGACATCAACAGACCTGAGGGCGCGATTGGTGCTTGCAGCTATATGACTGTGCTAGAAGACATGGTGTTACGTTTGCAGATTAATGTTGCGATCGGCAAAGGTTTTCAAGATCTTGAATTGCCATCACCGAAGCCTACAAAAGCCGAGAAAGCTCTTTCCTGGCTTGGATGGAAAGAGATTGACGAAAACGATAACACCAAGAAGTATATCGATCTCTGGCCAATACAGATGTCAGCCGAGATATGCGCAGAGAGTGATGACAGCGAGAACAAGAAAGCCATGCTTACGAGCAACTTCGATACATACACGTTGATTTTGCAGCTTGGCTGTATTCTCGATACTGTTCCGTCATGGAAACGAGCCTTTAAGATCCGCGTTTGCGTGTTTGTGGAGTACGAATCGGATGTCGAAGAGGAACGCGGTCGTGTAACATCACTGCTGAACAATCTCCGTATCCGAGCTGAGGTTCTCGTATTCTGGCTGGCTTCTGGTTCTTTGAAAACATACGAAATTATCGTTAACGGGAAGAGAGGAAACGAGTACGCGCAAGCTTTGAGCGACGTGAATGATACCCTCGAAGATGAGGAATGGTGGGACGATGTTCAAAAACTTCGAGGGATGAAAGGTAAACTCAGCGCAGTTGAAGAGCTGGCAGAGATGGAGAACATTCTTGATTCAACTGCGAGCTGGCCTACTTCTTCGTACCAACATGGTCGACAAGTCGAATCCAACGTTATCAAGTTTGAAGGTCTTCGCAAAATGATGCGAAAAGCCAAACGACGTGCTTCTATCGGTCCCCAATTCCGCGTATCCATGAAGGCCAACTCTTCCAAGTTGGATCCCGAGTTGGTTCTAAGACATCCAGCCTACGACAGCGCCAGCGAGTCTGCATCAAGCTCAGACGAGGCAGACAGCGACGGATCCGCTGTCAGTGAGGCCGATGCGGACGATTACAAACCGGACAACGAAGTCCCCAAGAGTTCCATCAAGCGGAGCAAGAGCGTTGGGGACAGTATGCGCCCTCTTTTCTTGCACGACAAACTCGGGAAGGTATCGAGTAGTCGTCCTGAATCTCCAAAGACACCGCCACCTCTTCCCATCGCCAATGCAAAGGATCCGGTCATTCCAGACACCCCACTGAGCGACCCGACTACCAAACCACAAGGCCCTCGCCGAGACGTAAAAACTGAAGCATCAAGTCCGCGCATTGAGCCCAAAAGGCCATCCAACCTCCGTCAACAATCTTTTCCACGCTTCACTTCGCGCCCTGTCCCAGCCACCAAAGTCGCAACAGAGGAAACCGAGCTAGGAGGACGCTCAATAATGTTTGCAGACGGGAATTCCCCACCAGTGAAGGGCGGTCCCAAGCAATCCATCTACGGAACATCATCCTCTCGCCCAGCCCAACCAGTCTCCGACCCTTCCTCCGCCTCCTCCTCCACTCCCACTCCTCAAAGCGGCATTCCAGCCTCTGGCTTCCCCGCTCTCGGTGCGATCCCGTTGACCTTCAACGACCTCCCCTGCCGTGCCCAACATCTCATCCTCAACGAACTCATCAACCAACATTCATCCGAGACATGCACGCTATTGACGACGCTTCCGTCACCGGTACTGGGAACATGTCAGAGTGAGGTGGAGAGTGTGAGATACCTGAGTGATTTGGAGGTACTCTGTCAGGGACTGCCACCGGTGCTGTTGGTACACAGTAATAGTATGACTGTTACTACGAATTTGTAGATTACACTAGGAGGAAAGGGTGTGAATGGAAGTATATATACAGGGTTTAAAATATTAGCTCGTAGGTAGAGCTCACATTAGGGAAGGCATGTTATGGAACCAAGGAAGAAACCTTGCATATCACGACACGAAAACCGACAACGGCGATGAAACAGTCAGGTTTAGAATGTACATTTATTAAGGTACTGGAAATTGGGAAATACCCTCAAAATGAGGATCAAAGATCTCTGTCTAATGAAGAAGCTATGGTTTCGATTGACACTCTTCGTGCTTGAGATGAGTTCGTGGTCTTCAAATTAATTATGATGGCGTCAAATTGAAGGTAGTGCACTCGCTCACTTGCTTGTGCAGTCTGACATTGACGTAAAGCTCCCCATGCCAAAAAATAAATCATAACAAACCATTTCCTCGAGTGAGTTGTGATAATGTGTAGCATGGTCCCTCCGTAGAGTTGAAGCTCAAGCGCGATTGAGCCGGTCCGCAAAATCATAGTTACGGTAACATTTCCCTCTAATATTTTCCGCGATATAATCGGCTAGCGGTATCGAGTGTGTAGTTAAAAGTAAATTCGTTTAATAATTAGTAGTAGTATATTCAATCGGCTTCTATTCCTTTCCTGCTTAGCATTACCATATATATATACCTACACCTTCCATATCATGTCAACTCAACGACCACATGGCTCAGCCAGTGCGAGAGTCAAAAAACACCCTCCCCGTAGCATACACCGGTATGGCAAGGCGGCAGTCCAACCGTGGATTGTCGGAGACAGACATCGTTCTCTAGGGGTTTCCAACCTACCCAGGACCGCTTGGGTGGCTTGGTTTTTGCCCTTCTTGAGAAGCTGGGTGTTCGATTCCCGGTGGGTTTGGGAAGATGGGTGAGGACGGTCCGTTTGTTTTTCCTCTTTGATGGAATGGGATTTGGGTGAGTGATACGATTCATGAACGTAGTTTTTGGCCGTGTTACTAATCCATGGCCAATTGCGTTTTCTGCTTTTGTTACATTTGTATTGCTTGCAGTTATTCCAGCCGCATGGAGGTTGTCAGCATGTCAGATCCTACGAAGTGGCCGGCGAATTGTGAGTGCAGATGTCATATTCAGGCAAAGAGCGCGAAACGACAGTGGTTCAACCGAAATTCCCGCGTGGAATCTGCCTCCGGTTTGTGTGACAGCATCCGCTGCGCTTTGCCGAGCATTTGCGCCCATACCAATCCGCAGGAGCCTGGAGGAGAGCCAGTTTGCAATTTTCTCTCAACCACTGAGCATTATGTTCACACGATATAATTTACAACACGACCGTGCAAGGGCCAGTCACAATGCTGGAACCAGTCGGTTTCGAGACTCTGGAGATTCTGTGACCGCAACAAGAAAGTTCTTAGCCATGAAGCGGAATCGATGAAGGGTCCCTTACGAAGCGAGCAGTAATACGATTTGACTTGCTTCAAGTCCTTACGCCTGGGTCGCCGAGGACAAATTTAATGTCACAAACTGGCAGGCTCGATGAATTTCATCATGATATCGGCCGCCGTAATACATTTTCCCCACCCGGAAGCCTCCCACGCTTCATCTTGGTTTCCACCAGGCCAGTTTGGATCTGTTGACGGGAAAGCATCCCAGATGTCCCCAAAGAACGTGTATTCAGGCCACGCGACTGGCTGACCGTCGTAACCCAAAGGCAATTTCAACATACTGAAGCCTCGCCGTCGACCGGTCGCGGAAGAATGTCGAGTAGATTTTGAGCATGGCAAAGAGAGCAGATCAGTGTCTCCTGGAGCCGATGATTGGGACAGAAATTCAGCCAACATGGTAGCAGAATTGCGGGGGATGTGCTCGCAGGAATTATTAGCCTCACTTTGATACCGCGGACGGGTGTCTTGACGTGTGTAAGTGACCACGGCAGTAGGCTTGTTGGCGTATACATGGCGAGGTAGTGCCGACACCATCAGTTTGATTAGACGGGTGTGAGCCCAGACATGACCAGGGAAGACAAAGAAATAGCCGGAGTGTAGGGACATGGTATCTTGGAATGTTTGGTGGTTATACACGGATGCAGCCTCTGCTAGATCTCTGCCTTTGACGTCGGGTGAGATCTCTGAGAAATGCGAAAGCAAAAATGATTCGAGGTCCACGAGAACAGGATTAAGTTTAGAGATAGAGCCAGCTACTTGTTGTGAGGCGATGTAAGCTCCAAGACCACCAAGGGGCTCCGGAAGGCCACTGTTGTATATGATGGCTACTGTCTTCAGGACGTTTGCAGACATGCTGAGATGCTATGCTGGTCAAGACGGGCGAGCGACTCCTGATGCCAAGATGGTAAGAATCTTAGACAGATGCGACTGAGAGGAGTATATGGCGAGGTAATGGAGGTGACAGTAAGGAGAAAGATTGGGACAGCAGAATGCTGCCAGCTGCCATGTGCAAGACCTTGTATCATTAATCAGCAACGCTAGGCCCAGTAGAGACGTATTTTTGTGGAATTTCAAACTCGTGCCAACAGCAGTTCATCAACAAATTTTCCCTGTCACGGCTAAAGAGTGCAGGACAATCCCCGTCACCATCGACAATATATACGACCAACCGGTTTCTCCTATTCTCTAAGCATCTCCCATTCTTTCAATTGTCGATAGTCCAAAGCTGGACTGCATCTCAATATGACTCAACAACCAATCCGACTATGGGGTGGCCGATTTACCGGTGCTTCAGATCCCATCATGGACCAGTATAACGAAAGTCTATCATTTGACCGCGTATTCTATGCCCAAGATATCAGAGGTTCAATTGCTTATGCAAGGGCGAATGTTCAAACCGGGATACTCACGCAGGAAGAATTCGAGAAGATCGAGGAGGGTCTCAAAGCTGTTCTGAAGGAGTGGGAAGATGGCAAATTCACAGTTGCCCCTGGGGATGAAGGTGAATCGATGTAAGCCCATTATTTTCAAGGCCCAATGGCTAATGTGGCTAGATATACACACTGCGAACGAGCGTCGACTGGGTGAAGTTATTGGCACACACATTGCAGGAAAACTTCATACTGGTGTGTCTATTTGCTAAATAGTTTATCCATCACGAAATCAACGACTCATGAATCTGTAGGGCGAAGCCGGAACGACCAGGTAGCAACAGACATGCGAATGTGGCTCCGCGATGAGCTCATCCAAATCGAGCGATATCTCGTCGATCTCCTCAAAGTGATTGCTGAACGTGCCGAGAAAGATATCGACCATCTTATGCCAGCTTATACACATCTCCAGCGAGCACAACCTATTCGATGGAGTCACTGGCTTTGCAGCTACGCATCAGCTTTTCAACTCGATTTGGAGCGTCTCAGGTTCACCCAGAAGCGCGTGAATAAGCTACCACTCGGTTGCGGAGCTGTCGCCGGTAACGCCTTCGGTATTGATCGGTTGGCTTTGGCGAAAGAGCTAGGATTTGAAGGCCTCATTATGAACAGCATGTCTGCAGTTGGTGACCGAGACTTTGTTTCCGAGTTCTTGCAGTGTGCTTCTACCATCGGTTCTCACCTCTCCCGCTGGTCGGAAGATTTGATCATCTACAGCTCCCTCGAATTTGGTTACGTCAAGCTCGCAGACGCATATACGACCGGTTCCTCTCTGATGCCCCAAAAGAAGAACAGCGACTCTCTTGAGCTTCTTCGTGGCAAGTCCGGACGAATCTTCGGTGCCATGGCTGGTCTCATGATGAGCATCAAGGGAATACCTTCAACATACAACAAGGATCTACAGGAATCTGTACAGCCAATGTTGGATGTTGTCAAGACTCTCAAAGATTCTTTGCTCATTGCAACGAGGTCGCTTGACACCGCCACCATTTTCCCAGAGAAGATGCGCGCCGCTTTGAGCCCTGACATGTTAGCTACTGACCTTGCCGAATACTTGGTACGAAAAGGTAAGTCCTTGATATCTTCCTTCTCTGAAATAAAATATTCCACAAGCCCATGATGAGATTTTCAAACAATATGATAGGAAGAGTATGACTGGGTTTTTTGACCCGGGTTGATATCACTACTTTTAATGTCTGAGGCTTTGTCACGTATACATCAAAAGAAAAACATCCATCAAAACTCTTCGCTGACAGTTCATCAGGTGTGCCCTTCCGCGAGACCCACCACCTAGCTGGCCGCATGGTCGCTCTCGCCGAAGACGAAAAGAAAGGAATGGACCAACTCTCCGTCGCCCAATTCCAAGGCGTCGATGCACGATTTGGTGACGATGTTCTCAGTGTGTTCGACTACGAGCGTTCTGTGGAGTTGAAAGATACTACTGGTGGAACTTCCCGCCGCGCTGTTCTAGAGCAAGTCGAGGCTCTCAAACAGTCGCTGCAATAATTTGCTTTCCCTGGATGGGGTCTGACCATGTCTTCAGATTTGTTGCTGAGTGTACCAAGAATTGTAAGAATGGCGAAATGATGCACGGCGTTTGGTTATGGAAAAGTTTACATGTCTGTTCAACGCGTTACTACAGCGGCTTTTGTAGTTCTTATCCCTTTCACTTTATCACAATCTGTCGTTGGATCGCGGAATAGAGCTCAGCGATGTACGATCAATATCAATGACACTCCAGCGATTTCGAAACCTGGTTCCGCCTGGAGATAATCGAGATCGATCCCGAGCTATTGGTGTTGCGCCGAGTTGAGCGGCACGATGGAAGATATGAGTATAGATTGAAGGCCCAACGTGCTACGAGTATCGCTGGCACCTGCGCGTCGAAAAAGATATGTATGCAAACAATGTTTTCACCATTAACGATCTCCGTCAAATGACATGGCAAAGGGAAACACCGATTCCCTCACCGTACTTGAACAGTCCCAAATCCTTCACCTGGAGTGAAATATCCGATCCCCAATTCTCAAGCCTGACCGCCACTCCACATTCCACATCCATTCACCCCTCAACTGACCCACCCATCACCTTATCGGTATCCTATCTCTATCTCAAAGCCACGCACTATTCCATAACACACATAAATTTGTAACCTCAATCCGTCCATCCATCTCTCACCCCACCTCAAAAACACCCTACCACACACAAACAACCACAACCACAACAATGACCATAAACATCCCCCTCCTCCACCTCTGGATCCGCCGAATCTACATGCGCCTACGCTTTTGTGCATGGTTGCTATTCCATCCAATAATCCCTCGTTAAAGTGTTCATAAAGGTCACTGCGTTCCAAGTACTGAAAGAGAGAGAGAGAGGGGTGTTTTCGAACCACACAGGATACGGGATAAAGTGGTTATATTTTGTTTATGAGGAGTCGGGGTATGAGAGGGAAAGGGAGGAGTCAAGTATCAATGCCATGTGGACGGATGGATTCGTGAGTGTTTTTGAAGGGGGGAAGACGGGGGGTTGTTCGCGTGGTCTGTTGGCGAAAAGGGTCGAGATGGTGTGAACGGAGTGGGTGGTGAATGTGAGTAGGAAATTGGGGAGGCAGAGAGGAGTGAGGAGAGACACCTAAGAGCGTGGGGATGGGCAGAGAGAGAGAGAACATATGGCTGTAGTCTGCGCTCCTTTGATGCGTAATTGCTCTTCAAATCGCGCCCATTTGCTCGTCAACCTGTGTTTCATGAAAGGTCGAGCCGTAAGATTATCAACATAGATTTACAAGAGCACACAGGCACATCGTGGTAGCCAGCATAGGCCATCTGCTTCGTCTAGCTTACATTCTAATTCGTCTCCGATTGATAAGCGCCAATGTCACTGAAGGTAACTCCCATTTCTCAATGTAGGCATGCGGTGAGAACAGTCAGTAGGAGGTAACGGACAACCGCAAGATGAGTGAACCATATCAAAAGATGGTCCGTAAAGGTGCAGTGCATATTTCTGCAGTGCCAATATGCTTCCCGCCTTTATTCAATTGGTTCATATCCGTCATCATCGCCCTTTGTCAATCTAAATATGGCATAAACCGCACCTCCCACGCCAAGGAGGAGGATGACACCAAGACCAATGAAGAGAGCAATGACTGGGCCACTCAATGGTTCGCTGATATCAAGACCGGGGCAGTTCTGGTTTAGAGGATTGTCGTCTACATGACTATATGGCCACGGGTCTCTCCAGATGTGATGGAAACTTCTGTATGTAAGCTTTGAGCAAGAAGGATGGAGGTGATTTACTCACTCTGAAGTTGGATAGAGAGGCGGATTCATGTCACCCAGTAAGTAGGTAATGTTGGACATGGTTCTGTGCTCCCAGCAAACAAGAATATTTCCGCGGCCATTGTAGTCCCTGATGGTTTCTCCCACGCAGGCAACGTCGTCACGCTCACAGTGGGTATAGACCTTTAGGCCCAAATCTCGACTCAGCGGTAGGACCGTATCGTAGGGCCTTTTCCGGCTGCCATCTGGAGCTATCAGCATTATCGAACCTGTCAAGGCCAAAGAGAGCAATTTACCAGGCTGTGGCTTCTGAGCAATTATGAGATTTATGTGGAAAGACGAGTTTTTGGCAAAAACATTGCGCAAACACTCTGCTCTTTGGAGGCCGTCAACGCTCAAGCCGTCTCCAAAGGGTGGCTTTTCTCCATGGCGTATGAAGAAGACGGTTGGTTTCGATCGTTTTGCGACAAGGGGCGTGGCTGAGAAGACAAGATGGGCTTGAGCAGCCAGTACAAGTAGCGTAGGGAACCACATGACACAGTTGCTGTTACGACAGACTACCAGTAGATGGGAAAAGAAGGAGAAATATCTTTCAAGGTGTATAGGAGGTGCCTCTGGCAAAGGGCGAACGTATTTATGGGGGTTGACAATCTCTCATCTATGGCTCTATCTGCCGTGTTGATAGCAAAGATCGGATGGAAGGAGTAGAGGACAATGGAGAAGGAACGCGCGCACAGCGACTGTTCGCGTCAAGATACGATGGATGATACAAGCCGGATTGGGTAATCATTCGCCTGAAGATATCAATAGATGATATCTAGGTCGAGGTCGAGGTCGAGGTCGAGGAATAAGTACGTAGGTGGCACAGGGGCTATCACCACGTGACCCGGTTTCAGAGCGGATTGCCAACATCCGCCCGATGTTTTGGCGCTATGGAAAAAAGTTGAGAGCGTGAGAGAATACAATCATGGACGTCGACTCAAGACCTGCCTCGCAGGTGCGAATACAACTGTCCACGCGCGATGAAGGGCTAAAATTACCAGAAACTGGCCCGATTCTTGTTCAAACCGGTACGCCTTCCGTCCATTCAGATTGCTCCAAATTCCATTATACTGACCCAGTTGAACAAGCACTCAAACGATACGCGCTTTCTACCCTCGTGAACAGCCTGCTCGAATCTGAGAAGCCCATCCCTTTCGAGTTCCTAATCAATGGCCAATTCCTGCGCACGTCAATCGACGACTTCCTGACGGCAAACGCCATTTCGGCAGAAACCACACTCAACGTCGAGTATGTGCGCGCATTGATACCGCCCCTTCACATCTCAAGTTTTGAGCACGACGACTGGGTCAGCTCGGTTGATGTGTTGTCCTCGGACTCTGATGCCCGTATCTTGTCGGCATCTTTCGATGGACTCATCCGTGTATGGAACAACTCGAATACTACACTACTCGCTACATCACCCTCGGCGGTTTATAACGGACACACAGCTTCAGTAAAGGCTGTCAAGTTCCTGACGCCTTCGAAAATTGTTTCTGCTGGGAACGATCGTACACTAAGAATTTGGAACTATAGCGAAAACGAAACGAGTGCATCCATAGTACCCACGCTCGAGTTGTACGGCCACGCATCGAAAATCAATTCGATATCCGTACACGCACCTACTTCGCACATACTCTCAGCTTCCGATGATCATACAATTGGCCTGTGGTCCACCTCCAAATCCTCTGCACCTGAAGCACGCTCGTCCCTCCTACCTACAGCTTCCAGTGCAGCCAACAAGCGGCGCAAAATCTCAAAAGCAGACAACAAGCAGATATCGCAGCGTGGACCGCTTTCGACGCTCGAAGGACATTCTGATGTCGCTTCCGCAGCCATATTCAAAGCTACAGATCCAACCGTCGCCTATTCAAGTTCGTGGGATCATAGCGTCCGTACCTGGGACTTGACAACCTCGAAATCGGTGGAATCGAGGACTACGCTACATCCTCTGTCGGCACTAGTTGAACTACAAGGCGTAAATCTTCTAGCCGCAGGTTCTACAGCTAGGCATATTACACTGATTGATCCGAGGGCATCGGCCTCCAAAGTGGCAGCGATGACTCTGAGAGGACACACGAATGCTATTTCCTCATTGGCGCAGGAGCCGGGTAGCAACTATTCGCTTGTATCAGGATCTCATGATGGAACATGTCGGATCTGGGATATCCGCAGTGTGAAGAGTGCTCCGAATGCAGAGGGTGGCCAAGTTGGAGAAAGCGTATACGTGATAAACCGAGAGAGTGCTGGGGGTCAGCCCAAGAAGGAAGGTGTTCAAGTGTTTGATGTCGTGTGGGACAAGGACATTGGGATCGTGAGTGCGAGCGAAGACAAGCGTGTCCAAGTCAACAGGCCGGTGAAGTAGAGTCTCTTAGCACGATTTAAAGGCTGTGCTAAATGCAAATCCGTAGATTTTATTGCTTATATGAATACTAACTAACAGGGTCGCGCGTCTAGTTGCCGACATGCGTGTATATACCGCCCCAGTGCTATCATCGGATAACCATGTCGCACACAACTGAAATCCAGCCACAGCGTGTTAGGGAAACCCACACTCACATATGCCTCCTGGTCCCAACTAACACCAACAGCAGCCGCTTTCTGTGTACCGATCAGGTATCTCACTCCCCGCTCGATGCTCGGATCTGTCGGTGGAAGCAGAGCAAGCAGCGCCATGACTGCCCATGCCGTCTGCGAGGGCGTCGACACCAAACCTCGACCGGCGTACGTCTTCTCCTTGTACGAACCAAGACTCTCTCCCCACCCGCCGTCTACATTTTGCACACTTCGCAGCCAGGCGATGGGCTTTGTTACAGAAATGCTGGCACCCTCGGCAAACTCTTGTGACTGAAAGTATGGAAGGGCGCATAGTACACTGCTTGTCCCGTTCAGATAGTTGACATGCCACCGGGACCACCACGAGCCTGTCTCCTCTTCTTGCGTTCGACCAAGGAATGCAAGACCACGTTTGCAGGCGGCGAGCATCTGTTGACGCACGGGAATACGAAGGAATTTGGTGGACAGTGGGTGATTGAGAATGTAACCGAGCACTTCGAGAACGCGGCCCGTGACGTCTGGGACGCTATCATCGAAGAATTCAACGCTATCTGCGAAAGGAAACAGATTCGCGATATGGTTGTCGTTGTCAATGTCGTACACGCCCCAACCGCCGTCGCTGCACTGCATGGCAAGGAGCCAGCTCAATCCACGAAGTACGCAGGGGGAGGCCATCTCTTGCGGATCACGCATAACAATGGCCAGAATACATACAAGGGTGTCATCGTTGTCAGGGAAGTATTCATTCTGTGGGACTGATCGTTAGCCAACGACGATTAAGCTTTTCAAGAGTTGAACCTACACTGTACTGGAATGACCAACCGCCCGGTAGGATTGCCGCCGGGTTCCGTACGCGATAATCACCTTGTATCTTCAGGACTTGCCGATCTTTGAACCATTGCACAGAACGATCAGTGCGGTCATCGGCCCGATCGGTTTCCAACAGCCCCAGGGTCATGAGCGCTGTATCCCATACAGGACCAACAGTGACTTGCATGCGTAGACCAGCAGCATCTTCCCACAAGGCAACTTCCATGGACTTTTGCAGGTGTCGAATAGCCGGGTGGCTGGCTTGATAGCCATGGCTATGAAGCGCAATTATCCCCAGGAAATTGGAAACGGTGAGTGATCCGTAACCGCCTTCGTCCAGATGATCGATAATATATGCTTTACACGCGTTGAGACTGTAGCTCCGCAGAGAGGAGCGCCGTAGCACAGGTTCGATCAGGCCTGCAGCCTTGTCAAGAACAGAGCAGCAAAACCGTCCAATCTCCCTGTTTTTCAACATGGTTGACAGCGGTGGCACAAGTTTTAGACTCCGGTCTGTAGGATTTACGAACAACTCGTCCAAGAAGGAGGCGCCGTGGACTTCTTCGTCCCCATATGGGTGTAATGCGTAAACCGGCTGGTGATGCCTGAGCAACATGATGGCCACGGCGGACACGCGCGACCAATACGAGAAGGAGTATATGTCGATGGGAACAACTCCAGATGGCAGAGCCATTAATTCCGCGGGCACCTGCGCCATATCTTTCCAGGCAATAATGCCGAATAGCGCCAGCACAAGTTGTGTCAGGACACCCACTTGGACGACGCCGCCGTGTGCCAAAACAAACGCCCTCGCTCTGCACATTGCTTTATTGTTGAGGGGTGTACCGAGCAGCTTCAGTCCGAAGTAGGCCTCGATCGTTGTCGAGACATCACCGGCCCAGTTGTGTACTCCTGGAGCTAGACCCCATGACCCGTCTTCGTGGTTTTGTTGAGAGAGCAACCATTGCTGGAACTTGGAAACTTCCTCTGAAGTCAGAGGCGGGCCGAGAATTTGGCGAACACAGAGCCATTGTATCGTGAAAGAGATGCTGCTTCGAACTTCAAGGCACCAGTGTCCGTCTTCTTTCATGCAATCGTAAGCAAATTCAGCTGCATGCTTGACACACTGGGAAGCTGAAGTCGCAAGATTGTTGTCGAGTGAAACTTGGTGTTTTTGATCGGTCATGCTGACTTTGGGATATGATAGTTGAGAGGGGAAGTCTCAAAAGTTGACAAGCTTGAAAATGTTTACCCCGAAGGTGCCTCTTTATATTCTGGGTTCATCGCAGAGCAGAAGCAATTACACGTTTACATGTAACAGATACTAGCCAAGCCGAGGAGGTTCCTTTGGCGTCTTCGAAGCAAGTTCACGATGCGCCCGGTGGCAGAGAATAGCCAAGCTAAGAAGATATCTTGGTCATCTTCCATGGCAGTCTCGCGGCTTGCCTCATGATCCTTGGGCTCCGGCCCACTTCCTGACAAACCTTGGCTTAGTTCTACGGATTGCTGGCCGATATAGAATAGCAGAAACATCTGAAATATAACATCGTCATGGCTGGTCTAAACTGCGATCTAAATGGTAAAGATTCCCGAGGCTCTCTCTCGCAATTCAACACGAACTCATGTTTCTTCTTCTTTCAACCATTCACGCCTGTTTTACACAAGTTACCTGGGAGGGAGATTGTTCGCTCATTGCGACTTTCTCGCATCTAGCCAGAACCTTTGTTTATTTCAGCATCATCTCTCATCTTCTCCTTTCAACCGCCAGAGGAGTCATCACCTGGATACACTTGGTCTCCAGTGCTTCACAAGACACGATGTTTTACGCTACATGTATCTTGATCGCGGCCAGCGGCATCTGCTACTTTCTATATGCTTTGTATAAAGCGCGCAGCTTCTTTCGCCGATTGCGAGAGGATGAGTGTCCGATGCCACCACACCACCCTCTCCTAGGTCATCTCGGTCTCATGATGGAAATTTATTTGTCCTTGCCACGCGATGTCATACCAACTGTGGTGTTGGCTGATCAGATTCGACGACGCTACCCGCATCTCGACCGCGCTTTTTATCTTGACCTCTGGCCGTTTTCGCTGCCATCACTGATTGTCATTTCGCCAGACCTTATGCGTCAAGTGTCGCAGACGGAAGATTCGCTGCCCAAAGTTTCATTCCTCAAGGCTTATATGAAGCCTATCAGTGGTGGACATGACATTGTCTCAATGGAGGGCGAGGAGTGGAAGCGCTGGAAGGACGTATTCCGTCCCGGGTTCAGCCAGGTGACTCAGCTTGTCCCAGCCATTCTCGAAAACATACGTGTCTTTCGGGACCTGCTTGCGAAGAAATCAAAAATACCAGGCGATGGCGGAGTATTCCAGTTGCATCATTCAGCACTCCTCCTGGCTATGGACATGTCTGGAAGTGCTCTCTGGGGCCACGATTTGCGAAGTCAGAGCTATTACAATGATATGACCGACGCCATCGTTTCGCAGTTGGGATGGCTTCTTGTAGAAGGGTTCATGCCCTTTGCCAGTCTCAACTTCGTACGTCCTCTCGTTCATTGGTACAATGCTCGTAGGATGGAGCGATATGTCCGCAAAGTTAGGATGGAGAAGAGGACCACCAAGGAAAATGATTATTGCATCATCGATAGGGCCATCGCTAAGGTTCGAAGCCGCGGAGGCAAAGACCCATTTGGCCATCTTGGAGGTCGGTCGCACTTCGAAAAAGTCATTAGGAGTCAAATGAGATTTTTTCTTCTCGCGGGGTACGACACCACCGGCTCAACAATCACCTATGCATTACACCTGCTCTCTCAACACCCAAAGGACCTTGCTCGCGTGCGCGAGGAGCACGATCAAGTTCTCGGACGAGATCTGGCGCTCGCTGCCCAGCGGCTAAAAGAAGATCCACATCTGGTCAATCGTGTGCCGTACACAACTGCCATCATCAAAGAGACACTCAGGCTGTATCCACCGGCATCGACCTTACGGCGTGGTAGGGAAGGGTTCTATCTGTACGACAAAGAAAAGCAAGGCCCAGACCAGATCGCCATGTATCCAACGGCAGGCTGTATGGTATTTGGAAACCACCACGGTTTACACCACAATCCCCGCTATTGGATCGATCCAGAGGCTTTTCTGCCAGAGCGATTCCTCGTTGGTCCTGAGGGCCGTTCGCGACTATCTCCTCTGCAAGATGCTTGGCGTCCTTTTGAGAAGGGACCACGGGTTTGCATGGGCCAAGAACTGGCGATGGTGGAGATCAAGGCTGTGCTTATGCTTGTGTTGCGAGAATTTGACATTAGCCCGGCTTACGATGAGTGGGACAAGAGGATCGGGCAAGAAAAGTGCGAGGCCAAGGTTGGTTTTGGAGCGTTACTACCATCATCCACGATTCGACGTGTCGCTGGTGACAGAGTATATCAGACGACTGGGGGTGGAGGGAGTCATCCCGCTGATGGATATCCTTGTCGCGTCAGACTTGCAAAGAACCATAGAAGTGGAGGATGTCGTGTCCAATTTGCAAAGGACTGTAAAGGGGGAGTGTGACGATTGAATTCTCGGGGCGAAGCTGTTGCGTTGGTCAAGGCACTAGAATTCCCCAGTTAGATTATCTCATCAATCAGACGCTCCAAAGTTGGTTTTTTTGCATATAGTAGCTTCGTGGCAGTGCAATACGTACCACAGTATGCGGCGCCAAGAGTAGATTAACCAATTAAGGTAGATACTCGCTATATATAAGCCATAGACCAGCTATACACAGTACACAAGAAAACTAATATCATAGCGTCTAAGACAAAATAGGCGTAGTTTATATCAATGGCTATGATTACCTTTCGAAGGAAAAATTGGGTATAGGGAAAGACAGGGTTGAGGAGGCCCGGGGATGAGCAGGGGCATAGAAAAAAAGACCGAACATCTAAGAATATCCTTACGGAACATCATCTTATACGAGACTTGTCGGTACTCCAAGCTTCTCAAGGGAAGAGGTTCCACAGAAAGCTTAACTCAGTTTTGGCCCCAACTTGCCGTACGGGGATCTAGTACGGAGAACTGGTAGGGAAAAGCTTCTGAAAGCGGCATCTGGATAGGGGTAGTGTCTGCCAGAATACCGAGTATTTATCGTGGGAGAAGAGACTAAGAAAAGACTCGGAGGTCGCGAAACGAGGCCATTATGGCTAGTCGCATCCAATGCAACGGTGCTAAATCCGCCTCCCTTGCCTCAAGACTGTAGTCGTGATGCATTGATGATACATCATAGGAGCATCCCCCAGTGCAGTGGTGGTCCAAGATCAAGTCACGTGATTGATCATATAATGGTTCGCCGAGGTCTCCGCCAATGGTCGGAACAACTACAACCTGGCCTGCCTCCACCATCTCCATCCTCCAAATCGCGTTTATTTCCCCGCTCATCTACACTATGGCTGTGCAGAGCTGGACATCCGGAGTACTCTCCATTGCTTGGCATTGGCGTCGATGAATGACTATGCTTACAACCCCGACGTCAACTGTCCCTTCCTGTGGATTCCTACGGATAGCTTGGCAGAGCAGGGATCTGCAGTCTCTAACTCTGGAAGTGTTCGTATAACAAGTAGATAGAATATATAAGACAATATAGAGATACTATTCCGTTATACGTATATATTTCATTCTAATAACTATTACGACCTAGGTCTAAGACCTACTAATACTAATTAGTAGTTACTAGGTAGCTATAGATTAAGGCTAACTACGTATATCTCTTCTAGTAGAAAGACTAGACGTATAATAATAAAAATAGAAAGCCCTTCTTATATCGTACGGTAATCAAGATTAGGATCTAGATTTAGTCTAGAGCTAGTAAAGGATCTTATACCTAACTAGGCTAAAGATTAACTAACTAATCGTATAATATTAGGTATTAGTACTTATATCCCGATATTACCTCCTAGACTAGAGGAACCGGAGGGATTAAGATAGAAAGGGAAATAAAAAGAGGAGTACGAAGAGGAGGAGGAAAAGTAAGGAATAGTTATACTATACTAGCTCCTAGTTAAAGAGATAGCCGAGAGTATAGGTATAACTCTAAGAGATCTATAGAGTATAATTATCTTTAGAGAATAAGATAATAAGATAGATATCTTAGTCGCGCTATTAGAACGCTAATTAATAATATACTTCGTATAAAGACTCTATAAACTTAAACTATTACCCCTAATAAAGAGATTACTCCGAGATGCGCTATACGAAGACTTTATAGGATAGATACTATACTAGTTTAAGATAGTAAATACAAGATATATCTGTAATATAATTGGATTATACGAAGAGCGAGGCTTACGTATAAGAAGTAGTATAGTAGCTATAAAGATATTCTACCTTTTTATAGACTCGCTAATACCTACCCTAGCCCTAAGTCTAGCAGCCTAGAGTTAGGGACTATATAGCTAAAATAGCTTCTAGGAAGGTAGTATAGACCTATTATATAGATAGCTACTAGGGGTACTATATAAAGAAAGGAGGTACCTAGAAATAGACTCTATACTAAGACTAGGAAAACTAGATATTAACTCTAAATAGTAACTCTAGGATATTAGTACTATATAAGAAGGAGAATAGGTAATATACCTAACTTAGGTAATATACGAAAATCGTACGAGTAAAGGGCGTAGTAAGTCCTAGGGGGTAGGGAGAAGGGAGTAGGGGGTAGACTAGAGGAAAGAGATCTAGGAACTAAGGGAAATACTAGAATTTAAAGAGCGTAATCTCGTATAATATAGGATTATAACCGCAAACGTATAGGCCTAGTTATCTTATTATAAGAGTATAGAAGAGGTACGACCCTAGGTCCCTAAGGAAGAGGAGGAGGGACTAGAAGTACTAGTCTCCTAGGACCCTTAGAAGGAGCTAGGAGTATTATACGAGGAATAGATCCTTTATACGGAAGGGGAAGATAGAGAGAGTAGAAGGGATAGTAGGAGGAAGGAAGTATAGGACTACTAGGATACCTAGGACCCCTAGGCTATCTAGGAGGTTACTAGGAATAGCTCTAACTAGCGAGAATTAACCCTCGTACGATTATTATATTCTAGAAACTCTAGAGAAAGGAGGATAACTTTACTAGGGAGGCGTACGATATTCTATACGAAAAGATCTAGCTCTTTACCTATTAATATTAGAGACTAGATATCCCCCTAGACTAGTATATTACTATATTCTAGGATATACTAGTAGGCCG
>JEMP01000088.1:0-116492 GCA_000738655.1 Venturia pyrina ICMP 11032 | reverse complement strand
CCCCCCCCCCCCCCCCATAACCATCCCCAACTAAGTAAAGCGACACGAACAAAAAGCCGATCCATCCAATCCAAAATCCCATCGACTAAAAAACCCCAGCCCACCCAACCTTCCAACACGCGCCCCACCCACAACAAACAACCAAACAACCAACATATAACCAAACCTTTCCAAAACAAATCCCACTAACGTCCATCTAGCTCAACAAAAACCAGCGAGCGCCCGAACCTGTAGCAAAAAGCACCCAGTTTGCGAGAGAGATAAGTCTACAGTTTCAAATCGGGGGCTCCTTGTTCTCTACCAATTCGCATACTAGCTAGTGTCTTATCGCCAGACACTGGTGTAGAGTTTTTGCCTTTTTGCCGGGTTGCGAGGTTCGAATGGGGTTGGATTCTTTTTTGGGGATTCTTTTTCGCGGTGGTTGGTTGGCTGGAGCGAGGACTTGGGAGTTTTTGCCTGGTTTTTCTTGTACTCATTCACACCTATCTCTTGGTTTCTCTACCCAAACGCCTCATGTATGTCATTGGCTTTGTGAATAGCAAATGAGTCTACGGCGTCTTTTTGATCAAAGCGTCGTACTGTAGCTCACCGTACTATGGTGTAATTGACCACACACTCACCCACCGCAACCACTCATTCCTTCCTTCACTCTCCCTAAAATCTAGTTGTGCGTTCCACTCTCTTCCTATAAACTCAGAAAGATTTTCGACCGCCATAGACCGAGGAGTCAAACCTTGAACAATACGTGCCGCACCATTCACATCCCGGCATACCCGGTGCCAGGAAGGGCTATCCACTTGAAGGACGGAACATAGATAGCTAGTGCATAAGACTCAAGACATACCCTACGATCGTCCACGGCCAGATTAGCAATAGTCACAGTAAATAAACTTTTCAAAGCTACGGTGTTCTGATCGATTGCATGCCGTCTAAGTATTAGTGTAGTTTCGATACAAGGAAGAGGCTCTCACTGAATAATGAAAATGTTGTGTACTAACTAGTCATGTCCTTCATGACGAAGAGCCGTCGTTCACCATTCTCGATTTAGAGAGAGAGAGAGAACCATGAGCATCATCTTCAAACCCCCATCTCTTTGTTAGCCTTCGCCTTCTTCTTAGCAGCCTTCCTCTTTCTGTTCTTGATTGTCTTCTTCTCGGTGGCCGTGAGCTCTTCTTTGACAGTCCGAGTCTCATTCTCAATACCGCTAGCATTGAATCCACCTGCTGCTTTAGCCGTCCTGTTCTTGGCCTTGCGCGAAGTGTCGGCATCAGGTAACAATGCCACCGTACTTTCCATCGGTATCTCCTCCGTATCGACTGAACCGTCTCCTCGACCCATGCCGCCGACTCTCTTTCTCCAAGCAGTCCAAACACCCGTACCCACCGCAACAGCCTGCACAACACCATTCACAACAGCAAGCCCAGCACCACCAGCACCAGCACTCTAAAGTACCGCAAACACACTCCCAGTCGCAACATCCCCAAGCACAGCATGAAGACCCGCAGCCAAAGTACCTACCACAACGTCAGTGTCAATCCCAAACCCGCCCAAGTAAAAACCCACCGCTCCCAACACCCCCAGCCCCAAACCCAAGAAGCCCCAAAGCCGGCCCAACAACAAGACCAGGAGCGACGAGCGCAGTACCCGAAAAGATAAGTATACCCGTCCTCCCCGGATTCTCCACGATCCATTTCCCAGCCTCATCCATACTCTTCACGACAACCTCGGCGGCCCTTTCACCAATCAAGTTACACAGATAATCCGTGGCGTTTCTGGCTATGTCGGTGATACCTGTGAGGCGAGAGATGGCGCTCTGAATCGTGTTTCCGATGCTGGATTTGATGTAGTGCATGAAATTGATCGCGGAGAAGAGGGACGATGATTGATCTTGGAGGTGTTTTGCGATATGAGACATGTCTCGATGGAGATTGGATGGGACGGGTGGTGTACTACTAGTCCGGTCGTCGTCGTCGTCGGTGTTGTTTTCGTCTTGCTCATCGTGAGCATCATCTGCTGGTTGATCGCCGCTATTATCTCCGTCGACTGAATCTCCAATATTCGGTTTGTCGTTTTTGTGTACATCGTGGGCGGGGTCTGGAGCCGTTCTAGAGAAGCCAGATGGAGAAGCTGGGCCTTTGGCGACGGCGACGACTTTGTTAGGCTTCCTCTTGGGCGCCATTTTGGAATGGAAGAGTTGTCAGACAAGATGTGCGTGGAATGCGGTTTGGATGTTCGAGCAAAAATTAATTCTGTAAGTGGATAAAGCCAGTGTTGAAGTATATCAGTGGATTATTGGCTCAGCAAATTATTAGCCACGTCGTCATATAAGAAACACTGCATTAGTAGAGGTCAATTTGTATTAAGTAAGGGATGATTAGAGAATAACGCAACGAAATATTGTCTACTAACTCATGTTTCCCTTGCCATGATAAAGGACAAATATTGCACTACCGCCTATCCGCCCTTCAAGAACCCTATGAACGTGTCATCTCTTGTCCCTTGAACCCAATATGAGCTTGCCCACTGCCAACTGAGGAGTTTGGTTCGTCCCAAGTGGCTCATCCTCATTCCTTACGCTCTTCTTTATCATCTCCATGCTCTCCTTCCTCTTGTTCCTTAATAGCTTTAGTCTTCGAGACAGACGCTGCAATCGTTGAAGCAAGTCCAGCTGCCGCGACACCTTGTACAATACCATTGACGATCAGCAAGCCTGCACCACCGGCGCCGGCGCTCTGCAATACTGCAAAGACGCTGCCAGCTGCAACACTACCTATACCAGCTTGAATACCAGCTGCAGTAGAGCCTATATAAGGTGTGAGTAGCTGCAATTAAAAGGAAGATTTGTTTGGACTTACCAGCAGCAACACCTCCAGCTCCAAATCCAAGACCACCTAGAGCGGGACCAACGAGAATCACCGGAGCGATAAGTGCAAGACCGCAGACCACAAGCAACGCAGTCTTTCCAGGATTGTCTTTGACCCAATTTCCCGCCTCCTCGACACTCTGAAGCAAGACTTGCGGCGCCTTCTCAAAGTTCTCTCCCAAGATATCCCGAAGGCGAGCAATGGCATTGTCAATGGCTTCCTTGATAACTGAACCGGTATTGTGAACCACATCGCCAATCTTGATGACCGCAGGAATGACGTGAGCGTGGACTTGGTAGGCGACGTTGTAGGCCATGGTTGGAGCGATGTTGTGTTGGACATGAGCAATTACACCTCCAACAGGTGGTGCAACATGATGATGGAAGTCATGACCAACCTGCGTAGCAGCGCCTTCGAGGCTGCGGTGAACGACTGGGACAACTTCGTTCTGGACATGATGGATGACACCTCCGACGGCGGCGCAAGCATGGCCCCAGAACGACATGTTTGCTTGATGTCGAAGTACTGGTCGTGATATTCGAGAAGGTTTGACGTGTCGGTTTTCGTTTGTGTTGCGGCTGTCGATTTGAGGTGGTGTTGGGGTTGATGAGCAGTAATCAAGGTGATCCTACTCGAGTGTTGCCAAGTCTATCAGCTCAACACGGACGAGATCACGAGTGAGGAGACAAAAAAATATTTGTTTGTCAATGCCTAGAGCCAACTTTGGCCCAAACACAGATTTTATCGCTCATTCTTTGCGGTCAGTCCTCTCCACAAGTAGCTTTGGAGGTTCCTTTCTCTTCTCATTGATTGCTTCAACCACACTCTAAGCGATTGTCGCTCCCAAAGCGATACCAGCAATGCCCTGAGCCGCTCCATTGACGACAGCACTGCCTATTCCGCCAGCTCCAGCGCTCTGAAAGATCGCGAATGAACTGCCTGCTGCTACATTCCCAATACCTGACTGAACACCCGCTGCAATCGATGCTTTGACCTTTGTTAGCTACCGGACTCCCATTAGATATGAACTACGAAAAGTGTATCTTACCTGCTTCAACTCCTTCCACACCAAAACCCAAAGCACTAAGAGCCGGGGCAGTGACCAGACTGGGTGCCAAGAGAACAACACCTGAAGTGACGATAATCGCAGTCTTTCCCGGGTTGGCTGAGACCCATGCCTGTACGTCCTCAGCTGTTTTCAAAGCGGCCTGAGGCACTTTCTCGAAGTTATTGCCGAATTTCTGATGAAGCTGAGCAAGCAAGCCATCGATGTTAGCTTTGACAGCCGGTGCGATCTGCTTGCCGACGTGTTCTCCAACGCGTATTGTAGCGCCATGTACGGAGGGTGCAACACTGGTCTGAAGGTGGAAGACAGTGTTGTTGATGGTTACTTTGACTGTTGGTGCTACCTTGTCGTTGAAGTACATTTGAGCAGCTGGGATGATATCCGTCTGAAGGTGATGACAGGCAGCTCCGACTGCTGGAACAACATCGTGGTGGTAGTGATGGCCAGCTTGGGCGACGACATTTTCGATGCCCGGCTTTATGTGAGGTGCGATTTCTTTCTGGAAGTGTTCGACAGCGCCACCGGCGGCTGCAAGTGCTTTAACCCAGAATTCCATTGAAGACGTAACTGGGAGTTCGAAAGGCTTGAAGTTGAATATTGTGTATTGGATGTTGGATGTTGGATGTTGAATGTCGGATGTTGTGAAGTGGTGAAGCTCGCCCGGGAATCTGTTCAACAAAGCGATGTTGCAGTAGTGTACAGCCTGCCTAACAGTAAACACCTCCCCTTTTAAGCGGAATTTGACAAGGCCAACAAGTATCGTATACAATCGAAGTAACAAGCTTGGCGATGAAATTCTATTGGTATCTTGCGCCTAGTCTCACTTTCGCCACTCCAGCACAAATTCAACATCATGTTTCGAGGTGTAAATACTCTGCTGATCTGTACCCCTGGGCAATTCTGCAGCATACCAATCTGTCTGCCCACTTGGTGCTATCAATTTCCCATCGACAATCTGAAAGACGGTTGATGGGACACCTGCGCCACAAGTGAATGCCTCCTTGACGATGCCGCAAGACCCCTTTCGAGACTTCAAGGTGAGCAGTTCACCTGGCTTGTCGTCCTCGCCATGTGACGTGAAAGTGGCACAGCTTGATCCAGGCAAGGTATTATACCACTTGCCATTCGAGATAAGGCAGCCTGTAATTGTCCCACTTTTCAGCCTGACAATGAATTTGCCCTTCCCAATAGGCTTGGCAGTCTCTGTTGGTTGTCTGTGAGCCGTTGTGGTTGGTGAAGGCCTTTCAACGCTGGTGCCCTTTGGTAGATACTTAATTCCAGAAGAAGGACAGCTCTTTCCAGGACCTCCAGTACCAGAGAAATCGGGGTCGTGTGCAACAAACTCGCCAGTCTTCACAGATCCACGGACCATGAAATGATACCAAATCTCCCTGAGCTCACCACGTTGGCAAGCAACGACGGCAGACACCCCACGAGGCGTCTTTAGCGCGGCCTCGATATCCCTCAGCTCATAGGTCTTCTCTGCTGAGGGAGTGATGTTCGCCTGTGCAAGCCAGTCAAATGAGGGAAGACTCTTATACAGATCCACAGTCGTCTGGAAGTAATCGACGACTTCTTGTGCCTCTTCGTAGTCATCGTAGCACTTCGGCTCGAGCGTGCTAACGCATGTGCCGTGCTTGCTCCATTCGTGTTGCCAAAGATGCTCGTCTCCTGCTATTCCTTTCCAATGATCGTTCAGGTATGATAAGAGGTCGTCCTGGCCGAACTGCTTGAAGATGTTAGTAATGCTGGAATATGCCCTATTGCAGGTATCGCGGTTGCATTTTCGGTTAGAGGAGCTACAATCGCCGGATCGAGAGCAGTCGCAGACTGAGTCAAATCGTCCATCGCAGTGGTCAGGCCTGAGTCTGTTAGCGAGAGCACGTCTGACTCAAAAGAACTACACATACCACAAGCCATGAATCGTCCAGGTATTGTTCGGGCCTAGATATCCTGGCGGGCCAGCTGAGGCATCCGAGTTCCAGAACTGTGTTTGGGCAAACTGTCCACCGGGTGCGTTTATACAGCAGGTATCGAAGATTGAGGTTGTGGAACAGCTAAGTCCATTATTCGGACATGTTTTTGGAGACCCTAGAGCAACGGGAGTGGAAGCAAGAGGCGTCTGGCTGCTTCCGATGAGTACAGCCTGAACTAGACCTCGAATAGACGGTAGATAAGACATAGTTTGTGTATTTTGGTGCAGGAGGATGAGAGATGTCGGTCCTTTATAGGTGTTCCAGAGGCTGAGATGTGCTGGTGACTACTGTAGGTGGGAGGTAGCTTCGCCTTGTGGCTTTCGGGCTTTGTTCCTTGGATGAATGCCTGGTTTGTTCAGCTGATATGTGTTGATAGGTCCATGGTAGTGGCTGTTGTCATACAATCATAGGGTATAGGATGTGGCACTGGATGCACGTAGGGGTAGGAGGTAGGAGGTAGTGCACATGTTTGATAAAGAGCTCGACGCGCATTGCCACGACCGAGCAGATAGTTCTACCTCCCGTGCCTCCGTACGTCAGGGGGAGCTCGATGGTGCCTGCATTTGGACCCTGCATGACTCGTGAACATCTCAACTTCCTCCTTCTTCAAACTTCTCGCCGTAAGCACGATGCCATTGGAACAACATCCTCATATAAATCAAGCGACACCAGTTCTAGTCTTCGCATGACAATTTGGAAAACAAAATGACGAACACTGTTTGTTGGTAGGTCTTCGACCTAGGTCGTAATAATGAAATGTACACGTGTAATGGAATAGTAACTCTGTATTATCTTGTATATTGTTCTATACATAGTATACCAGATTCTACGTACAAATCCTAGATAGAACCCCCTGATTACGTAACCCTAGAGATTACATAATCCATGAAACAACACTATTCACTATCAAGGCTGTTATGTGTTCAAGGACTTCAAGTTGACCCGTCTCCTTTCCATGATATGGCGTCGGCAACGAGAATCGGTGGTAAAATTCAGGATGTAAGCCGTTTCTGCCACCTTTGAATTTGAGAAACTCGTGTCCATGAGCTTCATTACAGTGTAGGTAGACTTCATCTTTCGTGAAGACAACACGTAGGCGGGAAAAGACGGCTTCCTGGTATGTCCAAGCTCTTCCTCTCCAGCGAGAGTTACCGATCCTTTTTCCAATCATCCCATCGTATTGTGATTGTGGTGGGAAGAAATGGATGTTACCTAGGGTAAATTCCAAGCTCTTCTGTTGCTCTTGCGATCCACAACTGACACGGGGCAGTCCATAAGACGGGTCCTCGCCACAAGCTGCGATTATAGTAATTGCCGCACTGTGATATATAGCATCCATTGACCCGATCTGATAAGATAGCTCAACCTCATTGTCTTGATCAATACAATATCGATCTATCCAGAGATATCTGAAACCCAATCTGCGCGTCACTTGTATGGCATCTTCAATCGTTGCGGGGAGAGATTGGGGTAAGGCGCCGATGTGTTTCAGCTCATGGTGTAGTTGGCCCCAGACATAACTCAAAGCTGCATATTCGTCAACAGGATGGGCATTCGCAAGAACGACCTTTCGAAATTCGCAGTCAATCAGCTTGAAAAATGGATTAACGACTAGTCTTGACTTGCGACAAGTTGAATGGGTTTCCCTGCAAAGCTGTACGGCAGCCTTGACGGCGTCAAAATCGATGGTAGTTGCGCTGACTGGATGAATCACTTTGGCATCGAGTCTTTGCCAAAACAGTACTTCGTCGTATTCTAAATTGGGCGGACGAAGCCGCAGCATCGGCACCTGGATGTAATCCCAGGGTTGCGCAGGATTGAATGATGTATCCACGATTATTGTGACGTCTCTCTGATCATCGCCCCAGCCATGGACTATAGCTAGAAAGATTTGGCAAAGGGGACACTTGGAGTCGAGAGTGTGGTATTCATGGAGAATGTAATCTGGAACGGTCTTGTACGGATCCAACTCATCCACGCTCAGAAATGGTCAACGGCGCTTTCAAATTCGACAGACGCGCAAATGGTGCAAAGATTGGCTGGTTCCAACGCGGGTATCTGCGTTGAGATTGTGGCGAGATTCTCCTTGAAAAGATGGATTTGCCTTGATGCCGGTGAGCGCGTTTGCTTGTCGACTAAGAAGACTGGCATACGACTTGGACTTCTGATTCCTAATCGTTCGTCGAGATCGAGATATCAGGTCTCCAGCATGTCAAGAACCGTTGATAGAGTACTGCTAGGGCGACCAGAGTGGTGAGAGACCCGATTGTCGTAGAGTTTGTCGGCCAAAGTCTAGGGAAAGCTGAAGTCAGTCCTGATTGAGGAGGGGCAGTAAGCTGCAGGAAGTCAGCTGATACATTCTCGAGTTTTCTTCTTGAACTCCAGGCTCTCATCGTGAAATGCCTGATTGGAAAGGAAAAGACCCAAGTGAGCATCGGACTTCAATGGTATGCATTCCCCCAGCTCCCTTTCAAGATGTTCACCTCAACGAAATCGGCCCCAGAGGGATTGAGTGCATACTATCATATTGTTACAAATCTAGTCACATCCATCAAACACCATCAATGCAATGCAAGAGCCAAGTCCAGCCAACCTTCAAGCCAGCCCACAGATTCCCGCACAAACAGAGAGAGAGCGAAGTGTCCAAACACCACCGTCTATGCTACAAAAAGACAATCATCTATACACGTTCATCGCATTTGACATATATTACACACTACTTCGTGACCCTACTTAGGCAGCGGCTGTCCGACCTTACCCCTCACGACAGGTCTACCAGCTCTCCCCGCCATAGCCGGTACTCTCTGACCAGCAGCAGCCGCAATCCTTCTCTGCTGCAACTGCGCCATTCCCAGCCTCTTCAATGCCTCAGTAATAGCAGCATTGCCATCAACAAGTTTGCCAGTATCCGCTTCAAGCGCTTTTCTCTTCTTTTCCTCAAGTTCTTTCTTCCGCTCGGGCGTCATTTTCCACCCCTCCGGTAATTTATGGAAAGCTTTCGGTTTGTGATGTCTGAAATCCGCTGGAACATCTTCGAATGTATCCTTGGGGTCCTTGGATTCTTTGATGAGTTTGGTGACGAGATCGCCTAGGTAGCGCTTATTTTGCGCTTGTGTCTCCATGCTTTCCGAAGCTATTTTGACGAGACCTGTGCTCGGGTTGTAGCGGACGCCAGCGAGCTTGATCATCTTCATGCGTTGCACGTCGGTAAGGTCTGGGATGTCATTTGGCGCAAACTCGACAACGACTTTCTTATCTGCCGGATGTTGGGCACCAAAATAGGTCGTGTACCGGAAGCGAAGTGGTTGGTTTTGCTTCGGTGGCTCGAATGGTTTCGCGAGTTCTGTAATCTCGTTAGCACCAGTCGCTTTCACACGCAGGGAGGCTCGCATACTATGAAGAAGTGGCAACTCCCACGCAGCCAACCTGGCATACTCACGTAGTTCCCGGTGTTGCTCCAATTCTTCGTGACCCTGAGACGTGATATCGTCACCTTGAAATTCCTCATCTTCGCCGATTTCCTTTGGGTTTTCTTCGCCGTAATTGAAGAAACCCTCCTCGATAAATTCCTTTTTATTCTCGTTGATTTCATCTTTGGACAAAGTTCCAAGATACTTGTCAAGACCTTCCTCGATATCTTTCTGTGCTTCATACTGCTCGGGATGCTTGGGCACTGACGCAAGCTCAGCAGCCCAATCGATCGTCTCCATGGGGCCTCCAGCGTCTGCCCGAATCTGATCGAGCTCTTCCTTCGTCTTGGGAGTGGTGTATTTTACCGTATTACCATTCGCATCGGTATGCTTGAAATCTGGCGCAGAGAACTTCTTCTCTAACAATTTGAAGACCTCTTGCTCGCTCATCTTCAACGGATCAATGCCATCAGCTAACATCCTCTCATAATACTCCTCCACGGAAAGGCTTCGAAGTTCGGTGAGCGAGCCACCATTGGCTGGAGTGGGAAGTCCCTTAGCTCCAGGAAGTTTGGCTTTTGCTCGCATGTCATCAACTCGTTTTTGCCACTCCTCCGGAAGGTTGTTATCGTCAATTTTAAATGGTTTCTCGTCCGTCTGTGGTTCGGGGGACAGAGTTGCATTCAGATCGGTGGCATCCATCATCGCTGTGACCATTTTCCTTCCAAAGTCCTTGAGCTGTGCAGGCGTCATTTTGAGCATCTCTTTTCTCATCATGTCTTGATCGAGTTCTGATGGAGCATCGTTTCGTATGAGGGCTGGCAAATCGGCTTCAGAATAAACACCCATTTCTGCTAACGTTATCTGTTCGATGTTGATGCCCGGGAATCTCTTCTCGTACCATGCAATCCTCTCCGCGGTTGTCTCTCCCTTGATGTCAGAGGATGTTTCCACCTCCTGTGCTTTGGCGAGACTGGCCTGCTTTGATTTGGCCTGAATCGGTGGATCTTCTTTTGACACAGATCCAAGGATGCCTTGCAACTGTGCCTCCTCGGCCTGTTTCTCTTGTTCTTTTGATTCACGCACGGCGTCGGACAATTTTTGGCGTGCCTTTTGCAATTCTGCCTGTCGTTCCTCTGTTTCTGGCTGAACCTCCTTGCCTCGCTTCTGCTGGTATTTTTTGATAGCATCAGGAATGTCCTTTTGTTCAATCAAGCCTTCAGCAAAATCTGCCGTAATGTCAGGCGTTATGTCCGGATAAGCTTCAAGGAGATATTCAAGCATGTCGTCGGTGACCGAATTATTGTTTTGCCATTCCTTAAGGTTGCTCTCGTCAATACCGGCAGCCTGCCAGGGATTTTCTTGTTTGGCCTCTTCTTCCTCAGCCTCGTTCTCGGCAATGATCTTCTCAACATCTGCCTCCTTGACTTCGCCATGCACGACGCCCGCCAAAAGATCGGGCCAAATCTTTGGGAACTTCTCTCGAAGTTCCATCATTCTAGCTTCGGGGATCTCTTTATCCTGCAACCAACGATCGATCATGCCCTGTGGCATTTGCCATGGTTCTTCCGAATCGATGTATCTTGGAATCTCGGCTTCTGTTATCTCTCCTTTGGCATAAGATGTCACCAGATCAGGCCAGATGCCAGGATAAGCGTCTCGCAGGAAAGCAATCATCTTGTCCGAAATACCATACTCCTCTTGCCACGCTTTCATGGCGTCCTCAGGGACGTCCCAAGGGTCGTCTTCCTCGGCCTCGGCCTCCGCCTTGCTGATATCCTCTTCAGTGATCTCGCCTTCGAGAAGACCTCGGAAGTGGTCCGCAGTCATAACATTCGGATACATCTCACCAAGTGCTCGCAAACTGTCAAGATACCCCTTGTATAGACCGTTGTCGATGTCCTTGATCAATTGAACGTCTGGTGATACACCGGGATATGCTTCGGCGAATTCTTTCAGCTGGGCTTCTGTTATATCCCCTGCAACCACTGATCCGATGACATGGACATCGACGTCGTATTCCCCAGCATTCCGGTTGATTTGCTCTGGGTCTATATCGCCCTTCAATGCAGCCTTCACAAGGTTTGGAGGCGGTGAGTTGACGAAGCTCTCCACAACATGAGCGAAGGCTGCCTCTTCGATCTCACCCTTATCCATGGCAATGATGAGTTCCGAATCCATAGGCAGAGGATATTCACCACCATACTTCTCGACGTAGTACTGCATTCGCTCTTCCGTGATTTTCTTGTTCTCCGCCGCCTCAATCAGCTCTGCCGAGACGTTTCCTTTGAACTTTTCGTAATAATATATGATCCGGTCGTCACTCATCCCTGTCCTGGCTTGCATTTCCTCCACTTCTTTCCCGACCTGCTTGTACACTTCGACCGAGGGCTCAGACGTTGGTATTTCCTTATCCGGCACATCTTCAACACCATATTGCTTCTCCAATTCGTGCTGCTGTTCTTTCAACTCCTCGTCGTCGATCAAAGCTTTGTATTCTTCTTCATCAAGGCCTGCTCGCTTCAAGGCTCTGCCAATTCTGATCGTCTGTGGAGCCGTCAACTCTGCAGTGTCGTTGTCTAGCGCTTCAATGTCTGACCGCCTCAGACCAAGCTGTTTCAATTCTAAATCGGTGTACTCTGGCGTTTTGTTGGGGTCGTCATGCAAATGCTCACTGACGTCTACAAAAGTTTTGGCAAAAATATTGAGCTTCTCCTGTGCCTCAGGTGGTAGTTCTTTGACCTCTGCTTCCTGGATCTCCTCAAGAAGCTCAAACATAGCCTCTTCCGTCATTCTGCCTGATTCAACAGCCTCAATCATTTCTGTGTCAATGCCCGGATACGTCTCTAAGTAGTATCCTAGCTTCTCAATCGTGATGCCAATATCTTTCATCCAGTCTGAGATCAGCTTGAATCCTTCGCTGTTGATTTCAAAATTATCATCCACGTCATCCGCATTGAAGTATTCTCTGCCAAACTTGCTGATATCTAGCATTCTCTCTTGGGGAATGATTTCACCCGTTTTTGATGTGATAGGGAGCTGTACTGAAGTGTCCGTTGACGGTTCTTCCTCTGTTGCGGCCGGAGCCTGAGGTGTCTTATTCCGCGCAGACGCAGCTTCTCTCGCAGATTTTGCGGCCGCTATAGATTTATTCTTGAGAGACGATTTCTTCTTTTTCGCAATCTCTTCTACCGTCTCAATCAAGGTCTCGTTTGTACGTGTTTCGGAGGTCTCTTTTGTCTCAGCAGGTGTTTCAACGCCCTCTGGGGCCGATGCTTCCTCCGTCGTGATGGTCCTTTCATTGATGGGATTCGAGACTGATTCGATAGGATCGGAGACAGCGTCTTCTTTCGCAGGTAGCTCGACATCTTCGAGGATCGCACTCTCTTTCACCTCAATTGCCTCCTCTGCCGGTGTTTCAACCTTCGCAGGCGATTCAACAGCATCCTCATCTTTCACGGGCAATTCCACATCCTCAAAGACTGCCGAGTCTTTCTCAGATTGCTGCACAGCTTCTGGCTCCACCTCTTTCGCTGCCTCCACCTCTTTTACAGCCCCCACATCTCCCGTTTTTGAGCTCTCCTCCGCTCTCGTCTCCAACTCCTTCTCAAAAGCCTCCTCACTCTTCGTCCCAACTACATCTCCCTTCTCCTTCTTCCCATCATCCTTCCGCCTCTGCGAACTCGAAAACTGGCGCGATTGTTGAAGACATGACGGCGTTCGTAATAATTGCGGCGCAGAACATAACGTAGTATTTGTAGTCGATATAGAGGCGAAAGAACACCGCAATTGATTCGCCGAAGACCTGATGGAGGGGTTGAGTTTTGGTAATCGCTGATTCGAACGCAATAATAAGCGTCTGATGGCGAAGACCATTGTGCGGAATGAGCGTGTGAAATGGTGATGTTCGCGTCGTTCAATTGACTTTTGGATAATTTTTTGGAGAGATTTCCGCTGTGCCAAGATCTCCGCCCGCTCTATGCTTCGATATCATCGACAACTACAACTTTCGATACATTCTTGAGTAACATAGAAATGCCCTTATAATCAGCTCGATTGCCTTCGAGGCACCCAAACATCACCACAATGTCTCCGAAAAAGAGCAAAGTCTGCTTCGTAACCATAGGCGCAACCGCTTCCTTCCCCTCGCTCATCCGCGCCGTCCTCTCCCCATCCTTCCTCCACGCCGCCTCATCCCACGGCTATACAAAACTGATAATCCAATTTGGACGAGGAGGCGATGCGTTATTCAAAGAATCATGTATGAAAGCGCAGAAAGAGGGACCTTATGGTTTGACCGTGGAGGGGTTCGATTTAACGGATGATATGATGGGGGAGATGAGGGTTGTTAAAGCTTCGACGAGGGAGCGAAGGGAGAGGGAGGAGGGGGTTGTTCTGTGCCATGCTGGTATGATTTACTCCTTCCATAGTCCAGATCTGTGGGGAAAGGTAGAGAAATAGCTAAGGAAGTACTGAAATTGACTTGGAACAGGCACAGGTTCCGTTCTGGACGCCCTCCGTCTCGCCGTCCCTGTAATCGTCGTACCAAATCCAGAATTATTGGATAATCATCAAGAGCAATTTGCAGAGGTGATGGAGAAGATGGAGTATGCTGTGCATGGATCTTTGGAGTATAACTCCCCATCAGCTCCCCAAACTTGACTTGTGTTTATGGAAGCTGATTATGGTTGTAACAGTAATCTCCCTGCCGCTCTAACTCATTCCGAAACCTTGCGAAAGAAGAGTAAAGAATGGCCGCCGGTGAATAGTGGTGTGCATAGACAGGCAAAGGGGTTGGCGGGTGTTATTGATGAGGAATTGGGATTCTTGGATTAGACCAGGCATTCAATATGAGAGCGTGAATGACTCGCTCTGGGTGTTATTGGACATTGGACACAACGATGATCGGCTCAGCTATTGTTTGGACGTTGGATTAGAACATGGGCAACGCTTACAAGTTTAGGTATGAGTAGGAACGCCTTTTTCCACGTAGAAGAAGATATTGAAGAAAGGTGAAGCACATATATCATCGCAAGGTTTTGGAATTCAGGGCTCTGGATCATAAAAGTCACATTTATGGCTGGATTTTGGACTCCTTGCTTGGAGTAATGACTGATCATCTGTGTCAGAAATGTTGCTCAATGCCATGGCATGAGTGGAGGAGTTCAAGACCATCAGAATCTTTTAACTTGAACATTCAATTTTCCGAGTGTGTGCTTGAAGAAGTAGAGTTAGATGAAAACCAGCTCAACAAGCCGAGCTCCTATAACCACACAGAACACCAGTATCTGATCATCATTTGGAGTATCAGCACTTTTGTGCAAGGAAATTTGGATTTGTTTGCTTAGGGTAGCCTATTGACGCCAGCTACTTGGATACTCACAGCGCCATCCTTTTCGAGGAAGTAAAATAGGACAGGAAGCCCACGCCATGCCTTTTAGTGATGCATCAAATAATCCCATCTACCCATCGTAAAGCACATTCATTTCACATCCTATCCGAGTCGATTTCTCTAACCCCGGGACATGACACCCCAGGCACGAATCTTGTTGTCGGTGTATCCAGCAAACAGAGTCTGTCCGTCCGCGCTCCATGCCAAGCTTACACATTCTGGGTCTCTGCTCTTCTTTCCAACCTCGACGTACTCTGGCTTCAACTCGTCAACCTTGCTCTTCTTCTCCAAGTCAAAGATGATAATGCTGCTGGAAGTGGCGGCGCACAACCAGTATCGGTTTGGCGAGAAAACGAGGGCGTGGATCTCATCGCCAGCAGTGAGGGAGTAGAGGTGCTTGGACTCGTTCAAGTCCCAGAGCATGGTGGTACCGTCCTTTCCACCGGAAGCGCAGAGGGATCCATCTGGAGAGATGGTGACAGTGTTGATGTAACCAGTGTGTCCGATGTGGTCGGTTTGGAGCTTGCAGGTGGCGAGTTCCCAAACCTAATGAGAATTTGTTAGTCGTAAGATCTTTTACTTTCGAGCGCTACATTTTGAGAATTCCAGGGAAAAACATGCGATATTCTTGGAGTGCATAGCCCTCGAGAATATCTCATGATAGCAATTGCGCAGTTGTAATCAGTAAGGTTGTGAATGTTAGTCTCATAGCCGAAGCTCTGAAGTAGCAAATACTTAAAATCATTGATAGCATCATTTGAAACGCGCAGTTGGGATCTTGAAATTGCGAGGAATTGGACATACCTTGACGACCTTGTCCCAGCCAGCACTGACGATAACGGGGTTTTGGGGGTTGGGGCTGAATCGTACACACGAAACCCACTCAGTGTGTCCCTTGTCGGTGATGGTGTATTTGCAGTCTCCGAGGGTGTTCCAGAGCTTGATCGTTCGGTCGCGCGAGCCGGAGACGATTTGTCGGTTGTCGGCGGAGAAAGAGACTGAGAGGACATCGTTGGTGTGTCCAACGAAACGACGGGTGGTGACACCAGTGGAAAGCTCCCATAGGCGGAGAGTCTTATCCCAAGATGAAGAGAGAGCGTAGGCACCGTCGGAGGAGATGACCTTTAAACAAGTGTTAGTCTTCCAATTATTCCTCCGATCTTTTTCATCTCCTTTTCAACGACTGGAAAGTTTGAGGGTAGTGGACGTACGCAGTCGGAGACAATGTGAGAGTGACCGTGCAGACTGCGCTTTGGGTATCCGTAGGAGGTCTCGTCGCGGGTCAAGTTCCAGATGATGAGAGTCTTATCACGGGAGGCGGAGAGGAGCATGTTGGGGCTACAATTGCAGTCAGTACAACCGTCCTCATAGATCCGTATGCTCGCGGTGGGAGCTCTTCTTGCGATCGTTGACGTACTTCTCCAGGGAGGTGGCCAGAGAGGTGACCCATCCTGAGTGGCCCTCGAGGGTTCCGCGGAGTACAAGCTGCTCACTCATGTTGGCGATATGTGAATTACTAAAGGAGCAATTGTTGGTTGAAATCGCAAGCAAGTCGGCGGTGGTGATTTTGGGACGAACCTTCGAAATTCTGTATGTGCGTGCAGGGGTCCAAGACTATCGAAAAGGGTATAGCGTGGGTGGATATCGATTGCCACAACCTGGGAATTCGTTTTCTCTCGAACTTCATCTCTCCAACCTCGCGTGCCTCGATACCTCGAACAGCATTCATATGTCTTCACTCAAATAATGTACGCAGGTCATTGTGAATTTGCCAACTAAAGTCAAATACACGATACATGCTTCCTCACATCGTTTTACCTCTGCGGATCTTCGTCTACTTTTGAGGACCAAGTTTGTCCACAGCTCAAAACGAAATCCCTGCAAGTGATGCTTGAATTCTGGCCTTTCTCGTTTGACACCCTCCAAGGAACTTGAAGATCAGTCGTTGGAACGTTGAGATCATTCCATTCGGAGAGGAAGCCTATAGTTCTTGAACTCTAGGCTAGGCGCTGCGACTCTTGACCAAGCCTTCAAGGCCCATATCTCAACTCGATATCAATCGATCTTACACTGCACACTTAGGCAAGTATTCGAGCCTGTTACATTGCAATTCTTCTGGTCAGAATAACCTTCCGCTCGAACTTCATTATATCCAATGACGCGGCCAAGACAAGTTTGTATCGTTACACGATCCAAAGCAAAAGCTTCATCTCAGATCTTGGTCTCATCCCGTCGAGAGAGCACGCATATATGATTACTAATTCACCTGCATGACTAACCAATCAGTTCGGTTTTCTAAATCCGATAAGCAGTACTTTGACTGCCGCTAGCTGCCGCAAAGACGACTTGAAGTTTCCTTACACCTCCACAAGCTGCATTATAAATTCCAGTAAAATACCTACTCGAGGCAACCAGTAATTGTAAGATACGATAAAAGGTAGACATTAAGAAGTTTTCTGTACACCTATATACACTCACGAGAGTATCTTACATCTGCTCAAACAAAACCCCGCTAACACCCTCCCACTACTTCCAAACCAATACATTTCCATACCAATCTCCTTGAAGATAGAAAAACCAACTCTTAAAAGGTTAACCCAATTTATCGGGTAATCCGCACCCCCGAATCAACGACATGACCCACTCCATCACTTTCCGCTACAACCTTCGGCAACAAGCACCCCGCATCCGACAAAGATCAACATCCTTCGGTGCGGTACCTCTAGCGTCCCCTGATATCGTCACCACACATATCCTAGTAAACATCCGCAATACCTACGCCTATATAAAGGCTCAGAAACACCATGATGGACTACTCCAATCACCAATCCACCTCATCATAATTTAGGAATTTGATTGGATATCATTCCAAATATCAATTACCCGATTCGGATAGTCAAGGCTTAATTCAACAATGGCTCATAAAGGCGGTTGTTTCTGCGGAAATGTCCGGATATCCTATGATGGAGAGGCGAAGATGAAGGTATGTATATTTTTACCCTCTAGAGATCTTTCGGTAATGCCTTTCTCCCTTTTTGTTGAGAACATGAAATAATCAGGGATGGCGAAAGAGTAATTCTTGATTATTTCCCTTACTCTCAAGAGAATTATCAAAACCCATCCCCATTCAATCCAGGCCCCTAATCAAAATCGCCACCGCTAACATAAAAACAGGTCCTCTGCCATTGTCTTGACTGCCGCAAAATGACAGGTTCAGCCTACAGCACAAACATCGTCGTCACCGACACCACCCTGTCCATCGAAGGCACGCCCAAAGAATATTCCAAAATTACCGATGGCGGTAACAAAGTTACCAGTACTTTCTGTCCTGATTGTGGAACCACTCTTTTTCGGAGGGGCACATTTGAGGGGAGTGTTGTTATTAAGCTGGGTGTGATGGATGATGTGAATGCTTTTGAGAAGAACAAACCGGGAGCGGAGTTGTATGTTGAGCGGAGGGTTGAGTGGGTGCGGGAGACTGAGGGGGCGCGGCAGTTGAAGGGGATGGGACCGTAAGGAATAATGGTGTGTGGTTGGACTCTGGGTTGAGGTGGTAGTGTCGGTGGTGCATTTGAATCGGAGCCGTAGAGATCTCAAGGATTATATCTTACCGAATTGCCCTGGGAATGATGTCGTTGCAAGCAAGATTTTTCGTTCGTTGCTGTTTCTTTCTGATATCTGCAAGTCTCATGCTTCGTCGTCCGAGTCCTTCGGATCAGGGGCTTTTTCTTTGATGATCTATTACATTGTCAGGCTTTGATTGTCCTGGTAACTGACGGAAAAAGCAAAGAAAAAGAAAGGTGAAACATACCCTCTTCACCTCTGACTCCAACGCTTCCAGTGTTCCATCTTTAATCAGACAATTTTTATCGCCCAAATCCTCGAGGATATATCTGTGACCATTTTGTTCATTTATTCTCTTGATGATGGCCATTATCGATTCATCAGCTGTCACTAGGATTCCTATTGCAAAGGATATCAGCATCTGGTTCGAATGTAAATCTCCATTGTTTGCCGGATGCACAACCAAGACCTCGTACTTGGTAAGGTATCCATTCCTTGGTTTTGGTGAATTGACAGAGTAGCAGAGTATGAAATCGATCAGGTAATGAGCTGAGCAAACGAGAAGCTCGATCGCTAAGTGCAGAAAGGAACAAAAAAGCTCGCCCAAATCACAATGGCAATGCTGTTTGCCGCATATTCCACATTCCAGTATGCCCCCATCCGCAGTCTGTCATGCCAGCTCATTTGGGTCTGCCACTTGTGATGATTCCTGGGAACTGTATGATCCCAGTGTCCATTTAGGAAAAGCTGGGGATCTGATATATTGATATAGAATGATGCCAATGGCACTGGGGTGGAGTTGGGTGTATGCATTGTGGCGTAGATTGCAATTTTAATAAGGATGTGGCTCACCTGGCTGTCCCTTCACCATGATTGCTGGATAGTTTCCTGGAGCGAGCAAACGTTTTAAATTTCAAATGTTTGTGGGCATTCCAGAGGGTTGTGTTTTGACGATAGATGTGGTTGTGATTGAAGTAGATGGTGGATCAAGCTCTGTGACAGAAAGGGTTTGGTTCGATATGCGGGAGACTCGTAAGCTCGGAGGTGATTCGTGATTGATAGACATCATGGCTCCTACATCAAAGACGTCTCACCTGCTCCTAATGCTGACACTCTCCACCTAAGCTATCCTACCATGATACCAACTCTAATGACAGCACCGTGACTTCTTCCTCTCCTTTCAATCGTCTTGCTACACCTTCCGACCGTCGCGTGCCGCTCCTGGCCTACTTACTCCCATAACTTTTACTGCTGCGACTACAGTTCGCTTGAAACAAAGACATGGACCTCATTTCGAGGTCTCGACGGGTACAAAGGAGCCTTCTACAACCAATTCTCCTTGTCCTAACAACCCTCACCCCCACATTTCTCGCGCAGTCCACCGCGCAAACGCAACCCACACCAACAACTTTCTTCACAGTCCCCTCAGCCACCAACGCAACAGCCGCTGCAACAACCCCCGCCTACCGACCCCAAGGCTCAGACAATGCTCCAAACACACTCCAGAATCCCAATGCTGGCAACAATATCCCCTCCTCAGACCAAGATGATACCGACGATCCCCGCTCTGGCCTCCTCAACTACTACTTCGTCTTCCTTGCTCTCTTCATCTGCCTCTTGGTCATAGGTATCTACTTCCTACACAAACGACAACGAGCTCGAAAACAAGCTTTCCGGAATTCGGGAGAGAATGCACTGGCTCGGGATTTAGACGGATGGACGGGAGGTCCAAGGAGGTGGATTGTGGGACATCGAAGGGAGGAGTCGAGGAATACCAGTGGGTCGAGGGAAGAGGAGGGGTTGAATGAGTATGGAGAAGCACCTCCGCCTTATATTCAGGCTACGAAGACGCCGGATGAGCAGGAGAGGGTGGTAGAGGGGTCACAGACACATGTTCAGATTCCGTTGAGTACACTTTCGAGGCATGAATCCGAGAGACCAGCTACTGGGAAGCCGCCGGGGTATGGTGAGGTAGTTGAGGAGCAATCGAGTGGGACTGTGAGAGAAGGACCAACAGCTTCGGCACCATCGAACAATGCTGGTCCTGGGCCTTGAGAGTGGAAAGCGGATGAAAAAGACATATTTGACTGACAGTACATCTACCGAAGTCGAACTTTGCATAAGCGTTGGTGTTTGGGATTTGACATTAGCGTGGCATACATTGGATTCGGAATGGACATTTGGGATATGGTCGACTTGGTTGTGATATTGGGACAACTGCTTGTCAAGTATGTACATAATGTTTACCCCGGCGAGGTTGTACAAAATATGAATATATTGGAAGTGTAATATATAGACGTAAATATTGTGTTTATTGAGCCCCCCCTTCGTGGATGAAAACGGTGAGTAAGTCATTTTCTACTTATTGTCATTTCTCAGCCCACAATTTCTGCTCCTACCAGGTTGACATGGTCAATGACACTCTGAAATAAATCCGGCATAGGCCAAGGAAGGGTAGGTAGTGCTTCCTTCGGGAGGAGACAAGAGGCGATAGTCTCACCATGTGGATATAAAGACCGTCTTAACTCGGAAAGTCAAGGAAAAGACGATCGACTTCATCACAACGACATCGTGCTGCGACCTTGTTTGGCATTGTTGCCCAACAAAGTCTGCGGTATCACACAATGCATCTCAGCTCAATTGACATGCTAATATGGCTTCTCATAATTCATTTTACCATTTCCAGATTCACCTTCTCAAATCCATACTTTCACACTCAAATGAATTACCTCTTCGTTTGCAGCATGGCTCTGGCTTATCTTCTTGGCATCGACACGATCCTGCTCTTTTTCTTTAACCTCGATGGCCTTTTGAGATACTGCACCGTTCCCTTCGCGATGACTACCATATTCGCTCTTTTGTGTACTATGCTTTTCTATAGGAGACGAGCTCGAAGACAAAGGGTATTTTCATTCTAGGTCTCATATCAGGCGCATGATGTCCCAGCATCAATACCTCTTGGGCGAACAAGTACGCGATGGAAGGACTTGAAACGCATCAGAAAGACTGCACTACCGGAGGAAACGATCTACCTCCTTACGACGTATCCGACTCGTCACCCCTTTAACCAAGCACAAAATGTCTGCAACCCCGAAAATGGTGTGACTTCTCACAGTCTCCTTCTAGGGAGTCTACACTGCACTCTTCGTTCTATTCTAATCTCAAACTAATTACAACTATGGCCTTATCAATATTGTCATCATTGTCGTGACGAGCACCTTACTCTGGCCATCATTACATCACTCGTCTCAAATTACCGCCTACATCGACTACAAGATTGCCAACGCCAATTCTTCTATTTATATCTAATGGCTCGGATGCAGCCACCGGACGCTTCAGTACCTCTGCCTCGCCCATGGTATTTGCCACTACCGACTTGCAAAGAATTTCTAATTTACACCCGAGTCTCGGAATAACAATCCCATCGTGAATAGGGCGGCCGTCCTTGATGAGATTGAGAGACATCATCAGGATGTTCATAGTCGCATCGACCCGTCCCTGAGTCAGGTCATACAGAACATCGAAACCACTACTTGGCCCTCGAATGTTGTACAGACAGTGAGTAGTCCTTAAGCCATCTTTCCACTCCTTTTTCCATTTACATCTTCTATCACCCTGTAACTCTCCACCAGCTACAACATCTACAGACCTGAAAGCTTACCTTGCTCAACATCTCGGTAAAGATCGGATTTTCTTCGGTAACAAGATACAGCATTCCAAGCTCTTGTTATCCTTTGCTTGTAAGCACCAAAGAGACACAACAACCAAAAATCCATTTTGGACCTTCTTGGCGGCTTACAGTTGACCTTGAACAAGCAGAAGCACCTTTTTTTTGCATTCCGGCAGTCGTCCGACCATCGTCGTTGCTTCCAATATTAACATCTCTTTTCGAAGTCGCAGAATGCCGGCGATTTTTCCTATAATTTCAAATCTTCACAACACGCACGATATCTTGGAGCTCCCAAAATATATGTGGCATCAAAGAGACGCGAGGACGAGCAACTAACTGATTCGATGTTTCTCAAATCAATCTGTTGCACATCATAGCGTTTTCCAAATAGCCAAAGGGTGGGCGCCAGAATGCCAATGCGCGCTTTGAAACATATTTGATACTCAGCGGGCGGAGAGGAGCTTACGATTGTTGATGGGACCCTGATGGAATACCTAGGTATTGTCTGTTTCTCGATTCGTCCAACATTCCAGAGGATATGGTTTTGGTTACCTACACAAACACAATCAATAATATCCGAGATTCCGGTCTCGTCGAGAGAATGAGCGAGAGCGTTCTTGGAAAATGCTGCGGTTCAAATCTTATTCATCGATTAGATATACGGAATGTGGAATGACAGGTACCTATGCTAGAATCGAGTCACCCAACGGATTGGAGCAAAAACAAAATGCCAACAGAACCTACCTGCGGACCTATCGATGTACACATACCGCACGAGAAGAGTTCTAGGAATACAGTTGAAATGCGCTCTCGTGGTATTTTCCTTGCGTTCTACCTACCATCGCGAGCACCGCCTTTGCATTGTAGCGTTTGATCCCATCGTCCCATCACATTCTACCCATTCGTCCATTTATACATAACACCGTCAAATCCATGCTCAATACCCCACGCATCACCATCTATCTATACATCTCCTCATTCCCCCCCCAACTCCAAAGCATCACCACCTTCATTTCCAACTCCCACCTCACCAACACCACAACAACAAAAACCATCTCCAGCCACCCCCCACCGCAAAAATGCACATCCAAACCCTCCTCATCACAGCAACAACAACCCTCCTAGGAGTCCTAACCCCCCTCACAACCGCCCTCCCCAACCCCAACCCCAACCCACAAACAGTAACCCCCACCCTCCCCTTCGAAACCCGCTTCTGCACAAACGAATACCACACGGGGACATGCAACTCCTACTTCTCAGCGCCCAACCTCTGCATGGCCATCGGCCCCGTCCTCGCCGGCAAAATATCCTCTCTAAGCGTCACCACCAACCCGCCCACCTACTGTATCCTGTACGATGCCGAGGCGTGTCCGCACAGGGAGTGGCAGCTTGGTGGGAAACCGGGGGGGTTTTGGTTGGTTACGGGTCCGTTGGAGACGATGGGGGTTTGGAATGATAGGGTTAAGAGTTATATGTGTTTTGCGAGGACGGGGCAGGAGACGGTTTTGCCTTAGGGATAGGGGGTTGTGGGAGATGGAGAGGTGGGGGAGATGGAGAGGTGGGGGAGATGGAGAGGTGGGGGAGATGGAGAGGTGGGGGAGATGGAGAGGTGGGGGAGATGGAGAGGTGGGGGAGATGGAGAGGTGGGGGTGGGTTTTGAGACGAGATGTGAGATTTTGATAGCGTTGTGGGGCGATTATTTCCTATATGATGGTTTGGGTGTGGGGTGGCTATTGGAGCGGTGGTGTAGGATTGGGGTCGGTTAGTTTTCCTAAGAAAATGTTTACCTTGCAAAGCTATTCCATATATCGTTCCACTCTTGACTACAAGAAAAGCAGGGCTGAGAAGCCGCTTGGTCTCTCTGTCCCTGTGTTGGCAGCTATTGGTGCGAATAGTGATAAGCCTCCAATTTTTGTCAGCAGCCTCTTGCCTTCCTGAATGATGAAACTTCTCTGTGGAGAGAGAGGATCGTCACTCTCTTGCATTATTTTCTGTCGAAATCATGACAAGCTATCAGTTCTATCCTTCGTACAAAAAGGATACACATACCTAGCCTTTACATTCGCATTCAAGCCATGAGGCACCATGCTTCGTATTCATATCCAAACCTAAATAAAACCACTACTTCCCTCTCAACCAGGAACAACCTTGACCTTCTCAGCAACAGCATTCGCCAAATCAACCTTCACCCCTGCACCCGTCAAAACATGAATCCACATCCTTTGCGTGTCACTCAACCGATCATTCTCACTCTTGACCTCGGCAAACCGCACCTCCCTCTTCTCAGGGTGCCAAAGGAACAAATCGGGTACACCGCCTCCTCGAACAGAATATTCCTGCGCCATGACCTTGCAAACCGTACTCAAGGCGTCGCCATCAAAGAACTCGGCGATCTCGATTAAGTCATCGATATCGTAGGACCAGTCGAGACCAATGACACAAGTTTGTTTCTCGTGGTGGGCGTCGTAGACTTGTTTGATGAGAAGAGAGGCGTCGCCATTTGCAATGTCATTCAAGCGACGAGTAATCTCACTCAGACGAGTCGGGTAGAAAGCGTCTGTGTGGAGATCGAGAGGGCATTGTTGGAAGGATGTCTGGAAGACGTTGGGTACGTATGTGAAGAGGACGTCGAAGAAGAGGTAGGCAAAAAGAGTGCGAACTATCCCACCCTCACTGTGATAGCCGCGATAGCCTTGAGAGCGGTAATGAGAAAGGCACATCGCTTCCACCGAACACTCTCCATCATCTTCCAACGGATCCAGCCAGACAGTTTTTGTACTGCGACTTGGACCTTTCGGCCTTCCTGCTATCGTCGATTTGACAATTGGTGCATCACGGATGACTTGAGTCCCCTTAATCGTCACCTCCGTCGGCACAGCAAGCCGAACGTGAGAGAAGTCATGTTGCAGTCTCTTCGCAATCTTGAGTTTCTTCTCAATCTTGATAATGCGTTTCTGCAGATCGTAGTGATAAATGAGATGCACCAGCGGATCTTGCAATCCATCTTCGCAAGTTGCAAGAGAAATTCGGCGCCAATGCTTTTTCTGTGTCTCCGTGTCCCTCTCATCTGCGGGCGTCAACGCATACATGTAATTTTCTTCGAGAAGAGCTCGCCGCTGATACCAAGTACCACGTCGAGAATGGTGGAACAATCGTTGCTCGACAAGTTCAACTAGCAGCTCATGCTCCTCCTTGTGTCGGTGCAGTTTCCCAAAAACGTCAGCGGCTTTGTGCATGACACGAGTGTAGACCCAGGCTGGTGATAGACGACGCATATATGCTCCTTCGCCGCTCTGATACACATGGTCCTCTTTTTGTTGCTCCTCTTCCAGGAGAGTCCGCCAACGGGGATATATCTCTTCGTAAATATCTATTATCGTCTGCCACCCTTCTGCGCTCGGTCTGCCATTAAATTCGAGAATATTGTCAACGCGATTCTGCGTCCGTAGAGACGCCTCAAACTCAACCAGCAATGCCCGTGACCCGAAAACACTCGCGGAACGAGAAACAATATAATCAGGGAAATTCCATCGCGCTATTCGAGCAAGGATGATGGTGGTGAGGGACTTCTCAGTCCACTCAGAAGATCGATAAAACACCAGATGCACCCTTTGAAAGAGTTTGAGTGGCGCAAGGCTGAGCCTGACGCAGGGGCCAGTCTCGTTCTTGATCTTTCGTGTGAAGTGGGCATCACGATTTCGATCGTCATCGCCACTGGAGGGTGTTCCCGACCGTGATGTCGATTTCTCACTTTTGTTGTCCAAAGGCGAATCTCGCCCTTCCGAACGAATGGATTCTGCAGTGTCCGACCGTCGAAGCAAGCCCGTTTGTTGCTTACTTGATCTCCGTAGTGCTTCTAGCAGCTCTTTCTTGTTCTTCCCTTTCACTTTCGCTTCTTTTGCGATGACCTTAAGCTCCGTCAATTTCAGAAGAGATGATGCCTCTTCCAAAGTTGTTATCATATCGGAATGATCGGCAAATGTAAAAGTCTCGTCCAGATTCGTCCCAGGTGGTGGCTCCAACTCTCCAGGATGATTCTCAAAGTCCGTCTCAGTCTTCGGCAGCTCCCTAGCTTGCTGTAACTCTTCAATCGCAGCATCCAAATCGGCAATATCTCCATGATAACCCAAACTTCCAATGCGATGCCACGCACTAGTCTTTCTCAAAAACAATCTCACATAAAGATATTGTGCCTCATAATTCAACTCCCTCCAAAACCTAAACAACGCTCTCTCAGCCTCATCGAACAAATGACTCTCCTCTTCCAAAACAGTGTCCAGCGCAAGATTGAAAGCATCAACATAAATTGAGCTTCGACCCCTAATCCACTTTCGATCATTCAATCGACTCTCCGTAGTCCCAATTTGTTCCAGTTCAGCAGCTCTGGTCGCTTCATACTCATCAATAGCTTCCTGCTCGTTCTTTATAACCGGAAGCGCGTCTTCGAGATTCGTCTTCCTCGCTTTGGTATCTTCCTCCTTCTCTTCCAGGATATCCCCAGCATCTGAATCAGCATCTGAGTCAGGCACGACTTGAGCTCTCTTGGTAGGAGAAAGCTTTATAGGAGGTAATCGTTCCGCTGGAGAGGCAAGAACAGGCGTCCCGTCTATAGTATCGTCACTTTGTTCCCGTCTGACGCGTTTCGTTGGTCGTGGAGAGGGGGCGTGTGTATCTTCTTCCTCGTCAAAGTTCGTGGATTTAGGATGTTTGATATTTTGAGCAGACATGCTATTGTGCTTCGCTGGAGCACGGGTTTGGAGAGCCATTATGGTGACGGGGAGAGGCGGAGGAGGAAATGTCGTGTATTGCAGGGGATGATGAGCTTCCTATTTACGATAGCGCGTCGACAGACACACGAGATCACGCCGCCAAGATGCCTAGATGAACGTCAACTGAACAACACTTCTGCTCCATGATGGAGATTGATAGTTCATCACCAGAATCACCACGGGCACGATCAAAATTTCAAAGTGCATTCTGCAAAGCCAACGAAAAGTCGCACAAAACAATCTCATTCATCCCTATCCCCCGAATTAATCCTGCCGCCCAAACTCCAAGCCACCCATCAGCCTTCAAGTGAGCATATAACCACTCAAACGCTTCCCAACCACTTACTTCCATACTTGCAGCTACTGGGAACGTGAGAAGAGCCCAACCCAATCGATACCCCCAATGCAATCCCACTAAAAGCAAATCCAGAAACGCCATGCTAGACATTCACAACCAGGAGGAGTGCAGTGCAAATGCAAACCCAACACCGCAAAGTTTTTTTTCTCACTTCCCGAAAAATCAGTCGTGTCCCCAAAACGGCTGAATTAAACAAACAACATCCGCCCACTGCAAGCGCACGCACCACTCTACTCTTACAACAACAACACCAACTAAAAATGAGCAAATAGCGAATTGGGGGGGGGGGGCTGAAAAGATACACTTTCATTAAACCTTTTTTCTAATAGTTCGGAAAAGTTTGCCGGGGGAAGAAAGCAGAGAAAAGAAAAAAAGCTAACCACCGCCGCCAGCGCTCGCACCACCACCGCCGCCACCACCACCACCGCCCATCTTCAACCTGAGCTTCAACTTCGGCTTCGGCGGTGCATCGCTCACTGTCGTCGGCGTCGCCGGTGTCGGATTTGAATTTGTCGACGGAAGAGGCGGCGGCGGACTGGCAGCACTGTTCGCGGGCGTCGGCGGCTTGACAACAGGCGCCGGACTCGACCTCGCCGAATTTGAAGCAGAAGCCGAATGTTTGAAAGAATGCACTGCATTCACAGGTGGTGCCCCAGCCGGCCTCGGCGGTTTTGGTGACGGCCTTGGTGTCTGAGATATTATGTTTCGGAGTTGATCTTTCCTAGTCGGTAACCTGAGCTTCACCACCAACGTTCTCTTCGGTCGAGGTGATGCTTGCGCAGATTTCGAATGAGATGATGAGTTTTTGTTTGCGAATGAGGAGCCCTTTGAGACGGAAGAGGTCTTCGGGTTGGATGAGGCTTTCGGGGTGGATAAGAGCTTTGGACCAGCGGAAAGTTTCAGTCCAGTCGACGTTTTGGGACCAGATACGGCCTTTGGAACTGGCGTTGACGGCTTCTTTGGTTTCGGCAGCTGTGGCGTGGCCGTAGGTTGGATAAAAGACGGAGGTTGTGATAATGTAGGTGAAGGCAGCTGTGCCTGAGGAGGTACAATGGCCGTGAGAGGACTTGGGGCTGCAGGGGCAACAACGGGTGTAGCAGCGGGCGAAAAGGGTCTTACCGGAACGAACGGGGACGGAGAGGACGCCTTGGGTTTGTTGTTTTGCTTGAGGACGAACGACACCTTCTGGCGCTTCGCTTGTGGCGAATCTCCGCTCGTATCGGATGAACGACGCTTCTCTGGCTTCTTGAGCTCGATTTTGGGGGCCGGCTTGAATCGGAATTTGTTGATCTGGAAAAAGCGCATCTTTCCCTCTCCCTCGTACTGCACATTCCAATATCTGGGCATCTTGAGACTGACCAGGAGACTCTCACTGGCTTTGTAAAGACGACTGCAAAGATCAAGAAGCTCGGTAAAGTCTCTCATGCTGAGAAGTGGAGATCGTAGAGCTTCAATGATGGCATTTTGCAATGCCTCATTGTCGCCCATCTCCTTCTTGAGCGAAGCCACCGCACCGTCCGGGGTGTCGACAGGAAGCTGCCCATTGGGGGCTGGAGCATCGTCCACGATCATGAGATGATCAACCCCAGTCTCCTTCTTTTCTTGACCTTTTGTCAGCTGCAAGGCAATATACGCCAATCCTTTTCCGATGATTCGCCAGAGCCTTTCTCTCACGAGCTGTGACGGCTCTGACGCAAAAGAGTGTATAATGTAACGCAAAAAGTGATCCTTCCTCAGCGCACCGAGAGTCACAAGACACTCGAATGCCATCAATCTGACATCATCTTGATTCCCGGCTCTTGTGTATCTCAAGAAATGTGCCATCTTGAAAGGCACAACCTTGTTCTCAATGAGTCTCGTAAGGCTGCGCATTGAAGCCAAAGTGTAGACGTTTCGATGAGATGGGATCCATTCATCAATACGTCGAAGGCGATCAATCTCGTTGAGTGCCGCTTTCTTGAACACAGCGGCATCTGTTTCGGCCTGGATGTCTTCCATTTCGTCGTCGTCTCCGAACGAAAAATTGATATTGACGCCACGGTGCACTCGATTCTCCACTAATGTCTCTGCGAGACCTGCCATGAGTATGGCAACATACTTGGAGTCAGAGTACTGATTGTTTGAGTTGTCGTTGAACTTCAATTTGTCCAAGAAGAACCTTTTGACTTCGGGCGGAGACTTGCCATCGGCATCTCGAATACCAGCCATGGCCTGTGGGATAGTACACTGTAGCCAGTACAGTCTGTGGTCCGAAAAGTCGTTTGATTGAGTCATGGGCGAGTTCTCGAAGCAGAAGAGGTGCTGAAACGCCTGTTGCAGATGGAACATACCTATCATTCCTGCCTGATCGGTGGCACAGCTGGCGAGAGAAGAGGCTGCAAGAGTTCGAACGCCATGGAAGTACCTTGGATCCATTAATGTTCGAGTGAATATTGATGAATGAAGAGCACTTGGTGGCTGTCTTGAGAGCCATTGAAGAGCCTGCGAAATTAGTCTCTGATTCGTTGCAATGCATGAGACAAGCATACCTCTATCTGTGCAACCACGTCGTTGTCCTGCTGTAGCTGCTGGACAAACATGTAGTTGGGACTGGGAGCATAGATGACAGTGCATATCCACTCAAAGTCCTTATCAAGTCGAATCCACTCGTAAGCTTCCTCCTGCATTATAGCCAAATCTTCTTGTGACCAGTCGGTAAGTCTCCAATCTTCAAGCTCCTGGTCCCCTTGAAGGACGTCACCCAGGGCATAGGTAACTGGCGCATCTTCAGCGCCATCTTCATCGTCATTTCTGTTTTCAGTTGCCGCAGCTGCACGTTCTTTCGCCCGTTTGGTCCTCTTGAGCCGTTTGTATTTTGTATTGTAGTTGAACTCAACCTTTACGGTCTGTTCTCGAATCTCGACTATGTGCTCATATGGGCGACCATCTGCTTCTTGAACGCGTACTGTTATCGGACCCTAGCTTGTCAGCATCCATGGACTCCTGGCTGCTGGACGAGAACTTACTGTGAAAGCTGGCTGGAGCTCTCCCGCCCAAACACCGTTCTCGTGTTCTTTGACCTCACGCATGAAATTGTCCGCATTCAATCCCGCTGACTTGTCTCCCAATACATCATGGGACTGCGTTTGGTTGATCGTTACCTCCACCGACATCTTCTTTTTATTGAACTTGTGCGTCACGTGAAACGTCGGACAACCAGCTCCGAAGACCCATTGGTCAAAGAAGGATTGAAGCTTCTGGTGCGCTACCTTATCCGAAGTGTAAATCAACCTGTCTGTCCAGATCTCCCCATGTGGAATTCTTCCCATGCGAGCATCAGAGAGTAATCGTACCAAAACACGAGGTGCGCCAGTCGATGCGTTCTGTTTCATGAGCCGTTGGTGGAAAATGTAAAACACCACGGGCGCCTTGAGTGTCAAAAACTCAAGCTCTCCTTGGTCAAGACCTAGAAGTGATCCGCAATCATAAATCGCGGGCCGTCCCACGTCTTGTTGAACGATCTTATCGGCGGCGAGCTTTTGCCTGTAGCGTACTTCGTTTCGGCCCCAAAGTATTGACATAAAAATGTCGGCCATGAAATAAGATGCACCCACGATAATCCAGTAGTCCTTCGCCTGCTGGGCAGAGACAAAGACTCCTATCCATTGGCTCGCAGCAGCACGGATGAGCTCGCGAGAGTTCTCATAAGCTGGGTCGATGACATTCTCCGGGTAGAGCAGCCGCGAGCTGCATATGGAGAGTGTTGCTGTGTCCAAGACATTGGGAGAAAGATCGTCTACAAAGACCAATTTGTAGCTTTGACAATCTGGAGCAAAAGGGTAAGCCGTGTATGATTGTTGAAAGTGATCGATGGCCTATCTTATTAGTCGCGTCAAAATATCAAATTTGACGAAGTACAAACCATTTGCAAAGGTATGCCAGTGTTGCGTAGCTCTTCCTCCCTTCCGGGTAAACAAAAACCGTGTACACTGACAGCCTGTTCCTTGAGCTGATCTTCTTTGCCAGTTTCTCTGAACTGTGCAAAGTCGACTTGCTCAAAGGGACCAATTGTGAAACCAACATGATGTGCGCCAACTGGCGCAGAACAGTGGAAGATCCATCTCCTTGTCGAGTGGTCACCCGTGTGAGGAGCCTGATTCAGATTAGGGTGATTTTTGTCAACCACAAGTATCATTACTTACATCACTGTCTTCCATGAGGCCTGAGCCAACAACTTGCAGCTCAAGGTCTCTCTCTTCATCTGTCAAATGGGAAAAGGTTGCAGGCTCATCCTCGTCAATGTCCATAGCATTATCATCTACCCCGTTAGTGAGACCATTGATCCCGTCCACCATACTAGCAGCGTTGGGCCGAAGAAGGTCGCCAACAGTTCGTGGACAATCTATTCTCAGCCTCCAAGAGCATCGTGACGAGGCCTGCCCGACAATGGGGAATGCAAAGCATGGAAGAAGCCCAGGAACCGAAGAGGCGCAGGTATACATATGTGGATATCGTGAGTCGCCCGGGTGCATTCCAACCCATCGTACCGCTTCTCTCGATTTCTCCACGACATAGCGTACCACAAAGGTCAACGGAGTATACACAAGGTCCCCGTCCTCGAAAGAAGCCGTCATAGCTGCATCTATGGCACTATCCACCTTTGCATTGTGTGTGCCAGAGAATTCATTCGGGTTAAACTCCTTGATGCGCACATTCTTGGGCAGAGTAACGATGAATGTAGGCTCCGGCGGGTCCTTGTGTTCATGCTCAATATTGCGCCGTAACTGCTCATGCTGCTGGACCGTGTAGACCTCTCGTACTCGATATGCCTCGTACGGGTCGCGAGAGCGCGGTATCTCCACCGGGTGACCCTCCACAGTCAGGCTCTTGACATCTATTCCCCGGCAATTTAAAGGTATCGTCCGTAAGTCTGTAGACAGGGGTTGGATTGTGATTGTTGCAGAGCCGACCAGTTTCCGCGATCGAAAGTCCACCTCAAGCTCGATATCCTGATGCGTCACTGAGAACTGAGGTTCTGTATTCTCCTTGGGCACCTCCACTTCTGCAATGAGACCTGGCATTTTGATGTGCGGGCTCTACCTCGCAATCCGTGGGATTCTTTGTGAGCGCAGCGTCATTTCTAGCGGCGCTTTACGAGGAAGTGGCAGGATGGTGGGCGGAGCGGTGGATAGAGTGAGGAGTGTCGTAACGGCGCAAGTGTTGCCTAGAGGTTCTTGGGGATGTTGGAGACGCGCGACCTCCTGGCGGTCGCTGAATTATCGTCGAAGGGGTTTCCTGGGTATGTAGCGATGACGGCGCGCGCTCTTCCTTCTGCCTGATGTGGGTTGTTGAAGTGATGGAATCGATCAGAGCTTCTGGCGCGGTGAGTCACGTGACGTGGATTTCTACCTACACTGAAGTTACTACTCCTAGTACTAGTATCATGTATTGAACTCTATAGTACTAGTACATCAAAAGACTTTGACGTACCATGAAAATCGATTCATACAATGTGCTGTAGACTGCAGCGTACATAGTAATTACACGAGATCTTGCTCAACCGTTTCTGAAAGTCATGGAAATGGCTTGATTCCTGCCAGCCCGGATAAACAGAGAGACGGAAAGAGCAATCACAACCGAAAATTTCAAGACCGGAAAGTGATACTAGTAGTCCCGAGTATTCGTGATGCGAGCTGAATGTACTCGTACACCTGACCCTTTCACAATTTACTACTTAGACACCTACAAATACATAACGCTCCATACTGCGTCCGCTCAAACCATAGAGCTTTTGACATGCCCGGACCTGGTGAATACCTCAAAGAAAAGAAAATCAAACCGAACGCCGGACCTGACGGATAATAATCACACCTCACTATTCCCATCCACATCCTTCAGCTCTCTATTTCTTCGTCGCCTCTTTCTAGCATTGGCGCGGAGTGCTTCAGGTGTAATAAAATCTTCGGGCAATTCAAAATCTTGCTCATCAAAGTCTGGAATGGGCTCTCCAAAAGCAGTCATATGTCTACTGGTCCTGGTTTCACCCATAGCCTGAGCTCGTAGGTGCGGTGCTTTGTAGAAACTAGTCATAGGAGGTGGTGTTTTCAGCTCTCTAGCTTGTGCGGCGGATGTTCTCTTCCGTTTTGCTTTAGGTCTCGGCTTGAGACCTGCTTCAATCTGGAGCTGTCGAGATGCTGAAGCATCGACATCGCTGGTAACATCGCTTTGATTCTCTTCTTCTTCTTCGTCTTGGTCTTCATCCTCCTCGCGAGCTCGTTCTTTGGCCTGCCTCATCCGCTTTTCCTCATCCTTCCAGGTTCTGAACCTTTCTACCAAGGCGAGGACCTCGGAGATAAAATAGTCTCGTTTGGGTTTCCAGCTCTTTTGGTCGCCCTCGGTGATTCCAGTGATACCCATCACACGAAGCCAATCTGGACCTTGTAATCCCTCGAGTAGACGTTCCAGATTCTCTTTCTCGTGCTGCGCTCGCTCCTTTTCGATGTTTCGAGCCTGCTTCTCTTTTCGCTCGGCTCGTCCATGGCATTTGAGGAAGATACTATCAGGAAGCGGATCATCTGCAGGACTAGAGGTACTGGACGGTAACGAAGGAGCGGCTATAGTCTTTGCGTTGCTAACATTGCTATGCGGAGAAGGGGGAATTGCAGCCTGTGCCAGAAGCACTGGAGACTGAGAGAATACCGCAGGCTGGTTTGGTTTGGCCGGATTCCAGATTTTCTCTTCCAGTATGTAGATAGGCTCGTCCGCGCGCAGGAATTCGGGGTTTTGGTCGAGACCATTCAAAAGAATATCCTCATAATGTGCAAAGTATAGACTCAAATCACTCTTGATTCGCAGACTTCCATCTTTTGACCGCAGCGTTCTCGTTTCCCTGGATGAGGATGAAGATGCACCTGTGGTATTGTTGCCAGGCTGAGGAGTGGCATTGCGAGACTTTGGTGTAGACGCGCCCGAATTGGGATCTCGCACAGTAAGTCGTAGTCGTGTGCCATTTCTTGTTGGTGTTTTCGTCCGAGGCAGTGTTTGTGTGGGTACGGGGAGGGTTTGAGGAGGTTGTGCTGGAGGAGGTGGTGGTGGCAATTGCGGTTCGGTTTCGACGACCTCGATCGCAGAGGAGGATAATGGACTGCTATATTCGCCAGCGGCTAGTCCTATGATTGTCGACTGCGTCTCTTGGGCCTGCGGTGAGGGTGAGGATTTGCTCGCGTCGTTCGTCCTCCCGAGCGAGAGGGGAGTGAAATAGGAGAGGATGGAAGAGCTCGTCGAGGGAGTTGGTTCAGACTTGTTGTTCTGGGATTTGACGCGACCTCCGTTGGATCTTTTCAGACCAAGAGACGGTCTTACTGAAGTGACCATCATTTGATTGAAACCTGAAGATCATCTTTCTTCATGGAACGCGAGTGAGGGTTCCCCGACGCCTCTGGGCGGAGGTAGGTGGTCGAATGAAGGGTGCACTATGCAACGCTTCTCTTGTTTTGGAAAACACGTTTGGAACATCAAACAATTTGGAAGCAGGTGAATTATATTGCTGGCAGATTGACCATGATTGCTAGATTTACGATGGGTACACAATGGCTGGAGAAGCGTTATCCTAGCATTGGGAGGGAAGAAGTGCGACCGTCAGCAGTCAATAGATCCTCTCTCTTGATGCTTCAACATATTAAATGCAAGACTCGACATCTTTTCTTTCTTGGACGGAGGCTCATGAACAATGCCCATCCGTCATTCATGTGCCCATCGTAATCATTATATAAAGCAGCGCTATACGCCTGGTGAGAACGACGTGGAATACTCCAGGCTGCCAATGCTTTACAGTTACATATTACCCATTGATCAAAATCGACTACTCCTTTTTCTTCGCAGCAGCTTCTGCCTCTAGTCTATCTGACTGATCTTCTTTCATGGCTACGATGACATATCCTATGAGGACAACATTGGCGATGATGGCAGCAAAGCCACCTGCGTACGAGGATTTGCCTTGGCTACCGTTAGCATAAGATCGACCGAGACTCTCGTTATGAGGGTTCATTCGTTGACTAAATATTTGCGAGAGGAGAGATGGGAATACCTTTGAAAATCGTGTTCACGGTTAAGAAATAGCTGCTTATCGGAAAGACAACCATGGCGAAAGTGAAGGCAAGAAGCTTGTAGATGACGGATCTGGATTTCATTAGCTATCTATCAACAACGAGTAATTCAGAGTGAGCAGAGCAAGGGATATTTTACAATGTCCATGAGACTTCCATGTTACGCAGACAGGTAGCTTGAGATTGGGGTGCTTGAAAATGTATTCTACAGAATGGGATAGGCGTTGGAGCCTTCAGGAATTCTCAAACATACGATTCGACAGCAGGTCTAATATCTGAAGGGCCGTCAGCAGGCGCATGGGGGTCCTTCTCGGCAGACGTTTGGTCTGATCGCACGTTTCTTCTGGTGGCCATAGTGAGTTGTGGTGGTGTTTCCGTGAACTGTCGAGATGAAATTGAAGTGGTGGAAACCAGGGACCGGTCTCGTTGGATAGCAGGAGGTGAAGTTAACTGAGGTTCCAATGTTGATGATCTAATGGGTAACACAGAGCGGGAGATGACTTGCCCTCTGAAGAATTAGTTGGTTGTCATTGACTTCTTCCAAGCTCATGGCGACGCCAACCGACTACTCCGTACCCTGATCCTGATCTTCCCGTCAGGGACTAGTGGCATAGGTACGGATCGAATTGTGAAGGGCGGTCTCAAACTCTAGGTCACTTCAAGTTGTCCTCCGCAAACAGTGATTTCCTACATCGACATATCAAAGCCGCATACACACACACCCAGCAGTCCGGTGTTTCCTTTCTCCTATCGCTTTGGCGGCCTCGCTTTGTCTCCCTTTCCCGAAGCATAATTGACAAAAACGCGCCCCATCACCTTCTCTTCACCTCGCGAAATTTCGACCAGACCTGTCAAGACCAGCTTCTGCACTGCAATCCACGCGACTCCATTCAACCATACTCGTTCATCACGAGCTGTACCATATCGCGAATTGTATACATTGCTACAATCCATATATCGCATGGACTCCGACCCAATAGAAGAGACACCACCGCGCCGATCCACGGCCATGAATTATACCAATGGCCAGCCAAACACCTCGCAGGACGAGTATGGCGAAGACGTCTTTGACGACGACACCATTCGACAGGCCGATACGATAGCCACACAGCCTCTCCATGACTACCGTCCTGGAGCTATGCCATACAGCTCCCCCTCCAACGTCTCGTCTCCTCCCGCGCCGCAACACTATACTCAACCCACACAGATGCTCCAACCACACCAGCTCACTCCTCACCGTCAGCATAATGGGTCTCAGATACAGGTCCCCCACTCTGCTTCACCTCCAGCATTCCGGATGGACAACTCGCGATTCGCACAGCCCTCACAAGTACCACACTTTCCGCAGCAACAACAACAACCCATGTATAATCGCAACATGATGATGCCGCCGGGAACTTTTTATCGATCTCCGATGCCACACCCTGCCTACCCAATGGCTAATGGTTCTGGCCAGTCAATGTCGCAGTTGAGCAACTTCGACGATCCTCCTCTGGCTGCCGATTCGGATTCGGATGGTGATGGCCACCGCTCCGATATCCCTCCACCAAATTTCGGCTTCCAACAGCATATCTCGGGTTTCTACCACAATCCAGCGCCTATGAGACCTCAGGTACACAAGCGGGTGGCGGAAGATTCGGCGTCGGCGTACGGCGGCGTTTCACGCCCACCCAAGATAGCTCGGACGGCCCCTGCCAGTACCCTATCGAACAACGAGTATCAGGATATGGAGATCTCACATATACATGACTACGAAGAGCGTGAAAAGGTCGGCCGCATGCGGAATGTTGTTCCAAATTACCCAATCGCCAAATTGTTGGCAAAGCTGAGATCCAAGAGGGGAAACTATGATGATGCGATCAATGCCGTCATGGAAGAGATGGAGAGAATGGAGAGAGCAGCATCTGGAAACAACATTGATCTATCGGACGACGAACCAGAAACTGCCGGCGTGGCTCGAAGTACTTCCATTCAACCGACACCAGCAAGGCCCTCGGTAAAACATGGAGCTGCTGCAAATGGCAAGAGTATTCTTGATAAATACTCCATGCTCAGCGGACCAAAAGCTCCATTACAACCGAAGGCAACGACACAGCCCAGGCCTGTCGCTCCAGCCCCCTCTGTCTCAACTCCCTCGGTTTCTTCAGCGCCGTCTACCCCACTGCAGCCAGTTCGGAGACGCCTCCAGCAGGGCCGACGACCTGAACGTCGCCTAGACTCGTCTCCTGTCGCATCTCCTGCGGCCCCATCTTCTCAACCCATCGCCATCAGTCCACCACTGCGAACGAAAAAGCGGGTGGATCCTGATGAGTACGTTACTGACGAGGATGTGGAGCCTGAGATTCGCGAAGACATTGACGCCCAAGCATTCGAGTATTTCAATAAAATCGCCACTGAACAGGACCTGCGCGATATGACCAATTGCACGGACGAGGAAGCCACGTTAATGTTGTCCAAGCGGCCTTTCAAGTCCCTGGACTCCATACGGAAGGTCGTTGTGCCGCCCAAGGAAGGGAAGAAGAAAAGGGCTGGAGGGTCCCAAAAGACGCTTGGCGATCGCATACTAGATAAAGTTGTCGACATGATGACGGGCTTGGAAGCAGTAGACCGAGTGGTCAAGCTTTGCGAGGGATATGCCGACGACCTCCGCTCCTCATTGCAGAAGTTGGGCATCGACACCGACAAAGCTGCTGTGAAGGACGGGCTTGCTGTAACATCCTTGGACGATGAGTCAAAAATCGATTCTGGTGTCGTGACACCAGCCAGCGATGTGAACAGTTTCCCACAGCAACCAGCTAATATGAACCCTGAGGAGACAATGAAAGACTTCCAGATTGTTGGCATGAACTGGCTGAATTTAATGTACACTCAAGGACAGAAATGGTCGAAGAAGAGTGGTTGCATTCTAGCAGATGACATGGGCTTGGGGAAGACCCTCCAAATCATATCGTTCTTATCTCATCAACTAGAAACGGGGAACACTGGTCCTCATCTGGTCGTCGTTCCAACCTCTACTCTCGAAAATTGGCTGCGCGAGTTCCAGCGGTTTGCCCCTGCGATCAATTTCCAACCATACAGTGGCAAGCAAGCAGAACGTGCCAGCAAGCAGATGGAGTTGGAGGAGTATATGGCCGATGAGTCCAACCCCCCAATTCATGTCATCGTCACCACCTACCAGTTAGCGGCCTCGGCGAAAGACAACACTTGGTTGCGGAAAACTTTCAGTTTCAACTCGTGTATCTTTGATGAAGGCCACATGCTGAAAAACCGCGAGACGGAACGATACAAGGCCTTAAAGAGAATCCGAGCCAAGTTCCGGGTGCTGCTCACAGGAACTCCTCTACAGAATAACCTTCAGGAACTTGTCTCTGTTCTTGCATTCATTATGCCAGATCTTTTCGATGATTGTGAGGAGGATCTCAACCTCATCTTTCAGCACAGAGCCAAGACCACCGACGAAGACCATGCAGCGCTGTTATCAAAACAGAGAATCCAACGTGCCAAAACGATGCTCACGCCATTCATTCTGCGCCGAACCAAAGATCAGGTCATGAAAGACCTGCCGGCCAAGACCAAGCGCGTGGAGCTCTGTGAGATGACGAAGGCTCAAGCTTCAATGTACAACGAATACAGAGAGAAATCTCGTGAGGTCTTAAAAGCACGCAAGGAGGGCAAGCCTGTTGGTGATGAAAAGGTGCCTCACATCATGCTGGAGCGACTTGCAGCCATTCATCCCATACTTCACCGTACCCATTATGACGACGAAACTATCCGAACCAAAATTGTCCCCAATGTCCCACGAAAAGGCTCGTACAAGGGATGGAGCGATATCAAAATGTTCGAAGAGTTCACTTGGTACTCTGACTTTGAGTTGCATCAAATCTGCACCAAGTATGGTAAAGAGAGCAGGACTCTTTCAAAACTCAGACTGCGGAATGATGAATGGATGGATTCCGGCAAAGTTCACAAGCTGGTTGAGTTGCTCAAACAGTTTTCAGCTGAAACTGCTGGCACGGACAAGGAGCCCAACCGCACTTTGATTTTTTCGCAGTTCAAGAAGAGCTTGGATGTTCTTGAAGACGTGTTCGCGACTGAGGGCATCGACTACACTCGTATCGATGGTTCAACGGATATCAACGACCGGCAGGACTTGATCGATGAGTTCTACACAAACAAAAAGATTCAGGTGTTCATGATTACGACCAAATCTGGTGGTGCCGGAATCAACTTGGCATGTGCGAATAAGGTCATCGTACTCGATCCGTCCTTCAATCCTCAGGATGATATCCAGGCCGAGAATCGTGCCCACCGTATCGGACAGACGCGTGAGGTCGAGGTCATCACGCTTATCAGCAAAGGCACAATTGAGGTGCTGATCCACAAGCTTGGACAGTCGAAGCTGCAACTTGATAAGCGTGTTGCTGGTGGCGATGACTCTGATGCCATCACCAAGCGGAATGAGGCTTTGTTGGAAAATATGCTCATGAATGGCGAAGAAGACATCCCGACCCCACCCAATGAGCTGGCTAATGGTGACGCTGCTGATGGCTCGACAAAGAAGGAGGATGTGACCACGGAGAATGGGATAAAGCAAGAAAATGACACCTTGGATTTGAAGGACGCCTTTACCGAGGGTATGAAGGCAAAGGGTGTCGACGTGAAAAGCGAGAGCATTCAGGAGTAGTTCACAGCGCCTTGGACCTTGGATTGGCTTTCGCTTGCGATTTGCCTTCAGTCGGGATCCTCTCGCATGCACATTCTGGAACCGTTTCCCAGCATGGTCGATCTTTCGGGCAGTTGTGTCGCACCGTAACATTATTAGCATATTGGGAGGTCGCACATGTGATCTTCTGCGCGTACTTTTAGTATTTCGTCTGTGTATCACTTTCAACGTTTTCACGGCCATGTTCGGAAAGGTTATGGACAATTGATGCATCTTCTGGCGTTTGGTATGTTTTCAAATTTGGTTTGTGGATGAATGAAAGCGTTCTGGAATGGATGGGGGAGTGAGGTTAGATATATGGCGCGGCCGCATGGCAAGCTTTGAGTAGGTCTTACTGAAGCATGTTTTAGACTTAGAATTAATGCTATCTGGAAGGACATCAGAGAAGATGTCTTTCTTCCTGCACTGTCTATGAGCTGATGTGGCTGGTTTCACGATGTCCGCCTACGAGGTGGCCAGAAAATGAACAGTATATATTCAATCTGACTTAATCTTGTTGATGGTTCGATAATCTTTGCATTCCAGCATCCTCTTTATACCAACGTGCCTTCACTATCACATTATTTCGCTGGACAGCCGATATCGAGTCAACTCCGTTGAGTCTTCGCCCTTCGATCGTGCTCAGATTTGCAAGTCCCGCGCCTGGGTAACTTCCATAGATGGGTGGAGAGAAGAGTTGCCTGGCGGCTTGAATGAGTGCGACGGAAGCCGAGGGGTATGACAGCGTCACGGCCCGAGCGACGTTGCCTTATGTCGTTGAAGCTGTTGTGCGATGTCTTTGGGGCCGAAGGTGAAGGACCGATGGAATGGATCGTGGTACGGCGATGTCACCGTTCTTCTAGTCCTGATAGAACTACCTTGTCCGCCTTATGAGACCTACCAACGCCAACATCTTCTGCAAACCTTTGTCTTCTTCTCGTCCTCCCCTTATGAACTATCCATCTCTTTCCATCCACCATCATCAATTAATTCACGACCATCAAGTTTGTGATATACGAACGCCCGACCTTGTTTTCAACTCTTGTATCTCTCTTGTCCACAGCATATTCGGCGACCGCAACCATGTCGTCCCTCGCAACGCAACATTCAACACCATCAAGACAAAACTTCCGACGGGCTCACGTTGATGGAGGGTGCTACAGAAGTTTTCCTGCTACTTAGGCGCCCGTCCGCCTGCCATCAGTCGGCCTGTTCTGTCTCACGTTTCCTCGGTAGCTTATGGCTAACGGGACGCACGACGCGTTCCCTGCGCCCATCTAGCAATACCCTTGAGAGGCACGATTGGCGAATCGTTGGGACAACCTAGAACGAGGATCCCCTCCTCCTGCAGGTGGCGAAAATGTGGCTAAAGTGCTCTCTCAAACCATCATGATCTTCGGAACTGATTCCAAGTATTGTGAGAGGAACGACAATGCTGCCAACCCATGCAAATGCATTCACCAGACAACCGTTGGGAACCGTTCATCATGGAAGTTTCCAAGATGGTGTTTAAATATAGGCGAACGCTTATCCTGTGCACTTGTTGTAGCATAGCCTTCAGCATCGCCCCCAGCCGATGAACGCCTCTTTGACCAGCTTTGATCCCTGGGGACCATCCAGGTTGGCGCAACCGTCTCAATTGATCGGATCCCCTAACCCCTCCAAGAATCATATTCTTCCGAATAATTCTCTACTAACCCCAGCTCTGCTTGACATTTTGATGTGTTTATTCCTTCCATTCGACATCTCTGTATTTGATTACATCCATGTTTTGTTCAGAGTTCATATGATGCCATGTTGGAGAAGAAGGTCTTTCTAGCTTACTTCGCAGGCCTTTGTACTGCTCAGCGCGAAGCGATGGCATATTTAAGAGGTAAGAAATTGGGATTTGAAGTTGCTGTGGGCTATTTGCTGATGCTTCTACAGCAAGACAAGCTCCACCTTCACTACGTGGACACAATCAACTCATGGATACATCAGTCCCCGAATTCGACCTCCTGGCTCCCCGAGAACCTCAAATCACACCTGCTGTGTCAAATGATGGATCAAATGTGTTCACGACAGTGCTTTATCCGTCGGTGCCCACAGCAGCACCGACCGCAAATCTTGTGCCCATCTTCGTCACATATACAGGCACGCTGGTACCCTCAGAAGTGCCAGACGGATTTCAATGGACTGCTCCTGCATCTGAGCCAGGTACATCTGCACCAACAGCATCACAAAATATCCCCACTGTCATCGACACGGCCAGTATGAAAACGATCTTACCAGCAGTAGTTCTGATCCCTTCTTTAACATTGCCCACTTCAGAGCCTACGATGTCGATACCGACAAATATCGTGACATCAAATAGCTTCAGCATGAGCAACCCTTCAAGCGTGATCACTTCTACGAGGAGCAGCACAGGTTCTACCACATCATCCACTTCGCCCACGCCGTCCACGTCCTCTTCGTCGATAACATCAAGCTCATCCACCACTTCAACATTGACTACAGCCTCAAACACACTATCAGGCATCCCAACAGGGGTCGGGCTGTCAAAGACGAATGACACAAAAGAAACGCATAAACTCAGCAGTGGCTCTATTGTCGGTGTGATAGTTGGTGTGATCTGTGGTGCCATTCTTTTCATAGCTCTCGCTTTCTTTCTCTGGTCACGAAACAAACGCTCAAAGCGATCTGAGTCTCCAGGCGTGTACCCAGAAGAAGCGTATCTATACGATCCACCTATGACTCCACCGGCGGGACCAAACCCAGGGGATAATGGAGGAGACATCGGTCTTGCCTTGTCCTCTGGACAACCCGGAGCAGAAAGAGAAGAACTGATGAGCGGTGCCGTAGTGCCGGCTGGAGGAATTGGTAATAGTAGTGGTGCTGCAACAGGACGTGCCGGAGCCGAAGCTCGCCCTCCGCAACAATGGAACGGTTACTCCCCGGTCGTATCTCAAGACATGGCGGAGTTCGCAAATCCAGCAGCGAGATCTATCTTTACTCAAGCCGGACCATCTTCAGGAAATCCCTTCACAGATCCAAGATATGAGTTCGGAGTTGGAACCGCCGGGGAAGCAGCGTCATCAGATTCGCACTGGCCGTTGAACCCGAATGCCGATTCTGGTCTCTGCACTCCCCCAGGAACGTCCCCTGGACGAGCATCACCTCCACCAGGAACCGTCTCTGCTAGCCGTGCATCAACTAAACCATCGACTCGACGGTCTACCATACGGCTCCTGACTCCGCGCTCACCAGGAGCACCGCCTACTGTCGCTGGACCTAGTATCTCGGGCGTTGGCAGTCCGAAATACGACAGGAAACTGAGCGCGAATCATCCTGCATCACCACCATCGAAACCTCAAGGGGAAATCATACCGAGTCCTTATATGAGGGAGTTGAGGAAGGCTTGGGGTATGGATAAGTGAAATAAAAAAAAACAGGTCGCTTGAGTCATATTCGCCATTGCATTTGCATTTTCTTGTATTTGTAGCGTGGCGCTTGGATGGTTGTTGGTGTGGTGTGGTGTGTGCTGCATTATCGCCATGGTCTTTTTGCATGATTGTTGTACGAATAAAAGGATATGAAGTGTATGAGCGACGATTTGTCATTGTGGATTAGATGGATTCCCCAGGCGTGCGAAAGGATTAGAGGGATTAGAGACTTTGTAGATTAGTGGCGTATTTGTATTTGTGGAGGGAGAGGAATGGTTATCTGTTCGCTCGGAATAGTCAAAGGTACTCTTGGAGCCAATGGAGGTACCAATACCAATGTGGATACTGGGCTTGCTTTTTGAACGTGTTGTTGATTTCGTGTGGTGTTCTAATCACCCGTTTCTGTCTCTCGCAACTATAACAGATAGATTTAGTCGTGTAGCGTGGATTATCGACTGTGATTGCGTTCCGGATCCTTTCCTCCTTCTCCTTCCTTTTGATTTCGTGAGGCGCAAAGCCGGAGAAGACGACTTAAAACAGCACAGAGAATGGTTGGAGGAGAACTATGAAGACAAGATACGCAATTGAGATAACCGCAGTGGAACCGAAAGAACACGAACGGAAGGAAAGGAAAAAGAAAATAAAGTGTACTCGTAGGAATCTTCCTGTTGAAAAAAGGCGGAACTCTAGAATACCTCCTACGGTAGCTTCTCTGACTGCCTTGATTAGAATTGCGCGCGTCTCGCCTTGGGTAAACTCTCTACCTAGGTACAGCGAGCGCGGATCTTAACTTCGATATATTCCGGAAATTTAGAGTTACTTACTCTACTGTATAATCTAATTACCCGGCTAGATCTATCCTTTTCCTTCGATTTTTCTGCTGGGATGGAGTTTAAAGCTACTCTTCCCCCGTTCTTCGAGAAAAGAAACTCGACGCTACCTCGAGTACTTTTCGATGGGGAGGTTACGGTAGATAGGGAATTGGGGAGATGGACTTTAAGAGGGGTTTCTATATAGGATAGAAGTTTGTAGGGAGTTAGGAGGGAGTAGTTACTTTGGATTCTAGGATTTTAAGGTTAATTGGGCGCTGGAGAGTTTGAGATGAGTGTGGGATGTTTTACGTACTTATTAGTTGGTATGTCGACATTTATCGCTTTTGGTAGGTGGTGATGGCATAGGTTATAGGGCCGAGGTTCCGGTAGAGGATATGGAAGAGTATGGGAGAAAAATGAGATCGTTTGAACGATTGGGGAAAGTTGTTGATAAGGGAGTAATAATATCAGTAAAAGAAGTAGTAGCTCTAAATACACAGAAGGTAACATTCAACCCCCCGATGCGATTTCAATACTACAGTAACAAGGACAGACTACAGGTCGATTTCACTATATTTGTAGATACCAAGACATCCAAGTCTTGAGAATCTCGCTGATCGGAAACGCGTCGCTTTATGTCGATCTATTGATCGTAACCCACAGACATCCTGTTCTCTGATATAAAATACTTGGGATTGATCACGGTTTTAAAGAAACGTCATGTACTATATCTACTATGGTACATCCATCGTAAGTTCGATGGATCCAGAATAACACTTGAGGAGAGGTTGCGGCTATGCTCGATAACTTCAGATACAGAATATCGGACTTGACATAAGGTTACTTCAATGACCAGGACGTCCTCGGTAGCTCCGGCTCATTCGCGGCACTAGAGCCTCATGTCGCCGTTGTTTGACAAGGCTGAATCGAATAAGCAATTTCAAGGGACAGATGTCAAAACGTAGGTGACATTGCTTGTAGCCGCCATATGCCATTAATAAATGTTCCAGGATTTAATACTGGGTTTGCGCGACCAGCGGAAAACAGTAACTTTTGCCGCGACGAAGACTATTACTACTCAATCTGAGATATATTGGATGGTCTGCGGGAGCGCACGGGAGCGAGCGATCTCTCGCACTCGCAATCGCAACATCTACACGATACAGGCAAGAAAATATCGTTATCGTACTCTACATCTACTCCTACTTGGGTTTCACATCTATTTCTCATGTGGACCGGGACAGCTTTGGGTCCTCCGTCGCTATTATAGATTGATGTCTTTAGCTATCACGGTACTTCCTTTTAAGGTTGCCCGACATGTCATTCTACATAAGTCGAGTCATGTCTGCTTTATTCTTTTACTTTTCGCGCGTAGTTGTCCTTCATTGATACGTTTTTCTTTCTTTCCAACTAGCACGTTATGTATACATTCGTTATCGCTGCTTGCGTTGGCCTGGCTGCCGCGCACGGCCATATCAGGGTATGATTCTTCCTCGAACCTCGAGAAGTTCGCTCTAACTAATCGCAGGAAGTCGTGGTTGATGGCAACACATATCCAGCCTTCGATCCTCAAATGGACTATGATCCTAAATGGAACGCAAAACGAATCGAATACGGCTTTGCCAAAGGAAAGAGTGGCAACGGCCCTGTGGAGGATGTGAGAGGAAAGGATATCACATGCAGATATGCACCCGTGAAGATACCAGAGATCGAAGCTGGAATTCGAGCTGGAGCTACCGTCAGCTTCAAATGGCTGGATTGGTTCCAGAGTCACAAGGGCCCAGTTCTTACAGTACACGATTCCTATCCAAAAGCCAGATTATAACTGACTCCCTTAGTACATGGCTCCAGTCCCATCCTCAGGCAACCCAGCAGACGCAGAATTCTTCAAGATCGACGAGGCAACTTACGACCCCAAAACAATGACGTGGGGAAGCGACTGGCTCATGAAAAACAACATGACCCACGAAGTCACGATCCCAAGCGACATCAAACCAGATTCCTACATCATCCGCCACGAAATCATTTCCCTCCACAACGCCCTAAACGACGATTACATCAAGAAATCCTCCGGTGCCCAATTCTACCCCCAATGTATCAAAGTCAAAGTCACAGGCGACGGCACCGCAACACCCAAAGGCGTCAAATTCCCCGGCGGATACACGTGGGACGAAAAGGGGATCTTGGTAAATATCTTCTATCGCGCGAATGAATATTCGTCTCCGGGACCGGCTCTGTATAAAGCAGCCACTGCTGCGCCGCCGAAGGGACCGCCACCTGCTTCGAGTGATGTGAAGCCGACCGAGGCGTACATCCAGGCTAAGAATCGGTCGAATAAGGTGTGGGAGGGTGCTGTTCATTCTACCGATGCTAAACGTATGTTCCTCTTCTTCTCCCCACCCCTCCCCCTCTTAGAACCCCTACTAACACCCACCCAGACCCCGGCGGCGGCGGCTGCATCTGGGACGTCGGCGCCGATCCCAAAACCGCAAAATGCACCTCTCTCAACACCGCCAACCCGGAATACAAAGGCTTCGCTCAACCACCTCAATCACCCGGTTACGTGGACCAGGCACACATGGATAGGACGGTGGTCAAGTATGGACCTATTATCAAGTATTTATTTGATCCGACGCAGCCTAGGATAGAGGAGAGGGTTAAGAGTGGGGCGGTTCCTGTGCCTGTGGCTGCTGCGGGGACGGGGGCTGGGAAGGTGGGGGCGGTTTTTGAGGCGTAGGCGGCCTGCGGGGGTCGTAGATGATTGAATTAATGAATGAACGAGAACAAATTGTTTGTTGGATTTTGCGTTTGGGCTGGTTTTGTGTGGATGTGGCTTTGGATTGACGTTTGGAGACTTCGATGTGCGATGGGAATAGCTTGCAGAACTGTTCTCTCGAATGCTGGAGACTTACTGAAGAGCCATACTGGCTTTCTGCAGCACCGTCAGTTGGGTTGCTTCGCCTATATTCCCAAACCCGCTGTTTAATCGACCATCGTCAATACTTCATTCACGACTTGGGCGGATTGGAGATTGTCTCTTTAACAGCTGTTTACCTGTTATTACTATATCAATGTGTTAGCAGTATTTCTTTTATGGATACCGCGCATGCTCTTTCATCGAGGTGCCACCTCTTTCAAGTGTGCATCCCCATGCATTGAAAGTACACTTGACTCTCAGTGGAGCACAAACATCTCCTCGACAGGACACCCTCCTGATAGGTCCAAGCTCTTGTGTTCCATTTGGACCCCATGATAAGTTCAGATGGAATGGGCAGCGAAGATACGAGATGATGTCTGCCCGTTGTTATAGATGGCCGAGAATTTTCACCAATGTTTCCGACTCCGGGAAGATCGTATGGCAGAGGCTCCGGCATATATCGAATCGGTTGGAGGTATCTTCTAGCAGTATGAAGCCGAGATCTGGGTATGAAAAATCCCAGAATACGTAGTGATGCGACTTCTGTCGGCATCCCAGATCCAAGCAGGAAGCATAGTCAGCATGTTAGAGAATCGGCTTGTCTGCTTCTTCGGAAGACGAGTAGTTGATTTTCCTTTTTGTATCCCAAATCTTTGACTCGAGGAGAATGCAACCAAAGAGCTTTTGTGTCCCATTCTTCTGCAACCCTCGACAGGCGACTTCAGATTTTGCATCAGATGGATGTGGTATTGATGGACTCAATACCGCCAAAAGCCTACAGATTGAGCATATAGGCTGGCGCAGGACGACCTACAATCGGTCTCCAGTATCCGCCCAAAGCCTTTGTTCGGTTTTTTGAATAGTGATTCAAATTTGAGTTGAGAACAGGTGTCCCATACTTCTCCGTCAGAAGTCAAGCTGCGTTGTCCTCGTCCAAGCTGTCGTTTCTTGGAAGGGGCATCCTGATTGAGCATTTATGGGATTACCTAGGAGGAGAACGAGAGGAGAATGTGGTTCCGGTCGGGTTTCTTATACCCGGACCGGCTCGGCCGGATTTATGCGACGCGCTATCGATAAGGGTATCGTAAGGGTCGATGTGATTGGGTAGGAAAGTATCGTGTAAAACCCTTGGTGTCAATACCGAGACATCGACATCGAGCAAAGTCATCGACTATCATCTATAAAGACAACTACTTCTGCTCTGGTCACATCCAGGTCCCCTGCCTTTCTTTCAACCTTCTACATCCATCCGTTGGCTTCTCTTTTCCGGCACACTTCGAGCAGCAGGAACCAAAACCATCACTTCATGGGCAACGTAAACAGGACATCCACACGCAAGTCAGCACAGCAACGCATCTTCTTTGCAGAAAAGGTTGTTTTTCCTGCATGGCTTTGAGCATTATTCAATTTCCTATTCATGGGTATGTTCCCTCTCTGTTACTTACCAAACTCTTGCTTCAAACCCTTATCTCTATTGTATATGACTGTACTACTTACGGTACGAAACATGTCAGCTTCTGAGCGATATACCGTAGGTAGATAGTATTTAGTCAATAACAACAAAGTCGCCATATCGATAGTGTCTATATACTTGATCCCGAATTATATCGGGTTCTACCAATCCGTAGCTGCCTCTACACTCACCTAAGATACTTATGTATATCTTTCTAGCAGTCGTCGCCTCGCGGGGTACGAGCGCAAAAGGCTTGATCTCACCAGTAAACCAAAGCCACAAATTTGTTTGTGTAAAGCTTAAGTATCTTACTTCAGAAACCATGCATGCGCCTTACAAAGATCACTACAAGCAGATTGAAGATGGGAAGGAAGGGCTTTTACAATTCCCCGCACTTGACCACGCCAGTATCAAGCTGCTATACTACCCGTCCTCATAATAACCGGAACCCGATTATTCGGAAATGCGAGTACAGGTCCCTTATTAACACTCTCGTACCACTGCAGCCAAGAACTGATTAGATAGAAGAAAGATCCCCACAGACTAGATAAAGAGCTTTGGTAAGCACCCCAAGTATAGTCATTAGACATGACCCCGAAAATAGCACATAACCTAATCGCCTATCAGTTGTTGTCTTCTTTTATCAGAACGGGTAAGTCGACTTACAAGAAACCGACTGAACCTGCTGTGGCCCAGAAACCGATCCACCATGCGATTCGGTGGGGTAAAGGACGGTACCATTTTTCTTGCGTGATGAGGGTGAATAGGATACTGGCGATGAGGAAACAAACTGCGGCGACTATTTGTGGAATCCAGTACCCGAATAAAGTTTGTCGCCATGTGAAGTTGGAAAGAATCCCGGGTAGACCGATGACGCCGCAAATGGCATACATTGTCACACCGAATAGCTGAATGACACAGGCAATGTATCCCATATCTTTGATGTGGTAGGAGATCAGAGCACGCCAGGTTGGCCACCAGCGCCAGGTCATGTACTCATGGAATTCGCCTTTTTGAATTGGACCCATATCTACTCCACCACGTCTTGGAGCAGGAGCCTTTCCGGGAGGGTATATCGATCCGGGTCTTTCAGCCTTGTCCTTTGTCTTCCATCCAGCTTCAGGATCCACAGGCTTCTCGGCATCACTTTCCCCGTCCGATTCGCGTGAGTGATAATGCGGTATCATATGACCGAAGAACATATGCAATCTCGAATCCATGAACGTCTTCATTTCCTCATCTTTCCCATCGAGAAATCTTTTCAGCGCCGCTCCTCCAAACGAGCCGTCATTGATCGCTTCAAAATACGACATCACGGCTCCGATTTGATAGAGCAGGGAACCAAAAAAGAAGGTCAAAGTTGCTCCATATTCCGCTTGCCCCGTAAATACCGTGTTCGGCCATTGAAGTGGAACCCACGCCCAAGCGGAAGAAACGATGAAAAGCACCGATCCCCAAGTGTACGACCAACCCGAGTAGAAGGCCATGTCCCAGTAAGGAAAACTCGTGAACATATTCAAGGAACCATATAACGCATTTCTAAGGTGGATGTGCAGAGGGATTTTTGGGGTATCTTCTGTGAAAGCGACTGAAGATTGTCGCCTGGATCGTGCTTCGCTTGGCCCTCTTGATGTTTCACGATGAAGATAAAGTTTTTTTGCGGTTTTTTCGGGATGTTTCGCGCTGTCGGTGAAATGGAGATGCTGTGCTTCGTGAGGGTCGTTGCTTATTGTTGATGTCGGGTCGATGTCCTCAAAAATGTCGCCCTGCTTCGAGGAAGCTGCTTGGAATGATGAGATATTGTCGCTGTCGTCCGCCACCTTTTCACCATGGCCAGTTCCATTGTCGTCATCGGCTTCGTACTCTGGTCTCCTAAACTTTGGCGATACCATTGGCGAGTCCATGTTGCTTTAATTGATTCGGATGTCGACGTGTCCAAGAATGCATCTGGACGTCCTGGCGTGTAAAGAGAGTTCAAAGAATTGAAAAGTCGAGACTGCACAGACTTATCAAAAGGAGAGCTCTTGTACACAGTGAGTTGGTAGATACATGTCTACCCCTGCAAGGTATGGCTTGCAGCGAATGAGGCAATGACATCAGATAGGAGTTGGCGGAGACATCACCGTTAATACCGCAAAGCTTGGAGGATGCGGTTTCTTCTGCTTCTTCCGCCTCTTCCTAACCTGAAGCGGGATAAAGGAAGATAAGAGTGAGATACACGCGCGGATTGGTGTCGATCGCTGCGGTATCTCCAAGCCAGCAGATGCAGCCAATGAGATGGAGCGCTGTCTAGTCCTTCTTAAATGCGTGCATCTTGAGGAGAACAGGGCATCTACTGCGGAGAGGTAGATTATCTAATAGTGATATAGAGATGTTGATGGAGTTGTGTTTCTCAACCAGAAATTTGCTTGAGAGCTGGCGTGGCTGGGTGCCCACCCTGCCCCACAGTTACGCGTCGGCCCGGGAGTTACCCTGTAAATCCTGAAAGTACTCCCCACGCACACGTAACAACAACAACAACGAAACAAAATCATTGGGTTACTACGCGGTAGGGCTCTTCCAAATTATACACAGTAAGTCGAGCGTACTCCTATTAATTCTGCCCAAATTTCTCTTCCCGATATACCACTACCGCTTCCTCTCTAGATCCAAGATGCAGCACAAAGCATCAGAAAAATCCCCTATTCTATATCAACGTACAGTATCCAACAGACTATACCCATTCCCTATTCCCGTGCGCTTCCGCAAAAAAAAATCTTACCAATTTCCTCATCTCACATCTCCTACCAAGTGAATGTCAGCTACTATCAAGAGCGTCCAAAACCATCCCCAGCGTCTAGAACTGAAAGGTCACCAAACGACTATAAACAGGCCTTTACATACCCTATGTTCTGACTAGTTGTTCTTACCTCACGATACCAAGCCGTCGCCCGTCCCAACCTTCCCCTCTAGCTTCCCCTCCGTTCTTCGAGCAACAAATGCGTGAGACATTGCCCTCCCCTTTATCAGTAAAAAGTAGACAAGTCTATTACTAGATACGGATAGTATATGGAACTCCACAGTAATAATTACGAGTCAACTAGAACCATAAAAAGTGGATATAAATTCTCCTCGGTGAACGCCGACACGGCTGAAACAGTGAATTGGAAGGATTCAATACCCTTCCAGAAGATTAAAAGTGGGGTAGAATAGACGGGGTCTGGGAAAAGCGGGCGGGCGGACGGCTTGAAGGGAAGGGGATTAGGAAAAGGGCGGGCCGCGGGTGTGAGATGTCAGGTCGTACGTTCGTTATTATTATAGGGGCCTCTAGGTGTTGAGATGGGTTGGTCGTGGATTGCTTGTCTGGAGGTTATTAGAACTATTGAAGAGTGGTTCGTTTGCACGATGTAAGTCTAGCTACGCGAGATGGATGTTGATGTTTTTTTTTGTGATTATTACCACGAACTTGATATTCCATTGTGATTGTTGACGTGAGAGAGGTAAACGGACTTGGAAAAGGCGGAGGAGGGTTGATTTGATTTTGATTTGATGAAGCCATCATGTGTTATCGTCGTAAAGTCGTTGAAGTCATCAATCATTAGTCATCACCTTTTCCACCCACAATGAAACAGAATTCGCGAATCCCGCCGACTACCTGCTAGTAAAGTGAAACAACGCCTGTCTAGTTTCCATTCCCATTTTTCCTCCAAAGAATCGATGCGTTACCTGCCTTTTAGCATTTTGCTTAGACCAGATATCGACACCCATAATATCCTGGCTAATCCTTTGATGACGTCATCATATAGCCTTCTTGAAGTTTCGACCTCCCTCCCTCCATAGTTCACAAGAAGAGTTGACCGCACCACTACTGCTCCTCCAACCCCAACACCTCCCGAATCCTCCCTTTCAAACTCCTCCTCCTCTTCTCCCTCACAATCTCTCCAATCTCCAGCGCCGCCTTATCGACCGCGCGCTCAACGACCCCCTCCTTCACATCCTCCCACTTCGGCCTAATCCCATTAGCCAGATACGGAAAATCCCAAGCAGCGATAGCGGAGCCATCATCATGTTCTTTTGTGGCTACGTGTCTGGGATCTTCTTCGAGGCCGGAAGGATTGATGAAGTCTTTAGTCGTGAGATCAAAATACCAGAACCAGATGTCGTGCCATTGGTGACAAAAATAGGATGGAAAGTGTTCAGTGCCGCCGTAGGTTTGCGATGGAGCGAAGCGGGTGAAGTAGCTATGAAATTAGCCGCAGCGCGTAGGATAGGGAAGTGCAACGTACACTTTGCCCTCCTGCAAATTCCAAATCAGGTCTCTGCGTTCTTTCCGGTCCAACTTGACCCAGGCTCCATGGATTTCGCTCAAAGCTATGCGGAAGGCTTGACGAACCAGATCCCTCTCAACCTGCGGCAGCATCCAGAAATTCTGTGTGGTCAAACGGATGCCACTTACTTCTGTCACCAGGATGAAGGAGACATAGACTTCTCGGCCAGGAGTTTCATCATGAAGAGTGACCTTGTAATCGAGTAACGTAGGCGCGCAAGAGCACTCATTCAAAGTCAATTGATTCAACGCTACCAATTCTTCCCTGGCTTCAGTAGCCATGATATTCTTTCGATCAAAGTGCTTTTTATCTTTGTTGTGTTTCGTGACGATATGAAGTCTATCTGTTAAACCTTGAACGCTCAATCGTGAAGGACAACAAGAAATGACTTACAGTGACTGAACTTTTATAATCGCAGTTCTTGGTATTCCTTCCATAGATTTGCGACTGCCAACAGAGCCGATGACCACCGAGAAGACGACTGGCTGGACGAAAGAGTTTATCTTCCGTTCAGGGTTCTCATGTGTATCAGTGATGTTTGACACAATTGTCCATGTCGTATCTGTCCGGGGAAATGTGATAAAATGCTGTCTATCATGGATGAACTCCGCAGGGTCCATGGAGGAATTGGACAGTCGTCTGTCATTGGAGCTCCTGGTGGGCGAAGACATCGTGGTGGAGGACATGTTTGATAGATTAATGTGCGCAGAGGAGGGCAATGCGACAGATATTCTGATTGATTTAGGCAGTGATGCATCTCTGGGAATTTTGTGAATGGCCTAATTACCCGGCGGCTCAACACGGCTGTTGCGAGAGTGAAGTCACTTATCATCTGGACCTCACTCAACACAGAAATGGTTCCTACTCTTCGTTGACTGTCTCTTCCTTAGCGTCAGAAACAGAGCACACTTGGCCTCTTCAACACCTTCTCGATATCTCGCGAGACTGTGCTGAGGGTAATCTGATATGAAGTCGAATATAGGGAGCTTCTTGGTGTCATATCGTTTTCCAATTCATTTTTGTGTCATAGAAAGCCACCGCCTGCAAACTTGGAAGTGAAGTCCGAGGCACGATTCACCATCTCTTTCCTCTTAGCATGGCCAATTTTCATACCACCACCCACATCTTTCTCGCGATCGAAAGCACGCTTGCTTGGGTCGTCTTCTTTCTCTTCTGGCTTCGTCTTCTTGTGCTCATCATACAATGACTTGCCACGATGCTTCTCCTATGAAAATTATTAGCATAGGTGTATTCGGAAGTGGTCGAACATACATTATACTCCTTGATCCTCCTTGCAGCATCTTCATCATCCTTCCGCACAGACTGAGCAGTATTGGCACTCGAGTTCGCAGGAGCAGCGATTCCAAGCATTTCATTTTCCAACCTCTTTCGCTTCTGCTCTGGTGTCTCAGTCCACGTAGATTCTATTCCACCACCCGCAGGTCCACCAGCCGCTTTCCCGGATCTGAATTTTCCAGGCCGTAATTTAGTTGGATCCATTCGTGCGAGTAGCCCATCTTGCGTGGGGGGCATCATCATCCAGTCGTCTCGTTGTAACCCTTGTTTGGCATTCTGGGTATCAAGGTCATGTTTTGAATCCCGGTAATCAAGTTCCTCGTCGTAATTTGACTATACAAGTCAGTTCTCATTCACAACATGAACATGATACAACTCACAGTTGTAGGAACATCGCCAGTAGGCAAAGAAGGACCCCATTCGTCGTCGCCGCTGCTATCTTCGCCCTTTTCTTCTGCAGACTGAGGAGGTAACTGATCTAGAGGGGCTGGCGGAGGGGCTGGGCCCATGACCCGTCTGCGCTTCTCAGCAGCATCTGGTCTTCGAGGTGGAGATGCTGTCTTTGGCTTTGCGCCGTTGCTCGTGGCGGCCTCTTCCTCTTCAGCCTGTCGTTTTCTTTTGGCCAGTAGATGTGGTGGAAGGTCTGGTCCAATGGAAGACATCTTGAAAGTTTGTTTTGTTATTCTGTAGATGTTATTGTAAAGTTGATCGAGGCAAGGTCAAGGATTCGTCTTGAGGTTGTTGGAGCTATGGCTCCTCTACGGCAACAATCTGGCCGCCTGTTCAGGAGGGTGCGCCGACGAGCTTCATACGCCGCGCATAAATCAACATCCTCCTTCCGAGACCAACCGATACTGTATACTGAATTCGACAATTCAATTACCAATTCCTGTCTATCCGTCCTTTGCTGCGCCAAAGTCTCTCCTCCAGGTCTCCGCTATCCTCGCCAGCCACTCGAATCCACACCTTTACATACTCCCTACGAATAATATGTCGCGCGACTTCCGGAGATAGACCACTATATCCTCCGCTCTAGATAGATCCCCGAGTAGCTGTGTTGGTGCGATGACAATCGCAAGGCGAGCCTCATGAGCTCCTCTTCGGACGACGACGACGCCAGTCCTGAACCTACCGAACTTGCCAACAACAAGTTACTGGACAATTTGCAAAGGGATGCTTCAAACGGCGGAGACAGCGATGCCGAATCTTTCAGTCGGACAAGGTCGCCGGATCTATTCGAGTCTGGCAACGTCACGCCTACACCAGACATAAATGGTACCTCTTTCCAGGGTTATGGCAGGGCGAAGAAGCAAGAGGAGGAAGAGAGTGTGGACTCTTCCGAGTTGGCACCAATGGATGAAAATGCAAGGAGCGGCCAGGTGGTGAGCCCAGGGGAAGGCTCCGAGCAGACATTAGAGACACCAGATGATACTCCTTCGTTGAAGGTATGAATAAGCATGTTTGCGCGAGGAACAATCTAATGGCTTACAGGAATCCATACCGTCCTCGCCTGGAAGCAGTAAAGCTCCCTCACGGATTTCTCTCGCCCACAGACATCGCCCAGGAGCTCTACAACCCTTTGAACGACGATTCTCTGCTAGACTGGCCCCCTCGCCGCTTGCATCACCTCGAACTACGTCGCCTGCCTTTCTCAATGCACATTCACGCCAGACTTCTGTGAACAGTATGTTGCTTCAGAGCCAGGATGGGTCCGAAACCGATACGCCACAGCCTCCTTGGGAGGTGGTACGCTGGACGAAGCTGAAGAAAATCACGGGCACGGTGTTTTCAGAGACAGGAAAACGCAACTATGGAAGACCCACTGTGATCTCCATCGGTGCTTCAATTGCGGTTGGGACGTCAAAAGGGTTGGCTTTGATTTTTGATTATCATCAGAGCTTGTCAGCGACCATTGGACTTGGGACAAAGTCTGTTGAAAGCGGTACTGTGACTGCCCTTGCGATATCTGCCGATCATTCTACTATCGCAACTGGCCATGCGAGCGGCAACATCTTCACGTGGGAGCTTTCCAGACCTGCAAAACCATTCTTGCATATCCCACCTATAGAACGATCACGACTAGCTGAGCGCGCCTCGGATGGTCATGTATCTGGGAGTGCCGTCGTTCATGTGGGTTTTCTAGGGACGAGACATACCGCGCTCGTTTCCGCCGATGAAGGTGGTATGGCTTTCTCACATCTTGCAACTCGAGGGTTTGGTGCTGTCGCGAGGACCGTCAAAACCACGCGAATTCTGGGTCGTTATCCTACTGTCCCTGTTACAGGAAAGCCAGCGGATAAACCACGGAAACCAAGTTCTGTATTGGCGTTCTCACCTCTGCCTCTCGGAAATGTGGAACAGCCGACTGACGACCTTGGACTCACAGCACTTTTGACACCCTACCTGCTGGTTATCGTGTCCACCACTCCCATTGCGGAAACGCAGTTCAAATCTCCACGACCAAAGGATGTCGAGCCGCACAGCACCCTGAGCGGTTGCCTTGCCTGGTTTCCTGCCGTAAAATTGCGGCGGCCCATACCTGGCACAAATCAGACAGTCTCCAAGACCAAACTTGTTTACTGCTGGTCAAATGTGCTAACCATTCTCGACGTGGACGCTGTTCCGAGTCAGGAAAAAGACAAATTAGCTGTTGTCAATTTTCGACCACGAAGTCGATGGAAAAGCGAGGAGGCAATTGTTGCAGTGCAATGGCTAGGGCGATCTGTGCTTGGTGTTCTCACAATCAGTCAGAGGCTAATAATTCTCGAAGACCCATCACTTCGAATAACAGACTCTTTCGATCTCCTCAACAAACATATCTATCATCAGGATCTCTTCTCTCGCCAATTGCAACCTGTGGTGGAGCAGCTTGATGAAGAAGATTCTTCCATGCATGGCGTTGTTGCTGATGCATTCCACATGAGCTTCCGAGCTTACAAAGGCCGGCTGTTCTTGCTCGGATTCAACGACGTGTCTGTGGGCACATTGTCAAACTGGGCTGACAGACTCGTCGCGTTGATGGAAGAGGGCGACTACATCGCTGCGATACGCCTTGCTACGTCATATTACTCTGGGGATACTGACAAGATTACCGTGGGCTTACCTGAAGATGACGAGTCGCGCCATACTTTGGTGCAAGAGAAGCTACTTGAAATGATCACTGCTTCTCTCAAGTACACTTTCGCTGGAACAGATTTCAACGATGATGACGAGAGACTTCTGCAATTCAAGCAATTGGCCACAGTAAGCTTCACGGCATGTATGAGCATGAATGAAATCGAGTTCTTGTTCGAAGAAATATATGAGATGTACGAGCAGGCATCCGTAGAGGAGATCTTCTTCGAGGTGCTTGAACCATATATCCTGGACGAAGAAATTACCTCCATCCCACCCGATGTTCTCAAAGATCTCATCAGCCAATACGCATCAAAGGATCGGGCCAAACGCCTAGAGGAGATGATATGTCGACTTGATACGGGAACAATGGATCTGCATCAGACAACCACACTTTGCAAACAACATCGCCTATACGATGCGCTCATCTATGTCTGGAACCAAGCCATCGGGGACTACATCACACCTTTCATTGATCTCTTATCGCTCATCAAGCTGATACACCTCGATGAAGCCAATGCCAACAATGAATCGCTGATGGCCTCTGCTATGAAGATCTTTCCTTACATGGCGTATACTTTCACTGGAAGAGTGTATCCCAGCGGAGTCGAAATGGACGAGTCTGACGCCCATCGAGCGAAAGCAGAAATGTATGGGTTTCTGTTCTCAGGTCGGACGATCTCGTGGCCTCCCGGAAGTGGCATGGATTTCGAGACGATCGAGGACACGGACGATGAAGAGCCTCCATATCCATACCTTTCTCTTATCTTGCGATTCGATACTCCGAGTTTCATGAGCATGCTAAATGAAGCATTTGAAGACCACTTCCTGAATGGTACCTCTGACTCCAATGGGACTACAAATGGGGATGGTACTCCGACATTGTTGCCAACGCGTCAAACAATCATCAGCATATTGCTCGATGTACTCAGATCTGACGAGTTCGATGCTGAAGACTCGATCTACCTCGACATGTTCATCGCACGCAACCTACCCAAATTTGCACAATTCATCCTTTTACCCGGCAGCACCATTCGAAACGTTCTCGAAGGTCTTTGCGACTACCCTTCCGATGACGTAGCAGAAGACTGCCAGTTGAGTGTCGAGTATTTGCTCTCTTTCTACCACCCAACAGACCTTGCATCTCTCATCCCTCTCTTCCGACAAGCAGGATTCTTCCGAGTCTTAAAGTCTGTGTATGCAGTATCCAAGCAGTATCCACAGCTGATTGAGACCTACTTCACGGATGCGAATGACAGGGAGACAGTCTTTGATACCATCGGTGATTGCATGCGACCCAAGAGTGGTCTCACAAGCAAAGAGAGACGGGATGTGGAGGCTGTTATCGTGAAAAACGCTCCCACCCTAGCCAGCATCAACACCGTTCGCATTGCCGAGGTCTTACGCGACTTCGCTTCCCATCTTGTTGAACCAGTCCTTGATCGACTGGAGGCAGATTCCCAGGCTCAATTCATTCTGCTAAGAACACTTATAGAGCCTGCGTTACACGATGACTCTGGAAGCCAACAAGCGAGTGATCTTGGTCAAGGGTTTGACGAGCGTTATGTTCAATTGATGTGTAAATACGACCCAACTCACGTAGCGGATTATGTCGAACTGCTCAAATCCGGCGACTTGCGCTTGGATCGAGTGCTGCCGGCTATGGAAAGCAGTGGCGTCGTTGATGCAGCTATCGTTTTGATGGCAAGAGATGGACTCGCTCGAAAAGCGATGGATCGACTGGTCAAACACATGCAAACACTGGAGACTGCTTTGACTGGTCTCATCTCCGCTGCAGCAGAAAGCCCAGACGCCGGCAACACCACCGAGACGGCCGACGACCTCCTCGATGCTGTACAAAAATATGCCAAAGTGGGAATCTGGCTGTGTCAAGGCCAAACAAAAGCCACTGACCGTTCTAAGAAAGAAAGGAAAAAGAAGCCCAATCTCAAAGACCCTGAAGCCGATCTCTCACTCGACGAAAAATTGTGGCTCGATCTCATTGATGTGATTGTCGTCGTTACCAAAGAAGTCTCATCTGTAGTCGACGATCTGCCTGCCGATTCATCTCTCGAAGGCATCAAGATCACATCGTCCCTCAGAACGACAGTGCAAATGGCTTTTTCGGCGCTTCTCACTTCAACCACTCGCCCTAAACTTCTGACCAAAGCAAACATTCCCGCGGTACCAGCAACCCAACCTCATCCGACTTTCCTCCTTATTCTACGCGCGTTCTTGACAAGAGCCTCCCGTTCTTCGCCCTCCCTCTCTGATCTTAGATCAGTATTACAAGACATCTTCGCCGCCTACACGTTCGAGGAGACCATTCTCGACCTCGCGAATCAGTTCCTAGACAAAGATCTGTTCGGGATCGTCGATCAAGGATGGAAACTCAGACAGAGAGGATGGCGTGCAAAAGGTTTGTCGTGTGAAAAATGCAAACGCAGGGTCTGGGGCCCTGGTGTTGGTGGGGATGTGTGGGGCAGATGGGAAGAGCGCGTCAAACAAGAAGAGCGAATAAGGAGGGAGAAGAGGGAAGGCGTCTTGGAACTACAGCGACGAGCGTCAGAAGGCAAGATCGAGAGAGGCAAAGGACGGGCTGTTGGCTTACCACCTGCCGAAGATGAACCCTCGCCGTCCAAAGGATTAATGCATAGCGCTGGTGACGATGAGACACAAGAGGGTGTCTCGAATACAGGTTCGAGGAAGGAACCAGATCTTGGTCCGTTAGTGATATTTGCTTGTAGGCATGTTTGGCATAGGACTTGTTTGGAGCAAGCGATGGAGATCGCGATTCGAGAGGGGAGGATGCATGCTAATGACTTGGGGACGAGAGCGAGGGATGAGCTGAGGTGTCCGATTGCGCACCAACATTGACATTAAGGTATCTGATATTGAGAATTTGGTATCATGGAGTCTGTCGATGTTGGCCCGTAGGCGCTTTAGACAATGTGTAGAGCTACTGCCGGGTGAAGTGGTGTTTTGTAGTGCAAGCCAAGCTCAAGCACATAATGAATTCATTATCTCGTGGTAGATTAGCGAAAAGCGCGAGATTCATAACTTGGACGCTCCGCGCTGATGTTCAGTTCCAACATCTGCAATAACGCCACTTTTCTCTGCGTCCCAACCTGAAATCAAATCCTTCACGACATTGGATTCGTCTTGACCCCATGTTATACCACCATTTACCTTCCAACCATTGGACGTCCGATGCGAGACTCGATAGGAAGGGACACCACAGATTCCACTGTCTTTGGCTTCTTGAGTATTCGTTCGGAGGGTGTCCTTGACCCTCTGCGTGGATGCTTTGGTCAAGAGCTCACTGGAATTAAAGCCTGCTTCAGCGAGCGTCCTTGCTAGCACCTTCTCATCCGACATATCCAGGTTGCGTTCCCAACAAGCGCGGTAGAGTACTGGGATACAGCTTGGGTCAACAATGGCGCATCTGAGTAGTGTTGGCGTTCGGATGGGGAATTTATCTGGAAATCGAAATTCAATGGGTTTGTCCATTGTATGCTCTTGCGCATTAATGGCATTCCAGAGTCGGGGCCAGTCGGAGATATCGAGGTTCGCATAATTCCTCTTTTGCTCAGATAATACCAACATTGGCGCATTTGGGGCCCCGATCTCTCGAAACAGTGCTCCCAGGAGGATTGGCCTCATCTCAATTTGAAGGCCGTTGCCGAATGTCTTCTTGAAAGACTCGAGTTGAGTCCAGCCGAGGAAAGCCCATGGACTGCTGAAATCGTACCAGAACTCTAACTTCACTCCTTTGTCTACCAGATCTCGTGGCACGTTCCATACACATCGTGGATGAAGCGTAGAGATATTCGGTACCTTCTCAAGTGGCATTCTCAATTGCAATGCTCTCAATTGAGCTTCGACAAAGAGCATCCGATCTTGTCCCCAATACAGCCTTCCCTGCTGTCTCTTTCCTTTCGTATCAGTCCATACCTCATCCTCAATCCAGAACGCAGGAACTCCAGGACTACCCCGCTTAATCACATCATCCGTCGCTCTCTCCAGTTTTCTCCTATCCTCGTCATGCCCAAATACATCCTCACCTAATTGTCGCGCACTAGCAATCCCACTCTTCCTAGCAATATCAAGCAAAACCGTACGATCAGTTATATCCGCCTCATCAACCCAATATGCCTTATACAACGCCTTCGTCAACGCAGCTCTCTCAGCATTAGGAACGTGATGTATAAGCCTCAACGCAGTGGTTGTCTTTCGAAGGTGTGTAGAAGAAGGATTATAGGGTATTTGATAGCGTTTAATCGTTCGTGCAAAGGAGGCAGCGGAGATCTTTTTCTTGGTGGGGTTGAAGACGTCGGAGGCTGAGCCGGCGGCGCCTTGGGGTGCGGAAGTTTCACGATATATCGCGCCTAGGAGGACGGGAGTCCATATCAGGTCTGCATTTACTCGGGATGCGAGGGCTTCGATGCTGGAATGGGGTTAATCAATGTTATGGAGATTTTGAGTTGGGTTGATACTAACCGGGTTGAAGCTATGTATGCGAAAGGACAGGATATCTGTTTGTTGACTTGTTTTAGTTGTGGATGTATTTGTTTGGTAGGGGAGTACGGACATCGTAGTAGAATTCGAGGGTATGTTTTTTCTGATTCATGATTAGAATATGGTTGACGGCGCGACTTCTGACAGACTCCTGTCGATAATTTCAGTTTTTTCGAAGTTCTACCGAGTGAATGTTCAATTGCCCGGAAGAGATCGAAAGGGAGTAAAAGAACAATCTGATATATTGTTTACGTTTATACATACTTATGCGGAGCAACTTTGCGGGGAAGCTGAACATGAAGCAGGTACTTAGGAGATGCCGAGGGATTTCCGATGTCCATAATTTATGCTACTTCCTCGAAGAATCCATCTGTTCGGTGAAACATTTTTAAGCTTCCTTTTGAACTTCATGAGTTTCTTTAGATATTTCCTAATCTGGGTGAGGTGGGCATTGCCACGTGACGTACCTAGAAAGGGATAGCGCTACGCCTTGATCTCAACTCCAATTTCGTGTTTCTCTCCTCCAACACACTCCATCAAACAACATCTGTATACAACATCTACCTTCAAGAACCCGAATTTCCATGTCGCCAGACTCTCCTTGCTTCACTGTCTTCGTTGCTCTGGCGAATAAATGCTTTCTACAGTGCAGCGCGGCTCTGACCACCTTTCCGGAGTTTATTCTGGACGTCAGTTATCTGAGCTTTCGGGTCTATGACTACTTTGCACATAACCTAAAGGGAACTGAAGGGCTCGTATTTGCTTCGACGGTTCCCAAGGATTCGCATGATCTGATCTGAGACAGCAACAGAGATGGATTCACACCAAGGTCTTCGAGACTGGTAAGCGATTCGATCCTTGACATCATGGATCACTCTTTCTTCTATCCACGGTTCCACGAATCCGTACTTTCGGGCTCACCATTTTCTCGAAAGTCCATGTGTACGTCCGTGAAACACTAATCCTGTTGTACATGACTGTTTCGGATGATCGTCAAGACGGGCCGGATGAGGCGGCTCAAAGATAAACGATCTATGCTCGACAGACTACTGTCAATTCGCCAATACCAATTCTTTATTTCGATACGCTAGATATCCGGCGAGTGAGCTTCAAACACAAACATAACCGCTCAAAGAAAAGGCAAAATGCCTCATCGGGTTGTACAACGGGATTTCCGCTGCGGAACGTTCGAGTTTTATCTAACCAATTGCATTGCTCGTACAACTGGTTAAACCATTTTCTGTCTCCGGTCTCTAAGTTAGGTCTACACAACGCTCATGCCACCCATTCTTCTTGTTTCAAACCAACACATCTTAGTCTCAACTGTGCTTTTCAGCCCTTTGGCCACTCACAATGAAAGCTCCCAGGATCCACTCATCCCATCTATATTTTTCTTACTACGCGCAGGTAGATGAGTGGACGAATTACTACCTCGCGCTAGCAAAGGGAGGCTAACCATACGGACGATTTCACACTCCTCGTATAACCCGCCCTCGCAATTGACTTCTACTGGTTTTGCATTTCTCCAATTGATTTTGTTCACCGACATTCTTTCCCCAAACCAAGCTCGGTTTCCTTTCCCCTTTCGGGTATTTGCGCATGCTCTTCCTATGGACCTCAGCAATCATGAAAGGCGCACGTGGATGCCAGCTTATGCTTTGACAATACAGGCTCTATCGACAGTACTCGTAGTCATACGTTTTCTATCACGCGTGAATAAAACTGCTGGAAGCTTTGGACTGGATGATGCCTTCATCGCTATTGCTTGGGCAATCGCAACGGTCAATATTGGGCTCGTCATAAAGTGTACGTCCACGTTCTTATCTTCACTTCGGAACCATACTGATATCACTCCAGTCTCGTATAGCTTCGGCCTGGACAGACATATCTGGGACGTTCCTCCTTCCCAATGGGCAAAGGGCGCAGAGGTAGAGCGAAGTCAAGAAACTGTAAATTGACATCCGGCTAACAAGAACCACAGTACAGCTTCATCATGGCTGGTCTTTTCGTCTGGAGCTCAGGTCTAACCAAGATATCCATTCTGCTTTTCTACCGCCGACTGGTAGCCGGAACCGCCAGCAAAAGGTTTATACGTGCCGTCTGGGCCGGAATCATTTTCATCGTCGCTTTCAGCATTATGTTATTCACCCTTTTGTGGACAGCGTGCACGACATTAGAGGCCCACTGGATGCGTCTGGATCCTAAATACGTGGTCACACACAGCGGAAAGTATAAATGTTCTTCCGTGGAAAAATCCCAAGCAGTAGCACAATTCGGTGGCGCTCTCAGCGTCGTGACCGATTTCTACACCGTCGCACTTCCAGCCGTGCTATTATTCAGAACAAAACTATCCAGAAGGCAAAGAATTGGTCTATTGGGCGTATTCGCTCTCGGAGCTCTGTAAGTCTATCACAAGCCCAAGCCCAAGCCCAAATCCTGAAACAAACTCTAACAATTTGCCCAGCGTCGTCATCGCCGGTATCATGCGCACAATCCAACTTTCCAAAGTCCAAGGTTTCGATTTCGACAAGACCTGGCTCGGGTTCAACGTCTTCGTCGCCGGAATCGCAGAAGGAAACATCGGGATCATCTGCGCCTGCGCACCGTCGATAAAATCTTGCTTCCGAGCTTATTTCAGAGACCACTCTACTCATGTCGAAATGAAAACTCGCCAGAGTTGCGCCAGCGAAGAGCGGAGACTGGTATCGAGCGGGACGACGGAGGGGGTTAGTAGTGGCTCCAAAACTGCTCGAAGACCATCAATAGTGCCACTGCAGAGTGTAGGATCACCAAAGAACGGGGAATCGAAAAGTGGCGAAAGTATCAATATCGTGGAGTTATATGGCCCTGAGACTGGGCCTGAGGTGCCCAAGAAAGATGGCGAGTCTCAGGTTGCTGGATCACGGCCGTCACGTGTGTACTTCACGATTACGGACGAGGACGCGTTACCTCTGTCTGCATTTCCGATGCCTCCACGGACGTAACAATACACTTAATTAATGCTAAGCAAACCGCGATTCTAATATTTCGGTATTCATTTCTCGCTGACACAAATGAATCAAGGCCACGGTATCAGACCACCATTGCTTCTATCGGACTTGCTTGGTCGCTGGGACCCAAACCCACAGAGTGATCCATCTCTACACTACTGAGATTGACAGATGCCAGAGTCGGTAATCCCCCACCAACCGGAAAAACCCCAGCCCAAACAAGCAGCGGCCGCAAAGTCCCAAAAGAAGTAGCAATGATACTAACGCCCACCTCAGCCGTCGAAACCATAATCAATTCCGAATTGGCATAAAGAGCATCCGGATCCGAAAGACTCCTGAAAAACGGTATCCGCGCCAACGTCAGGAAACAAGTCCTACAAACCCCACCACCAACAACATCAGCATCGATACCACAAGCAGAGAATAGTGTTTTCCTTTCCCACGCAGACTAAGAGAGAGGGGTAGGGAGAGGACGTACAACCCACCCATCCCCAATAACACGGATGTCGCAACCCTAATCTTCCAATGCAGTCGCAAGCGCCCGATAAAGACCGTTGGGATAATGGCGAGCCACGCATCGCAGGCGAAGATGACGACGCCCTGGACGTAGGTCGATATCATGAGGGCCCTTGTAGGAGCACATGTGCCGTATTTTTGGGGGTGGAATGACATCCATAGAACGGAGATTGGTTCGCAGGAGAAGAGGACGTAGAAGAAGTAGAAGGTTGCTTGGGTGATGTCGATGATTATGATGAGGCGGATGGAGGTGGGGAGGAAGGTGGTTATGGGGTTGTTTGTTATTTGGAGGAGGGTTAGGCAGAAGGTTAGTTTTATGAGGCAGGTTGCTAGGATGTATTCAAGTTCGGCTATTAGGAAGGTCTGAGGTGGGGTTTTCGTTAGTTTGAGGTGGTTTCTTTGGCTTTTTGGGGGAGGGGAGGGGAGGGGCTTTGGGATTTGGGATTTGGAGGTTGGGTTACTTTGACGCCTGTCCAGAGAACGTTCCTAGACACATCCGTAACGTGTTTTCCCAACCCCCCATATTGGATCCCATAGAACAAAGCGCCACAGGCTCCAAAATAATTCAACTGCCAAACAACGCGTTAGCATCACAAAACAAGCCATCAAAACTCGATCCACCCTTACAAGAGAAAGCACAGCGACCAAATCATCCCAAGCCAACCTCGTAAACCTCGCGCGAACAAAAACACGAAGTCCCACCGAAAAGGAGCAGAGAACGAGAAAGGTAAGGAGCACCGCGGCAATCCGCTCACTCTTATCATGCATAGGCCGAGAGGTCGGGGAGACGGGACATGTACCGTCGACGTGCTGTAGGGAAGGATGATCAATGAATGGCGTGGGTGTTTCTGCGTCGTTTTCCGGACTTTCCGGATCCAATGTTATGAGGTATCTTTTTTTCTTTGGCAGCCACGTTCAGCGGCGCCACGCCACGCCACGCCACGCCATGCGATCCGAGGGTCCAGAACCTTTTGTTGTGGCTCTCTCTCTCCACGTCGCTAGTGGGGCTTTAGCGTGTGTGTGTGTGTGTGTGTGTCTGTTCTTTTCTTCCCTCCGTTTTCACCCCGCGTTTTCGATGGCGACGCCCCTCCCGCCGGGGTCTCTCCGAGGATCTCTCCGTTGAATCCGCGTTTAAACCCGTTGTGGTAAGATGTAGAGGATTTCCTTGCATCTATCGGCTTCGGCTCGGGCCTACTGTGGCATGGCCAAAAGGAAGAAATGGGATGCTTTTACTCCCAAGAAGAGTGCATCGAGATTCGAGAATCGAGATCAATGGCTAGGAGAGCTAGTACGGAGGTAGGACACTGCATTTCAGAGAAAGCCCTTCGCCACTACGTAGAAAGGGCAAGTTTCGCGAGGTGGTTCTTAATAAGCCATCACCTCTCCATTCCAGCGTACATAACCACCATTGGGTAAATCGTCCCCGGCCCCGGTTCCAAAGCGTTCAATTACCTTGACTAGACTTGACATGCACGTCTCCATGTCGTCTTCACCTACGTACCCTGTCATCTTGGTGGCGACGTAACCGGGATGCACTGCCAGTGTTTTGATATTGGTTTTGCCCAATTTCTCCAAATCAACAGCCATGTTCTTGGTTAATTGGTTGACCCCAGCTTTGGATATCCTATAGGATGCGTTCCCTCCTGTATTGTCTTTACCATGTTAGCGGATCTAGATCGGCAAATACCGACGGATCGGCGAAGAGCCACGATAGTTGTGACACATTGAATAGGTGAGGTTACACCAGAGCAACGAGGTCGTGCAAGATTTGTGCAAGATTTGTGCAACACGAGAGTGACAGGCCCAAACTTACCGGCTATACTTGCAAAGTCGGATGAGATGTTGATAACTTTAGCCGAGGGAGAAAGGGACAAAGAAGGCAAAAAGGCTTTTGAGACCATAAAAGGACCCTAGAAGGTTAGCGAACGGTTCACAAAGCAAGGTTGAACAAAAGGGGAAGGTACCACAACGTTGACTTTGAAGTGTTCCACAAGGTCATCGGCACTTTGCTCCGAGAAAGGCTTATCATCCCATAGGTAGTACAATCCTGATTTCTCGTTAGAAAGCCAGTGCTTACGACGAAGTCGGAACGCGATGGCAGCCCAACCTACCAGCAACGTTGATAAGAATGTCGAGCGGTTGGTGGCCAAAATCCTTCGCGGCTTGGTTGACGCTGGTTTCGTCGAGTAGGTCTAGCTCAAGTATCTTGCCTCCTTTGGCACTGAGCTGCAGATTGTTGTCAGATCTTGCTGAACTAGAGCGTGGGGGAACAACGTTCCCTTCAGCGCACGAAAGGCAGAGAAGGTTCGGCACGTACTTGATGAACGGAGGGGTCCGTTCTAGTCTCCGGCCGGACCGTGCCATAGACAACGTAGTTGCCATTCAAAAAGCGAGTTGCAAGCTGATTTCCAATACCCCGGTTGGCCCCTGTCGCAGCCCAATGTTAGCAAAGCAATTAGAGTCGGGGTTTGCCTCCGCATGATGAACTACCAATGAGCTAGAATTGGCGACTGATAGGATGAAGAAGAAGATGGGCAGTTTACCAACGATAAGAACCGTCTTTGGTGGTGACATGCTGCGAGAGCCGAGGCCTGCGGATTTTTTAACTTTACGAAATTGACGATAGATTCTAGAGGAGCGAGCAAAATAATCTTGACGGCGAGTCTTACGATATTTTGACCTTCTTTTGAAACGCAAGCGGGGGCGAGCAAAAACAAAACCTGCTGGAACAACACATGGATCTGCGGAGTCACCAGATCAGATTTGCAGAGTACATTTCTTCTTCGACACGCTGCTGCATTTGAGTGTCGTTCCAGTACGAGGCTAGCACAAGGATTGGTGTCCCGAGGATCTGGTCCGTAGACCAAAATGTTCGGAACTAAAGTAACTTGGAGGCTGTGACTGGGAAAATAGATTGACCGTGCGGGCCCGGAAAGGCGGTGTCACAGCCAGGTCCTTTTTTTAACCCCTATTATCATTATTCTCCGCGCTGGGACCAGCCTGTCCTTATCCCAATCTGGAGGCAAAATCACGGAAAGCTGTCAGATGCTGCGTCCGCTAATCGTTCCGGAGACCAGGATCTGCTTGAATGAAATGCCAGTACTTTGGTCAAGGCTAGCTTGTCCCGAGTACTGGCAATGATTGTCCAAGGATCCGCCACATGGCAAAGAAGCAATCTTGCCGGGTACGAAGGCGTACATCAAGGAAGGGATACCTTCCGTGAACGCGTATTAATTCTTCGCTGGAACTTCTCGAAGCCGTTGGTCTGTCCAACTCTAATTCTACCTCTTCTTTGCAATGGCGACCAAGGAAGGCCTTCTCAGTTACGATATCAACTTGCCATACACGCCTCTGGGACAAGAAGCCAACCACACCACACCTTATCCTGAGTATCTCCCTACTTGGGACAAGGTGTGGTACGACCGCCAGCCTCCCTTTGAATTCCATGATCCAGCGTTGAGGGTGAAGGACAAATCGCTGCCGAACCTTCTATCGCCCTCAACCAAAATTTCGGACATTCAACCACAAATCGGAAGCGTGATCGAAGGAGTGCAACTCAACACTCTATCAGACGCTGCCAAAGATGAGCTGGCATATTTCATCTCTCAGCGCAAGGTAGCAGTCTTCCCGGATCAAGACCTGATGGACGATGGCCCTGCCTCACAGCACGGATTCATGGAGTACTTTGGGAAGCTGAATTACCAGCCGGTTTCTGGGTCTATCAGAGGGTACCCAGGCTTCCACATCATTCATCGAGAGGGCAACAAAGACGAGATTGCAAACTTCTTGGACCAGAAGATGACTACCACGCTTTGGCATCAGGATGTCAGCTACGAAGCCCAACCGCCTGGATATGTTATGCTTGGTCTTCTTCAAGGCCCTGATGTGGGCGGAGATACTGTCTTCGCTGCTACAGATGCCGCTTACAAGTATTTCTCCACGTGTCCACCCCGGAACGACCTCGTGCTAACAAACTCGCAGACGACTTTCGCCGACTTTCTGCTCCTTATTGGACAGGCTCCAGGCGAGACACTCGTCTTCCAAAATGATAGCTCATGCGCGAGCCTTGGGTGGACTAGTGCGAAAAGACCCCATTGACACTATCCACCCTCTCGTACGGATCCATCCAATCACTGGCGAAAAGTGCATCTTCATCAATGGGGAATTCATCACCGGAATTCCAGGCTTGAAGGAGGCCGAATCAAAACTTATCCTCGACTTCTTGCTGCAGCACATGATGACTGGCCACGACTTCCAGGCCAGGGTTAGGTGGTCGCCGAGAACGATAGTAATGTTTGACAATCGGTCCACAATTCGTAAGCGATTTTGGAAACCCCTGATACGAAATCCTGGCTAACACGTCTAGACTCGGCTGTCGTCGATTACATTGATAATGAACATGGTGCAAAGCCTCGACACATATTCCGTCTTTGTGCGATGGCCGAGAAGCCAATTCCGGTCCCGGCTCCTTCAGCTCGTGGGTCTCGCCTGTGAATGTCATGGATTGGCAGTTTTGGCACTAAATGAAAGGATGGTCGGTAAGCCGACGGCAGCTGGCTGTTCGGAAATCGAATGTGTAGGAACACGCTCGCTTGGCGCAATTTTCTAGGTGTTTTTCAGAGCCGAGTAATACCCTAATTTCGCGCACAATGTACCATAGTGTGTTGATTACCGTTGTTATCTTTGCGAGTCGTTGGTGTATTCTGTCCACAGATTAACATGTAGCACAAAAACTGAGTGTTACGCGGACAACAATTTCCCCCACCATGCCCACCACGCTCCAATCTCTAAGCGAGCATATATCACATGCCGTGTTGCCGAACATTGGCATCCATACGATTGCCATATCGTGTTCAAGTCCCAGCGAAGTGCTAGCAAAAACTCGATACATCGGCGGACATCCCGCGCAGCCTCGTCGTTGGCGGTGACGTTATGCAGCCCAAGTTGTCGGGACGTGGCTCGCTCTGCGGCCATGCTTCAAAGACCCTGAAACCAGGTCAATCATCCATCATCTGACAGATGCTGCATCAGTCCAGCCGACAAGAAGATCTGTGTCGGCCCAAGCTTATCACATCGTATTCGTATGTCGTTCTTTTGTGACACACCGCTCTTTCATGTCGCTGCTGGTGAATGGTACCTCCTATATCTTAAGACTAAGATAGAAGCCCGAGGTACGTAGTCCGGACTACTTTAAATCGAGACACCGTGTTCATGGTATCTTGACACCGCCATGTTGTTCTTGAATCTGTTGTAGTGCACATTTGTGGCTTGGCTTTCGAGACTTGGAGGCCTGCAAACTAGGCGTGGAAAACACCCTGAACCGGCTTCAAAGCTGGATATCCATAGGCACGATGAGAATAGTTGGATGAATTGACTTTGGAGCTAACTCCCTTGGTATGAAAGGGAGTGAGAAGGGGGAAATGACAACAGCCACGTAAAGTGGTGGCAAGGGTGACAACTGCAGTGGAAAGTGAAGCATTCCAGCGGAGCAGCTCTACTGGGTGCACACAGCTGACTTGGTCTGTCTGTATTCGCTTGTTATTGTGTTGATGGACATGAATTTCAGATGTTGATGAATATGGAGGGGAAAGGAAGGTTGGTGGTTTTGTTGAACCGTCAGGTCTAATTTTAGACTGATCACGTGTGCACACTAGCCGTGCTCCACCTAAGACCACAACTTCCTGTCTACTTATTCATTTCGATGCTCGTCCCTCTGCCCCTACTTGCTCATATACTTCTCCCCCTGTTTATCCAATTTTTTCTACTTTGTTGTCCGTGGTGGCTTTATATCCTTTCACGTGAGCAGTGGGTAGCAATTGAATCATCCATCATGCGTCTCATCAACATTGAACCCAAGAACGTCCAAGGCGGGAAGAGTCCTTTGGCGATAACGTGTCCAATAATTGTGCAATAATTCTCTCTCGTAGTTGGCAAGTTAATGAGATTAACTTTCAGGAGTTTCAGGGTCTAACGAGATTACCTTCAAGGATTTCAAGACCCTGAATCAGAGCAAAAGAGTGGGATGAAACATGCGTGATGGGTACCACAAGATCTCCGGCACATCCACAGCATGCCAACGCTCTGGAGTACTCCGTATGGCCTCGAATATGTTTGGGTGAGCACGTGCTCCATCGATAGACCAGCAGTTGTGAGTTCACTCAGGCAATCAACTCGATTTCTGCATGGTATGTGCAGGCTCATCGTTGCTTCGTCCACAGAGCACTTATCCGATTTTAGCCGCTCGTCCTTGATATGTGACGTCAAAGCAGGGAAACTGAACCCCAGATACCAACAATGAGTGGTAGACAATTTCGCCGAAAGGCGATGGTTTAATCGAGGATGGACATTGCAGGATCTCTTGGCTCCTGGCGTTATGGTAAAATCTCACGGCAGATCATGGAACATGTTCGGGTGCCAGTCTCAGTACGGAGTACGTGAACCTGTCTGATCAGCATCATCACTCGAATTGACGTCAATATAATCAGAACGCCATCCATCATGCCCTCCTCCGCCACCAGCGCATTTCAAAGAACGCCCGTGGCCACATACCGAATCACAATGGGAAGCAAAGATCAGGCGTACTCTATATAAGGCGTAGTTGGAGTACATGTGTTTAATCCTTGCGTCTGATAGGTATGGCCATCTTCGGAAAGATTTCGTGATGCTGCTCGTACAGTGACGTGGGTTAGGCCTGATTACACTTGTCGATTCGTCGAAGCTTAGAAGAGAAAGCTTCTGACGAAAGATGAAGTAGAAATGGGAAATAGAGGGATTTTTCAAGACCGATGGAGCGATTGAAAGGTGAGCGATGACGCTTCAGCGGTGCCGTTGTCGGCAGCCCGGATTATGATGTCGACCACATCGGATGGGTCCACAGAGAAGATCATTTCTCGACTTTAGACCCGAGGGAGTGGATGTACTATATATATAGGTTGTTGAAGTCGTGTCATGTTCGCGTCAAAAGTCGCATCGAAGAAAAAGCAAATATAGTTTAGCGTCCACGGGTGTCAATTTATCCGCCCCGTTGTACTGGGTATATGGAGTAGCAGGGCATCGTCCTCCACTGTCCCAACGACCTCATCACCCATGGCAGTTGTGTCTTTTTCTGGGCTTCCCGGTGAGCTCCTTGCAGCAATTTCTCTTGTTTCCGCAATTTTGACTTTCTTCCATGAACCTTCTCGAACGGGGCATGTTTGGAAGTCGCAATCTTCGAACCCTGATGATATTATCTACTCCGTACTAGTCCATTTTCGCAGCCCAAAACCAGGGCAGATTTCAGTACCGGGGCAGATTTTCTGTCCGTGCCAGGCTGGCTTTTATCCATGAGAGGGAAGGTCCCCCTGCGTAAGATTCCGTTAAGATTCTGTTAGATTCTTTTAGCCGTGGCACGATAGAAGCTCCTATCCCTCTTCCGAAGCAGACCTCGATATGCCCGAGTTAGTAGCTATTTTATTATTATAGGAAAAAGGTCGAACTTTCAATAAGGGAAGAGACCCGCTTTTAAGAATAGGGGTCCGATGAATCAGCTTTCAATACGCTCAACGGTGCCAGATCCGACGGCTTCCGACTGCCCTGGTTTAGGCTGCGAAAATGGATTACTGTGGGTAGCTATTGAAGACATTGAAATACTGCGTGGGTTGCTACTGAAACGATTTCTCTCGTCGACCAGGAAATTTCTGCTTCACGCAACAACACGGTCGATGCTCTCAAAACCCACAGCCCACACCTCGAGAGTCTGGAGATCCATGACGGCGGGAATCACGTCTTTGAGCCCATTAATCTTTAGGAGTTTCCATCATGTCGATATTGGCGCTCATTGAAGCTCATACGGTCTTTTCAGAAGCACCAGACCATTATCAGCTACTTCTAGTGTCTCTACTGTGATTCAATATCAACGAAACTGCCTGGTCTGTTGAGACCATGCTGTGGCTGAGGATTTGGCGGGAGACGGAACGACTGGGAGCGTGTCTCAAATCAAGCGGTTTAAGAATCGCCACGATCGCAGTTATCCGCTATCCATAGAGGTGTCTCATTTTCCGTAAATTGTACGCAGGTCACTCGATTCTTACGTCTCTCGTTAAAATGGTCCAGCGAGCTTGCGAACTAGTTAAATACTTGAGATACCCCTAGTATTACAGTTGCAAAGCAACTGTATTCGAGGTATCCTCGAATCTATTAGAGTTAGTCTCTCTCTTCGAGGCTTCGATGTATTCGAGGCTTCGAGGTATCCGAGGCATTCGAGGCATTTCGAGGCTTAAGGTATTCGAGGCTTCGAGGCTTTAGTAAGGCATTTAAGGGTTCTCTCTTTGGACGGGGGCGTAGGGGTATTCGCGCTCATACGCTAAAAGCGCCAAGATCAACTCTTATCTAATACGATATGTACTACCCGCCACTTGTACGTTCTATCCGCCGCTAGAGGCTAGTTCCCTTGTTTGATCATAGCCAATCAAGTTCAAAAGCCAAGAAAAGGTTGCAGGGGTTCTTCGAGTATCCAACTGAATCAGGCATCTCTGACACAGTACGATTACGGGAAATCCACGGGAGCTAAATTAGCGGTGGCGAAAGCTGATCTCTTACTCAATAAGGTACAGATTTACGGCTTTTACGATTCGACAAAATCTTACAAGCATGTTACGAGCCTCCCGTAAATTTCCCGTATTACCCGCCTTGCAGTTGAGACACCCTCTGGCCCTTCTGAAGAATGTTTCCTGAAAGCTCCGTAGGCAGGCATTCTTCCACAGGCAGAAGCTATATTTACCGACTTTTGCCAAGTCTTGGAGACAGCGGCTGCGGAACGTCGCGGACGCTGTGGCAGACGGGGATCTGTCTGGAGGAAGGTCTCTACCTTGGTGGCGCGTACATAATCTAACATATTTTCTTCGTGCGATCAGTTTTCCAATTCTCGACATTACCTACATACAATTACAGCTCAATCACTTCCTCAGACTCTATTCTCCATCCCACCAATATCCAAATCACACATTTATCATGAAGCTTTCTCTATGCTCTGTCGCCATGCTGTTCGCAGCCGGATCTACAGCCGAATATCTCTGGGGGTACTGCCACCCATACGCTCAAGTTTGCCAAATTGACGGCTACGCGGATGTCGCATGCAATGTGGTACGTATATTCAATTTTTTGTAGTTATCCTTTACTTATAAATACGAATTAGAAAGACAAATGCCCCGCGTTTCAGTCCAAGTGCTTCTGGTGGAAAGGTACGAGCAGTGCCGATTGCTATGGAAATGGGTAATAGCTATTCTATACTACCCTATTTGGATCTGCGTAGACCAAGCTCTGGGAGGAACGTTTCAGGACTCGGCAAAATCACCATTACCATTACCATTACCTTCACAGATGTGAGAGCGGAAGAGCGAAAGACCTTTTAGCGCGTCGGAGAATCAGATTCACAGTTGTTCAGATGATGAGATTACCATTATGCCTTGAACTCTTCCACATCCTTCAAATCCACCTTCTTCCTCAAAGCAGTTTGAGCCGTAGCCGTTGAGCCGTCGGTAACCCTCCGGAGGAAGGTCTCTATCTTGGTGGCGGGTACCTTCTGATGGACATATTTTAGCCGACTGAGCATGTGCACATCGATTTGAGAGGTGAGGATGAGATTGAGCAGCTATACAGACTCATGTAAGGCACGCATCTCTATACCTATAAGTTTCAATTCGGACGAGAGGCATAAGGCTCACTGTTACATGTGAGTTATTGGTCGAGCTTTCTGTTTCTCCTATTTCATCAGTGACAGATCTACGAAAGATGCCAGTTGAGCTCGACTTTCGCTTTCGATTTTGGGTCGGTGGAAATATTGGGACCTGAACCTGTTGCGATGATCGACTACATCATCATTTTGTCCGTCCAGCTCACAGCATTTCTTCTGGTTACAATCGTACTCTGAACGATTTCTGATCTTACTCCCTTGCAACCCGAAATCGCATCTTGCATGTTCCACCGTGCAACATATCAGCCCTGGTGAGATTATCATCAGCCATTGACATCTTTCGAGAGCTGTGCAGCTGATATCTCGCTCCTAATTGGCCAACAACAATCGAGCCCCGCACTTTGAGCGCATGAGGCTGCAAGCTAACGAAGGTACAAGATGAAGCTGAAGCACAGATCTACAACACGCATATCCATCTTGGTCCAATAATCTCGACATGTTATCTTCTCGACGGTTTATGGGCTTCGAGAGTCAGGCTACTTGGTCTCCGTCACACCTTTGTGTCTCCGTGCTTACTGTGTCTAGATATCACTGCACTTTTCGAACACCCGTATCGCAACAAGTGGCCAACAGGGAAGCTTTGTGGATACTATAGACGTGCAAGATCGCGATCTAGGGGCGGGACGACGCGTCCCGCCGTTGAAGGCTGAACTGAGCGGTCACCATACAGCCTCATCATTGGTCAACGCTTGTTCCTCCCAAGACATTTCGACTGCACATAAATGTATACCAAGCTAATTGAGCAAGTATTTACTCTCAAGAATACAAGACCCCGCAACTTGCCTTGATCGAGATGATTATGAGGGAAGAGGCTGATATAGAAGAGCTGAGCTGTTCCTCTCACGGAAGATGATCATCGAGGACTCTCAGTTGGCAGACTATGGCACAAACGGAATAGTGCCATAGGAAGTATATAAGAGCGTGAAAAATCAGGAGTCCATCTCCTTCCCTCAAACCCCTCAACCAAAATGTCTCCCTCACCCAAAACAGCAATAACATTCCTCCTCCTCGCCACAAAGGTCCCTTTCGTCCCTCCCTCCCTCACCCCATACTAACTAACCTCCCCACTAGATAACCACAGCCCTCTCCAGCCTAAACTCCCACATCGCCGCCACATCCTGGGGCTTCCCCCGCATCGACATCTTCGGCATCGCCCCCGATAAATCCATCTGGCACAAATACGATCTCGGTTCACCCCAAGGATGGCGCCCAAACCCCGGCTTCGAGGATATGTTAGGAACAGCGTTTCATTACCCCAGTGTTGTATCCTGGAGTCAGAACAGACTCGATTATTTCCATATTGGGAAAGAGGGCGCGGCGCATCATAAGTTCTGGGATGGGTCGCAGTGGGTACGTTTTACCTTTCAACTTTGAACAGATCTGCGTGTTGAGCTGTTGGACTGATGGGGCGTTATTAGTTACCAGAAGGGAAATATTCCGAACGTCTTGAAGGGAATTTCTCCTCTGGTCTCTCTGTTACTTCATGGTCCGTCAATCGTCTCGATATCGTCGGTCGCTCTTCCACCAATACATATCTCCACAAAGCATGGACGGGAGCGTCGTGGTACCCTTCCATAACCGAATGGCTCGATCTCGGCGGTAATTTTTCCTCAGCACCAGCAAGTGTATCATGGGGCCCCAACCGTCTCGACATCTTCGGTATCGATGCTGAGACGGGTGGCGTGAAGCACAAATACTGGAATGGCGATTCCTGGGCGCCCACAGGAAAGGAATGGGAAGATCTGGGTGGCGGCCCATTCAAAGGCGATTTAACCGTCTCGAGTTGGGGCCCGGGCAGATTCGATATCTGGGCTGCTGGTAAAGATGGAGAATTGAATCATCTCTTTTGGGACGGCGCTGCGTATCAGGGGTGGGAAAAGATGGGTGGGAAATTCAAAACTGCGCCTAGTGTTGTACATTGGGATATCGAGAAGATTGATATCGTAGGCTTATTTGATGGGGAGGATGGAGATGCGCAATACCATTCCAAGAGTTATGGCGGTGGTAGTTGGTCTCCGAGTGCGGGGGGTTGGTATGATAAAGGGGGTGATTTTGCGGGACAGCCTGCTCTTGTTGTCAACAAGGGGACCAGTGAGTTCCTTATCTCTACTTCGCCTACAGCTACTGATATTAACTAGACTTCCTCTACGTCCTCGGCGTCGCCAATGATGGCGTACTCAAATTACAGATTTGGGATGGATCTTCGTGGCAGCCGAAGTCCGATGGATACTGGGATCTCGGTGATACGCAGAATCCTTATCCTTCGAAGTCTGCCAAGGAATTGGCTGTTCAATTGGATTTGTGAGAAAAATGGCGTGTCAGAATTTTTGAACACGAGATGAATGGGTCAAAATATGGAAACAAAAAGGTTCAATATAGTAGTCATCAAAGTAATCTATGAACTATCCAAATTCGCGTGCGACTAAAAATAATTCCTTCCCCCCAGAAATTACAACAAAATATACAATCAAATAGAACTAACCAACCAAAGCTCCTAAGCCGGCCTATAAAACGCCGACTCAAACAACAAAATCCGTCTCTTTCAACCAAAACCATATCTACTATAAGGCAATCCAGGCCAAGAAACCCAAAACCCAACTTGTATACTCTCCAAAGAAAAAAAAGTCATAGCCTACAAGCTCCCTCGAGAAACTTGAAAGAATATCCCGCCCATCTCCCTAAGAAATATCTCTCCTAAAACCTATCCTATAATATCCCTACCAATTACTAACCCTAACCCCTAATCCATCCTAATTCCCTCCTCCCAATCCAAACCCACAAACCCCCCTTCCAAACCCAAACAGTCCCCAACATACCATCAAAAAAGCGCAAAGACCGCCTAACCCCAATCCCATCCCCCAACCCAAAAACCCCCAACAAATAAAAAGCACCAGAGAAGATAAATACAAGTAGGAAAAAAATATCAAAATAAAACCACCCCATCAAGTTCCCCACAAAACAAAACAAGCCAGACGAGGAAGAAATACCATTTCACAATTCACAATTCACATTTCACAATTCCCTCCTCCAGCACCAAACTCCAAAGCGATGCATTATATCTTTTCAAAAACCCAAACCCAAAAATAAAAATACCGCCAAGGCATAGAATCATCTTGGGCATGAACAATAAACACCCACAAAGACCAACCGACGGACGGACGGGACAAAAACATCTAAATCGCAAACCACCCGCTCGCTCGCTAGCAGCGCAATGAATGAAAAGAACCAACAACGACTCCTCCCAGTAGAGAAACATTACAAAAACACCGTCCCTCCACCCTCCAAGCAACGCAGTCGGAAAGAAAAGATCACCGACTCTCCAAACTAACAGCAGGACCGGTAACACTCCTCTTCCCCCACCCAAAGAAGCCACCAATCCCACCCCCAGGCACAGCAGCAGAAGCAGGCGGCGTACCTCTCAGCCCCTCCGGCGTCCGAACAGCAGGAACAGCGGTATGTTCACTCCCCCTCGAATCCAGTTTCCTGAGACCAGCCGAGTATTCACCACCAGGACTGCCGGGGCTGAGGTTGAACATTTTCCGCATAGCCTCGAACTTGGCTCTCATCTCCTCGAGTTCCTGTCGCGCAACCGCTTCCGCCGTTTTCGCATTCACAAGTTCAAGGAGCAGTGCATCTTCTGAAGGAGGTTGATGGTTGTCCGTCGAGAGTACAGCTTTGGTCGAGAGACTCGACGTCCGTTTGGAGAAAGTGGGCTGTGTCCTTCCTTCCGCACCCTTGGACATAAGACGGAATTCGCGGAGCCCGCCCGAGTGGTTTGCCGGGCTTTCAGAGTTCCCCGTGTCTGAGCGGCTCACCGGTGGTGGGTCCATTGATGAGCCTTGCGATCCTGAGCGAGATCGATTCACTCGTTGTGCTTGTCGCAAGTCATTGACCATTTTTTCAAGACGTTGTTTCTCAATGTGTCCCTCTTGGATACGTCGTCGCGCTTTGGAAAGTTCCTCCGCCGAGGTGGATACTTCCTGGTCCTTCTCGGCTAACTGCCGCGACAGAATTTGCGACCGCGATGACTCTTCATGAAGTTGATTCCTGACCGTCGCAAGATTCAACCGAAGTTGAGCCTTTGTTTCATGACCGGATACACGCTTGTTATTCGTTGAAGACATTCTGGTGTCCAGCCGACCAACTAGGTCTGCAATATTCGAGTGAAGCTGATCAAGGGTAGGCTCGGGTGGCGTGGCATTTGTCAAAGATCTCGCTCGTTTTACAGGCTCCTTCTCCACCACTGCTGCAAGACTCTGCTTGAGTTGGTGGACCAATGGACCGACAAACTTATGATCCTCAGCACGCTCCTCTCGCTCCGTCTGCAGCTGTGCGACTAAAAGCGAGTGGTCTCGTTGCATTTCACTCAACGCTGTGAGGAGATCCTCAATCTGCCCATGCAAGTCCTTGTCCTGTCTCGAGGATATAGTCATCCGCATTGAGCTGGCCATGGAGTCGGGCGATTTCATGGACTTGAACGATGCGAAGTCTGCTGACGACTCCCGAGACATTTCTGTGAGAGCCGTGCTGGTGGTGCTCATCGATCCGTCAGAGCTACCTTCAATTGAAGCGAGTGTGGCGAGGCTTTGCTTCGACGGTGTCCGGAGTAGTGAGCTCGTAGGTCGTGGTGCTGCTGAAACGCTCAATGTGTTTGCCTTTGGCTGCGCGTTGGCCGATGAAGTCCAAAGTCGTCCCAAGAATCTAGCAGCTCCGGCCTGGACACCAGAACCTGGTTTCGACTGCGCAGCCTGTTCTTTCTGATACTCGGCCTCCAGAGCGTTCAAGCTCTCTCTGGTGACAACACTAGTGAAGCTGACAAAATCGCCAACCAGTTCGTCGGCAGAGGTAGCGCTCAGTCCATATGGATCCCAAAGTTGTCTCGAAAGTAGTAACTGCATCGCCTCTTCGAGTTCTGTAAATCCTAACAATTTTTTCTCGTTCCGTTTCATGACAGCTAAAGCTACGCGCATGAGAGTTTCGGAAGCACCTTCAGCAAATATGACATCGTAGATCCGGAATAATAATGGTAGAGGACAAGTGACTGCAAAAAATGACAGGAACCATTGCGACAGATATGTGCCTTCCACTCCAAGGGCTTCGAGATGCGCTGAGACGGCTGGGACGTGTTGTTGCAAGAGTTTTTGAAACTGGAAAATGCGTAGATGGAGTCCAGAGAGATCGGGTAAGAAGCAAGATCGTAAGTCGTAGTCTTCCATAAGGCTAAGAAATGTTAGCAAAGTAGATATTCATGCCGAGAGATAAAACATACCGAACAAGCACGCAGAACGCAGCCTTGTCACCCATATTCATGAGCAAAGGACCGACCAAAAACCCGAGTCCTTGGCAATACCCAATCTTGTCGTCGTAGAGACTGAAGCACTTGAGCACTCTTGCAAGCATTTTTTGTCCTTCCCCAGTCGAATCCTTGAACATTTCCACGCCTGGAAAACTTCGCCCAATGTCCTTGTTGATCATGTTCTCGTACGGGCTTGATTCGCCACTCAATTTGTCAAATTGGTCCTCCAACTCTGCATCTCTTGCACCAGCCATGCTGACCCAAACCACGCCACGCAGTGGTGCTGGAATTCCTCCTCTTATCTTGTTTGACGTGACGGTGGGCAACCGTTGTGCTGTTTGTAAATAGTCGCGGACCAAGGCTGCCCAGAAGTCCAGCTCAGTCATAGGAGCCGCGGCCGGCAGAAGCGAAAAGCGAACCGAACGAGCCCCTTGCTCTTCGACGAGCCGCTTTATTTGGTGTAGGGATGGAGGTCGAGATTCGCTCCGTATTCGATTGATATTCGATTTGGGATCGTATGCAAGGGCGTTGTTTTCTTGTTCCAGCCGTGCTAACAGGAGAGCCGTTTGCTTTTGTCAGTTAGTATGGGCACGCCATGATGGATATGTAGACATACCTCGTCGTCGTCTGCGTCTGCATCCCGTGCTTCTGTCTTGTCCAATTGCTCCCAATCGACCTGAGCGCTGCCTTCAGAACTAACACTTTCTCCTCGACTCCTGAATTCCGACAACGAGGATCTGGCTGGGCTGAATACAGAGTATGCTTTGTCCGAGTCAATCTCCTCGGCAAGATTCAAGGGTGGAGCCTGCGTGCTTAGGGCTCTGGATCTTCGGCTGTAGGAATCGAACATTTCGATAGAACTTCGTCTCCTCAGATCCATGTCCTCCATTGGAGACTCGACATTCGAATCGTGTGCAATGCTGTCGCTGTCGTTGAGGGTCGAAGGTCGAGTTCTGTCGGGCTCCGTCAATGGTATCGAAACCAAGGAGTCGGTGTGTATTGGTCTGCGATCGACATGTCGACGAGGGGTCGAAACAGCCGAAGTGGACTCGTCTGGCTGAGGCCTTATTTCTGGTGTTTTCTCGAATGCCCTTGGCAGGACAATTGCCTCTGCAGACGCAAACAGAGGCAAGTCAGGTTCGGTCATGACTGCTGGAGCATAAATTGCTGAACGAGCGTCGAGTATGGGACAACCAGGACGGGTTTTGTGAAATCGTCTAGGCAGAAAGGTCGAGATCGGAAATAGATTACGCAGGTGTTGTTGAGCTGTCAGAGATCTGACGTGTGGTATAGGGAATGGAAGTAATAGCTCGCATCTGTCGTGTGCGAGACTCGGCAGGGAAACGTAGTGGTTAGAGGCCTTGTGTATATTAAGGAAAGACTGGCTAGCGAAGGACGAAGGAAGAGATGGAGCTTCTGGAGCAGTAGAGGAATGCCGTTCCCTGTCCCGCGTCACGGCCGTTTGGTTCTGGCAAGCATCAGGTCTTAATCTGAAGTCTCAGGAGGGAGGATCGCCAGAGAGAACGCGCGCGGCCCCTGGAGCGACTGGGACCGGGGCCCGGCAAAAGGGTGGCGTGTCCAGATGATGCCAATCCTCTACCCACGAATCGCCCGCCGACTTCTGATACCTGATTGAGTCTGTACAAAGTAGAGACTGCAATTGGGTCCATATCAATTCCCCCGCCGACTTGGACATGGCAGCCACCATCCGAACATTCGCGCTGTCCTGTCGTGCAAATGCAATCCTCGTGGCACACATGCCGCAGATGCACGCGGGAGGCTTTGGCGCCGCATGATTTGCCAAGAAGATGGGTTTTCAGAGTATCAGAACGTCTGCAACTCCATCGACGGCGGTATCATGACAATCTTTGTAGTTGCGGGATGCTTGGGAGAGTCGTTAGCAACCCTGAGCCTCCGGTCGCTAGAAATGGGGAGTTACCAGTGTAAGATCACGTGTCTACAGCCTTCTGCGGAGCCTTGCTTCAGAATTGCATGACGGAATGAGGACTAACGCAGGAGTGCAGAACTAGGCATCGAGAAATCCGGGATGGATCAGCACCAATCTGAAGAGACTCTGAATCTTCGTATTGATAGAAAGAATGCATCCGCGCCCAACGTGGATCGAACATGCGACTGGTTGAGACAAGCTTTTCCGAACCGGTATTGTAGGACCCAAAAAGAGCACAAGGGAAAACGCCTTTCTTGGCCTGGACGTGAAGGAACTGCAGATGTCCCTGAGGTGGAGCGAATGTTTTATTGTGAAGCTACCTCTCGACTCCCTCGAGCAAAGACATACTAGTAGGATATAGATATTGCGAAGCTCCCTCCTAACTCCCTAAGCAAAGACGTAGAATATAGGTCTCCAACATATTCCTTTTACCCTCTAACAAAAAAGCCAAAAATAAACTTTCCCGCTCCCAGTATTAATCACAACCCACCAAGCAAAAAGGAGGCATTAGAGAGCAAGCCTAACCTTTTTACTTTAAATAAATTTAGAGTCTAGGAAGCTAGCTCCCCTCCGTATATATTTTCCTAGAAATATATTAGATATACCTAAATAACCCCTTCCTCCCTCTCCCTAAAGTCCCCGTCCCCCCTCTAATAAAAAAAAGCGAAAAATAAACTTTCCTATTTCTAGTATCAATTACAACCCACCAAGTAAAAAAGACGTATAAGAAAGCAAGCCCAACCTTTCTACTTCAAACAAATTTAAGGTCTAGGAAGCCAGCTCCCCTCCGCATACATTTTCTCAGAAATGTGTGAGAGATACCTAAATAACCCCTTCCTCCCTCTCCCCAAAGTCCCCGTCCCTCCCCCAACAAAAAACGCCAAAATAAACTTTCCACTTCTAGTATAAATCCCACCCGTACCAAACCAAACCAAACCAACCCCGCCTCCCAAGTAAAAAAGACGCGCAAGAGAGCAAGCCCAACCATTTAACTTCAAACAAATTTAAGGTCTGGAAGCCACCTCCCCACCGCACATTTTTGTCCAGAATGAGGATAGACAGACCACCCGCCGCCTAATGCGAAGAAGCGGGGAAACAAAAGGCCAAATACAGAAGATGTGAAAAAGCCAAAAAGCCAAAAAGCGGAATATTGCACGTCTATGGGGATCTGAAAGACTGGGTAGGATGAGGGAGTATATTGTGTAGAAGGGTAGGTAGGTAGATATATACACTAAACCAACAAAAGCGAGGAGAGAAGAGAAGAGAAGCGAAGAGAAGCGAAGCGAAGAGAAGAGAAGTGAAGCGAACAGAAGAGAAGAAAAAGACATAAACAAAGAAGGAAAAACCAACCAAGCAATCACCAAATCAAAAGAAAGAAAAAATACAAAACCAACGACATCTTCCCCTCCAACCAACAAACAAACAAACAAACGCATACTCAAACCCTCACGCCCATCCCCGCCATGACAGCCATATCCATCCCCAGACCCCCATACTCACTGCCCCCAAGCATCCCCTCATTTCCAGTAGGACTCGTTCTCCCACCCACCCCCCACGAATCATAGGGACCCCTTAGAATAGCAGCCTCCTCGCCACCATCACGGGCATAATTCCCCTCACAGCCATCGCATCGTTGGTGTCCGCATTTCTCAGGGCACGAAGCGTGGTTCTGAATAGAGATAGGGCCATTACCACATTCGCACTGAGAGAACATGGTTAGTAAGAGCTGGCTGGGAAAACGACGAGGGCCATGGTGGTGAGGAAGAAGAGGAGAAAAACGTACACAATTCCAATAAATGGGTTCGACAGTCGCCGTCCTCTTCTTTTTACAATTCCTCTGCGAATCGGGTAAATCCTCTCGGGCCTTCCTCTTCCTCCCACTCCCACTCCCACTCCCAACATTCGACGCAGCATCGCGTTGCGCCCTCCTCCACTCCTGCATTTGTTTCTCCCGCTTCCTCTCCTCCTTCCTCGGATTCACTTTCCCATCGTAAGCATCCCGGACAAACTTCGCATCCTTCAAGTTCCCGATTTTCTCGGGACATTCCCAGTACATCCACTGATGCATTTTCAATTTTTCCTTGTCGAAATGAGCACCTATGTGATCCCAACGGTGGTTAGAGGCATCGTTGTCATCCGCCCCCTTTCCAGGTAAAACGGGTTTATGCGGATCATGCGAGGCCTGGATGATTTTTTTGCAAAAGCCGCACCAGAAGTTTACCTGGTAGTAAGCGTTTGACCATTGATGGGAGTAGCCTATTTTGGATTCTAGAGTCATGTCGTCGATTTCGTGGCGGGATGTTAGACCGTGGTCTTCGCGGAGGTGTTCTTGAAATTCCGCGCGGTCGTATTCGCGGATGTGGCAGGGGGTTGATGAGGTGGGGTCGAGGTCGGGGAGTTGGCATATCCATACTTCCGCGGATGGGACTTGGTTTCGTTCGTGGCGTTTCCAGTCATCCTGTTTTATCCCAAGGTTAGATCATCTTGTTGGGACGAGTGAGTAGATGGAAGTAATCACCTTGGATCCGAAAGTTTTGTCACAACCAAAGTGAGTACACGCCCAAGGCTTGGTGTGTCGGTTCGTGTGTTTACTATAAGGCAAAGATTAGTTGGAAGAGATGGATTGCAAGCAGTGCACAACTCACGTCAGAGCCGCCTTCTTGACAAACGATTTACGACAACCAGATCTGAGGCATGGGTAAGGATTCTGGCTCGCTTGAGATCCGGTTGAGGACCCAGAGGTTTCTTCATCGTCTTCCATCCCGCCTGACAACCCATCGGAATCTAACAGTTGTAAAATCTTCCTTCGTTTTTCGTTGCTTGCATTGTCGAAATCAAATCTTGCTAGCATTGCTCGGAATTCTGGGTCTTTGGAGCCTTCCTGTTGCGCCTCCATACCATTGGAGAGAATTTGCCCATCTAGAGACGTGAGATTAGATGTAGTGTTTGAAATATGACCATAACCCCGTGACGACACCGTTCTGTTTGCGTCAATGGTGGGATGAAACTCGGAGACGGCTGCGAGAGTATCCAGAGGGTGCATCGAAGCATCATTCCCACGACCATCGTTAAGGCCAGAGTGGTCGACGAAGTTTTGAGAATTGTGGCGATGTCGTGCGGGGAGAGCGCTGGAGCGGTGAGCAAGATGACCACCTGATAGGTTTGGAGGGAGCCACGGATCATCACCCGTCTCGAACGTCTCTGAATTGTCCATGTCTAGCTCTTCTGGGCGCACAGTAGACGGCTGAGGTTCGGGATATGGTCTAGATATGCCGGCCAAGTCCGCGTCCATACTTGCTCCGTCGGATGAGGTTCCGCTCTTGATCTCCGATCTTTCCTTCTCGTCAGCATAGGAAGTCAATGCCGATAGCATAAGACATACCTCGAGATGAGTGCGTTGACATCTTCATCTTTATGCATGCGAAGGATATGCTGTTTGAAGTTGTCCCGCCGCGGCCATATCTTCGCCTGGTTCTTACAACTTGATGATGCGCATTTGAAACTGGTCGTGATTGTGTCTAGTCCAATTCCATGCTTGCTTTTCTTATGCCTCAGAAGATCGTTGATCGTGCTGAAGCCATCAAGGCGAGAACAGCCTGGTATATCACATTTATTCGGCTTATCGTGTTTCAGCATGTGCTTCCTGTCATCCAATTTCAGCCTTGCAAATTGTTATGAACCCATTCTGCATCACCCACCTATACTCTGACGGGCATTTTAGAATCTCGTTACATTTATCACACTTTCTTTTGCCTCCTCGACTTCGCTGCGTTGATTTGGTAGTTCCCAGGTCCTCGGCCTGTGGAGGTGAAGCAGTCAATTTAGGCATTGGAGAAGCAAGGGCAAAATTGTCAAAGTCGGAACAGAGTGAGTATTGAGGTGACTGACTGGAGTACTCTCCACTTTTCACAGACTGAGGTGCCACCGGCTGGGAGCCGTACCCCGAATCTGAAGCACACAGGGTCGTGGTAAAGCTCTCTATCTCTGATGGGGGCTGACTTCCATAAGCTGGAAAGTTCAGATTGGACTCCTGGATCGTGAGAGGAATATGGCCGCCCCTCGGTGTTTGAAAGCCAGTCCAGGGCGAATCGCCTTCGGTTAAGTATTTGTTCAGTGAAACTGGCTCCGGTCCTTGGAGTCCTGAAGATGCAACCTTTCGGCCTGGATATTGAAAAAAAGAATTGACCTGCACAAAACGACCCACAGCAACGCCCATGGAAGGATCAGGGAGAGCAAAGTCAGAAAGCGACCCTAACATGGAAGTATCCTGCCGTGGCTGGTTGAGGAAGGAAACGACAGCATTATTCGACTTGGTGGAACGAATTGGTTGAGATCTGAGATGGTCATGATATTCGGGTGGCTCTTCCGGTCTGTAGGTGTACGGAAAGGTAGACTTAACGCGCACTTAGCAGAAGGCTCTGATGATATAGAAGAACAAAACGTACAAGATCCAAGTCTCCATCGAAAGGATATGGATTAGAGCTTGACATTATCTGCTGGACTGTGAAAAACACGTTAGCAGATAAATTAATATAAATGCAAGCGCTCGTCGTGAACAGGCACAAATTCACCACTCGTAAGCGCGCACCCAAATGATGGGAGCCTGGGATCCAAGCGCATCGACGAAAGATGAAGCGACAGGCCGATGTGATTCAAAAGAACATAAAGGACGTACTCGAATGGATTTCCAAACCCCAGGATGGCAGAGGAGATGGGCAGGCTGACCAAGCGAAACGGTTAGGCTTCGATCAAGGAGGTACAGTCGGTCTTTGCTGGCAACGTAGGCGGAGCAGGAGGAGAGAGGCTTACATTAGTAGCAGCGAGTCCGATATTTCACCGCCCCGGCTTGTAACACGAGGGGCCACTATAGGGCTGGGGCGTCGGCGAAGGAATGACCAAGAACGGCCATGACATGATTTGTAGGGCGAGGGAGGGAGGGATGGGGACTGGGGAATGGGGAATGGGAAGAATCAGCAGCACAAAAAATAGTCGAGAGGCCGCCGCAGGAGCTCGGGCGAAGGTGGGTGGGCGCTGTTGCACCGCGCACCTCAGCGTCCCGACGGTGCGAGCAGCGAATCATCCGTGATTAAATCTCAAAAGCGCTCAACTCATGCCGGACGTGTTTGAGAATCCTGCACAGTGCACAGTGCACAGCCTTGAACCTTGGCGCTGCTGCCGTGCCATCACGCCCGTCGTGCAAATCCGCTGTGATCGCCTATGCGCAGTTGAGGCCGGCCAAACATCGCCCGCCTTCGGGAACAGATCTTGTAGTGGTCATCGAGAAGCACGGTATGCATTTTCGCTGTTCTGAGCTATGTATCTTACAAGCAAATTCGACTGACGATAGGAAATCTACGTTAAATGCAGCAACATGGTATCATAACGGGCGTGGTCAAATTGATAATGCCGGGAAATCTATGTCCAAATTCGTAACCTCCTTGTCATAACCTCTCATCAATACTGCTGATACGTCTGCTGCAGATCGGCTACGCTGCAATCCGGCGAGTATCCCATGCTTACGGGAGTGCCCGACGTGGGTGTGAGATATGCATTGCTCACTGACTCCGTCACATAATTGCTCCCTGACTGAAAGAAAAGTTGTGGTCCATGGTAAGCAGCATTCGAAGACTGCATGCCTTGTGTGGTGAAGTTTGTTGGCGGATATGTTGTGCCTTGGCGAGAAGCTGAGTAGTCCGAAGCCGCGCCGAATGACGATGCTCGCGACCGGACTGAGACTGTTTGAGGAGGATATGACGAGTCTCCCAAATTAGGAGAGTTTGACGAGAAACCTAGATGCTGCATATGTTGAAATGGTGGATAAGAATGCATGGTGTTCGCTGTCATGTCATTGGAACTCATGTTTATCTCCATGTTGTCAGGCTCATCAAATAGAAGCGTTGGTAGCTGGTTGAAAGCTTTCGTTGGATGAGCATTATGCTGCTCATATTGTTGCTGGACAACGTTGTGGGCTGCCGCGGCTGACACACGTTTTAGGTCGACAAGGCCGAGCAAAGGCATACTGATCTGTTCCATGTGCTTTGCGAGATGTACGGTAAGCTTCTTCCATGTCGTGCAGACATTGCCGCAGAATTTACATGGCTCGTCTTGAGGCTGCTTTGTGGATTCGTGGTGACATTTTTCCACGAGTGCCCATATGTCATCTTCACCCATGTGTGGTACGCCCAAGCCGTTCTGCCAGCTTGACATCGGGTTTACGGGCGTGCTGGGTGATGGTCGATTGGTGTTTCGACCAGTTCGAAGTCTGGGTTCTGGAACCTTGTGTTCACGCACAAGATGTTGGACGAAGTTATCCTTACGGAAACATGTGTGCGTACAGTCGCCAAGGTTGCAGGTCCAATATTCGAGTTGGCGATGTCGCTCGTTCTCATGTCTGACCCAGTCAGCCTTCCGTTTGAAAGACTTTGGTTCATTGCAATTGATGAAAGTGCAGGTGAAGGGCTGAACATCTTCGTGAACATGTTTGGTCCAGTCAGATGGCTTGTAGAACTTCTTGGCTTTGAAGCACAGATGGCACTCAAACTCCGCAGGAAGACGTTGAACAGGCGGAGCTGGAACGCCAGAAGGAAATTGCGCAGCCACAGTCTGACTTTCGCCTGAGTTATCGAGACTTTCTTCAGTCACTCCAGGTCCAAGAATCTGGAAGCCGACTAGTGGGGTGCTTGGATCCTTGTTGCCAGGTCGAGGAGGTAGCTCCTTACTTTTCCCTCCAGATGCGAAGCAAAATGTTTTGGAGCCGCAGCATCGTCTCGCCACGGCCTGTGCATGTTCCTCTTTGATCTTCACAAGACGCTCATATCGCCTCATCTGCTCTTGCGTGACTCTTTCCAGCAGGAAGCTTTCGAGGCGCGGATTGAGTTGACTGGCGTGATATTTGAACCCGTCCTTGGTTGGTACAATGGGAACATCGGTTCGCACCGCCAGGTCCATGGTGACACCGTCTAATCCGGTGGCCTCGTCATCACCACTGTCTTCATCACCATCCCGTCCTCCAGACGCGTGGTCATCCTCGTGCGGCAGAGTCATCGGCGACGCCAAAGTTGGCACCGGCGGTCCGCCATGTTGCGTCATAAGAGCAGCTAGGCCCAACGACTTTGGAGTTTTTGGATTCAGATCGGATCTGCTGCGACTGCGCCAAATCTGTTTGCCGTGTTGCAGAATGCTCGAGGCGGCAGTAACCACCGCGCCCGGGGATCGAGCTTCATTGTTGTTGGAGGAAAGATTTGTGTCGATTCTGGGGCTCTTTGGACGACCGAAGCTGCCCATTCGTCGAGGTGGACTCAGAGGTGACGGTGACGATGCGTCTTTGGGAACCTGAGCCGGATTGGTAGCATCTGCGGTTGGACAAGTCTTTCTCTTTAGTTTGTTGCTGTTGTTGCGACTCGGGAGAATATTGTTCAGAAAACTCCCTTTTCGACGCACTCCTTTAGATTCTGGTTTTGTTTGGGTCGGGCTGAGAAGTAATTTGGAGATACCAACAGCATTCACACCACTATCCATATCAGATTCGGAGTTTCGTCGCCGTGAGCCGAGGGTAGCGGCAAGAGAAGCGTTGTCGATTTCTTTTGCTCGTTGATGGAACCGAGCGATGGCCAAATTTGAAGTAATACCTTGAGACTTGGTCGATTCTCCATTGGAGGGACTTTGTTCAGGTTCTAGCCAGGTGGGATCTGTCTCGATCTCATTGAGCGATGGTAGGTAGCCATCATCAATATCCCCTGACTGAACATTGGCTGCCAAATCCGCATCGCTTTCACTTCCGGACGCTTCATCCTCGTCAGCATCGCTTGGCTCTTGTACAGTCAGTCCAGGGCCAGGCACAGGAGGATAAACGCCCAGACCAGCAGCAGAGGCTATTCCGAACGGAGTATCATTGGTACTCTTCGCCCTGCGTCTACCGTCTGCCTTCCTCTTCCGTGATCGTCTTGCATCGCTCTCAATATTGCTGTGGTTAAGCCATTCAGCAACCTCAGCGTTCTTCTCTAAGCGTTGACGATCCTCTTCAATTTCGTCAAGCGTTGGAAGATCTTGGATGTTCATTTCCTCGCGAACTTCGGGCTTAATACCTGCCTGTCCGCTCCCGGGGTTTTGGAGCCAAGATCCATCGCTGCTGCGTTCGACTGCCACAGTCGACCTTGGTTGCTGCTCCTCTTCGAGCTCTTCATCGGAGCAATCATGCTCAGTATATGGAGAAAGATGCGTGTTCAATCTTTTGCTTCCCTGGTTTCGATTGCTCAAGCAATGACGAGAACCTCCACAAGCATCTTGACAGTCCTCTGCAGTGATCACAAGCTGTGGGTTTGTGTTTGTGCTAGACTGTACAGCACTGAAGCTGGATGGATATTCTGGACCAGACCGAGGTACAACATGATCCGATAGCTGAGGGAAAGACTGGAGAGCATGTGTTGTAGTCTGGTGCGAGCCGTAGAACGTCGAGTTGTTTGCTTGCGCATATCCCATCATCTGTTGCGGTGCAGGGCTGGATCTATGGCTGGACATTGGAGATGCATGGTGTGGCGCTAGGGCAGAAATATTGGAGTACGTCATGGTCGAGCCCTGATTCTGGAAGCCCAGATGTTGACTGCTTGGGATTGGCGATGTATCGAAATTGTTGTTGTTCAAGTGAGAGCTATTCGTCATATTTGGACTGCGCGAGAATTCTAAATCTACATAAGACTCCTCCGCGCCCGGTGTGCTGTAAGCGCTCATGCCGTTCATGCTGCCTTCGGACATGACATTGCTGGGACTGAATTGGCCATTGCCAGTGGGTGGTGAATGAGTACCATTCAGTGGGACAAGGTTGGAGGGATGGTTGAGAGTGTTTTGGATGTAATAATTCTGCTGGTATGGGGAGAGGTTCTGAAACGAGGAGGATCCATTGAATTGATTCATGTCGTTTGGGCTCAGGTCGAAGAAATTCGAAAAGCCGCTATCAGCCATAGCTGGGCCGCTCGTCGTAGGGATAAAGGTGTGCGAGGCGTCGTCTCGATGGCGCTGAGGCAATGCAGCCGGGCGCATTGGACTGGTGTCTACAGTAGACATACTGTGAGCATCCAAGGACAACAGTCGTTCGAGTCAGGGGGTTATGGCTTATGGAAGACGGAGAAGAGCTTTGTAGATGATATTGTATAAGTGGATGCTGTAATACGAGCGGAGGTGTTTGAATTGATTGCTCCCTGGCACAATCCTTGTTGGAGTTATTTTTGAGGTGTAGTGTCGAAGCGAAAAGAAAAAGGTCTGGCAGCTGAAGGAAGAGACGAAGAGGATTATGGCGAGGAACAGTAGGACGTTGATAGTAGTTTGGCAATCCCTCGTATTACCGCCGGCGATTGGGTCGGGCGTCTAAGCCTACTCGCGAACCCCTGATCAAGCGCTTGAGAAGGAATGGATGCAGGCGAATGCAGAAGTTGGCAAGGGAACTTTGACCAGCGAAGTTGTAGGGGCTCCGATTGCTAGTTCTATGGCGGAGCAGGTCGAGGATCCCGGAGAGATTGAAGCTGGGGTGGGTTCTCTTGTCACCGTCTTCGAGATCCGGCAGAATGCGAGGCAAGCCACATAGGATGAAAAGGACAAACGGTCAGCAAAGCAGTGGTGGTGTTAGTCGGATGTCAGTACTGGTAGGACAGATACGAGGCAGAATCACGTTGGCATGCTATCACCTTTCCTTCCTACAGAGGCTGTGCTGTCGTGGAAATGCATCTCTCCCTTGAGGTACTGTACATAGTACTGTATGCACCATGTAGCCAGCCACCCCAGGTGATTCAGAGCCCGCTGCGCCTCTTCATGGGCGGAGTGATCCAGGCTACAGCGAAGTCCACCAATGAAGGGGAGCCAGCGCCATTGATCTCACCATGCTGCAGGCGGGAAGCGATACAAGCTCACCACGGAAGCCGTATTGAAAGATGGGCCTCATTTAGCGGCGGCCCAGCTTGTATATAACGGCGCTGCTTCTAGAAAGATTCTCGAAGCTCTGCGGAGGTTGATGATGTCGTTTTGCGGTGGTCTGGTCGATACTCCAGGGGGTGGAGTGTGGGAGTGGGAAGAAAAAGAAAAGGAAAGGGAAAGAGGCGGAAGAAGCATCTGCCGTTCCTATCGATATCAAATGCACACGAATGGAGGCCTCACTCCAGCTGGAACTGGCTGTCGATCTTGGAAAGCTTGTCGCTTTTAATACTCCGTAATACTGTTACAGCGACTCTTTGGCGGGAGATGGCTCGGCATTAATTAGAACTACTTCAAGGTTGTTTTATCGAGATACATGTTTGTAAACACGCTTCGAACATGGAGTTTGAATCTACACAAAGCAGAGTCCGTCTGCGTCTGCACTGCAGTACCCATCCACTACTCCTACCGCTCCACTAAGTACCCGACCTTACTCCTACCCATCCACTAAGTACTCCTACCCGCAAACGGAGAATGATCCACCGTGATGCCGAACTCTTGCAGCTCCCTCCTTATGTCCGGCGGTTGAGGCTTTCCGCAATGGCAACTTTCTTTTGTGTATAAGGTAACAACGGCCTGCTGGACATAACATCACCTTGCTTCAAATCAAATAATCCCCCATTGTTCAACAAAACTGTCCCCACACTTACATTGTCACCTGAAGGCTCAACCTCTACATCACTACCGCCACTGCTACCACGGTTGTACAGCAAATTCGAGCTTCCATTCATTCTCACACTCATCAGCTACGCCGACATGCACTACACACCGAACCCCAACCCAAGGGAACTGTTGCCTCCACTTCTGTCCTGTCTGCCGACTTCCTTCGCCTCGAGAAGACCTCCGCCAGCTCTCCTGCCCCTGCTAGCCCCTCTTCTTCGCCAACGTGTCTCCTACATCAACTCAGATTCACCGGACGCCCCTTCTTGGCTACTTCTCCTGAATTGGACTGAAAAGAAAGCTGCAAAACTGCCGGAAGTGGTGGAGAGGTTCTCCGTTGAGCCTCATCCAGTATCCGGCGAGTTCGAATTCGAGGACATTGAGAACATCAAATACAGAAGAAGGGACTCGGAGACACTTGAGACACGGCTGGAGGTGACCGAGTATGGCTTTGTTGCCATCTATTTATTCTGTGTGGGAGATGGACAAGAAGGGGGCGAAGAAGCTGGCTGGAGACTTTCAGAATTGCGAAGTCTCGAGGACCTCGAAGACGGCACAGAGTGGTTTGACAGCATAGAAGAAGCGGACGCAGCAGCAGGAACCCCACGAACAGTGATATCACAACATCTGGACGCTACAAATGGCCCCAACGGCAATGGGAGCTCGTCACAAAAGCAGGAAGAGGCAGACGATGACGATGATTACTGGGGGCGATACGATGCATCGAATGGCGTAACTCCAGACGCTAAACGGTCGCCCGCCCCTCAATCCATGTCCGGAGCTGTACAAATCGGACCTGCAAGCAGTGAAATGGAATACTTCGCACGCTACGCGAATGAAGTGCAACCAGCAATGGATGGGCACGATCCCGACGAAGTAGGCCAACTCGCCCCAGGCGAATCGACTTTAAACGGCCAAAGTCTCACAATAGAAACTCCTCGTTTTGAAGGCAATGAAGATCAAGTTGCTACACCTACACAACCTACAGGCCTTGGCGGTGGTGGTGACCATGGTAATTTTGGACAGGTTGTAACAGACGGAAACGGGCATTCAAACACAACGGAGGATGATGAAGCACTACATTCACCACGCCCCTCTAGTCGCAGATCCACATTGTCGATTGAGCGGTTGGAGCACAAGGCCAATGGAAACTCGCAGGCTGAAATTGGCATCAAGCAACACATCAGCACGGACATCAAGAGTTTGTACAGACTGGCGAGGTCAGTAGGAATCGATCAAACCGAGTTTGAGAGAATCGTCAGAACGGAACTGGAATGTCTGTCGATGATGGAGCTGGATGGGCCATAGAGCTTAACGAGTGGGAGCACAGTCTGTTGATTCCAGAAAAAGCCCGCAGGATCCTTGGGATATTTGTTTTGTTATACTGCCGGGTGTGTTGGCGATGCGCTTTGCATTCGTTCTTGGGCATGCATTCTGGATATTCGCATGGTGTTTACAGTATGTTTTGGCTGGAAAATTTCTGTGTAGCGAGGCGTTTGCGTTCATGTACTGTATGCATTTGTTGAAGGCGTGTCGTTTCATCTGCAATACCAACTCTTTCTCTCTGTTGCATGTTTCTTGATTCCAGTGCTGACGGTGGAGATTATATTTATACTTGAATCTGGATGAGGCTTTGTTTCATCTTCCTTAGTATGTACGGTACGCTTCTTTGTGACTTTGGGTTTGGATTATCTATTCCCTCCGTCTCTTTTCTTGGTACTTGTTCGCGAATTGAAAAAGTTGGTTAATTTTGTAGATTTGTTTGCTTGGATGTATGTAAGATAGATCTCGAGATGAATCCTTTATGCTTTCCACTCTCTTCGTTCCCTCGCTCTCCCATAGTTGAATTGCATCTCCCCCCCCCCTCTTTTTTTTGTTTTTGCAACCACTGATTCGAATCATTATAGTGATTTATTTGTGTGGTGTTGGGGATTTGGGTAGGGTGATTTATTGGTTTGGGGATTTTGAATGGGGATGCTGGAATATAGATTTGTGGAGTTTACTGATTGGGGGAAAGAAGAGAAGGGTGGAAGGATGAGGGTTAGGTGGTGAAATTGTTGACTTGGGTGTTTTGGGGCAGAGTTCATTGGGTTCCATGGGCATTGATATCGATCTTCACTTGAGATTGATACCATGGTTTACATTATGCGATGGATGGATTGGAAGGGATGCTTGGGAGAGCTGACTGCGAAAACGTGTGCATGCATTTTTCTGTGGTAGTACGTAGTTTGGGTATCAATACCAACGCGCACTTTTCGTTCCATTCGTGAACGATTTGGAGCAGAACCACCGACTTACAACGATGATTTGAGATATCAAAAAGTCTATGGGTCCCGTTTTCTCCGTGGACGCCATGTCCTCATATCCACGCCATTCCACGGCACTAATAGCAGAATGCCCAAAGAATAGCTCGTTCCTTCTCGACTTTTCCGTCGAAGTGCCTGCTAACAACATGGGAATCGTGCTTTTCGGCGACGTATGTTGCCACGACGTAACAAATTTCTGCCTACAACTGCCTTAGTACAGCATCCATGTCGTTGGCACTGATTTGCACGCTTCGGCTTGTCGCTGATGGTTTCGCTGCTTCTGAGCCTCTACCAATCTCTTCAACCACGTTGTTAGGATCCGCCTTGCCAATTTCGGGGACGGAGGAGGCGAGGAATTGTTGGAATGGCTTTACTGTGAAGAGACCATCTGAGGTGAACCAACGGGAGAATGGGGCGCTGATCTTGAGGGTCGAGGTTTTGGACGGTGACTTCTTGGAGGTAGTTGTTACTGTTACTTGGTAGGTTGGGTCGAACTTTTTGGCGTGGGTTGCAATCGTGATCTGGTGAATTTGTTAGAATGGTTGTAAAGTAGATGGCAAAGGCAAGTGTGAGTGTAGCTTCAGGTGTTCTTTTAATATTGGAACGTGAATCATGACTACAGACGTACCTTTGTGTCGCCCTTTTCTCCTACGAATATAGCTCCCTTCTCCACGTAGAATATCCAGTATGTGAAGAGTCCGTTGAGTAGAAAGTAAACCACTACTGCAGGTAATGTGTATGGTTTTGTTTGATCCCAGCCCAGTTTCCAATCAGCGTAAAAGAGAGCTGCTGATATGACTACCGCAGTGTATCCGAGGGCGAGCTTGACATCCTGGATCTGGTAATTGGGCGTGAACTTGAGCGATGTGAGATAGTTGGGGAGGGCGTCGTCGGTGGTGTTTTTGAGGTCCGGTACTGAGTACACGGCAATCTTTCCCTGAGACATGCTGGAATCTGGCGCGGTAGTATCGGGATATTCTTCTGGGGTAGTATCTGGTGAATTGTGAAGGAAACTGTGGTTGTTGACTGGAGAATTAATTGACGATCTGTCCTTGAAGTAGTCCAAATGGGGAAACGCGACAAAGCGAGCAAGGGTCGCGAGTGTTCCATAGTAGAACTATCAGTTCCCCGGTGCTCACCAAAAAACACAACTTCGTCAATCATCAACGTCACATACAGTCGAGATGGGCCAACCAGTGGTGCAAACGATTACGAGGGACTCGGCCCTCTTTTGGTGGATTCTACTCCCCATTACTGTGGTTATGGTACGCATCTCGCAGCACATAGGGGGACGAGGCCGCGCATAGCTAACCAGCAAATAGATCCTCACAGGTATTCTACGCCATTATGCTACAATACTCCTCCAATCCACACCGAAACGACAGACGCTGGCAAAGGGACGGGAATACAAGTCAATGATGAGGGGTGTAAATCTGCGAACGAACGCCAACGTCATATCTCCTTCCTCATTTCAATCGCGCAAGGCATACTTGGTCGCCGGTTACAAAGACGGAAGCTTCCTCGCGGAGCCGGAGAACAGAGGAAAACCACCAGCGAATCCCATGTCCGACCCGGCCATGATGGAGGGCATGATGGGCATGATGAAAGGGAATGTCGCCATGATGGTGCCGCAGACTTTGATTATGGGATGGATCAACGCATTTTTCTCGGGTTTTGTCATCAGTACGTCTCGTTCGTTTCTCCACGCGAGTTGGGCTGTATCAGAGATGCGAACCGTTGTGATGCCTTACAAAAAGGCAGACAGATGGAACTGCAGGCTTTATGAAACATTGCTGCAGCGCATCAATCAGCGTGCAACACGCGTTCAAGCATAAATTTCTGGCTTGCTAACATGAAATTCTGCGTAGTGAAACTTCCGTTCCCCTTGACTCCACAGTTCAAGGCCATGCTACAGTCTGGCGTGGGAACCCGCGATCTAGACGTCAGATGGGTATCTAGCTTATCGTGGTATTTTCTTACGCTATTCGGCCTGCAACCTGTTTATAATCTTATCCTGGGAAGCGACAACTGTGAGTCCTCTTACCATATCCCAAGGATAAGCCGGAACTAATCACCATCAAAGCTGCAAGCCAAATGGCGCAGCAGATGGCGCAGATGAATCCAACTGCAGGAATCACGGGTCCGGGAGCTGATCCGGATAAAATGTTCCAAGCCGAAGCAGAAAACCTGGAGGTTATTGAGCATGAATACGTGCTCGATGGCATAGAGGACCGTCTCCTAGCATATCTCACATGAAATAATGGCAAGGGAGATATCTCAGGCTCGATTGAAGAGTCCATCTAGAGCAGAAGGAGCAATTGCTGCGGGTGCAGCGGGCTGCGGACAAAAACAAAGCTATATTCAGCAGTCTGCAGCATGAGGGTCTCAAATGCGGGGACCTGCGTGATATATGAGTAGGTGATGTCGCTTACGATCTGGGAAACTCCCGGTTGCCTCACTTTTGGCGAGTGCCAAAGTGGTGGTACAAGCATTCTACAGAGTGCAGTCGCTAGATGATTTGTATCAAAACCACGTTTAGGGCTCAGTACTCGGTACCATCGGGACGAGAGAGCAAAATATCGATCGAATCTGGCACTCTTTTCTGGCGCATCCCAATCAGTCCTGTATCTTTCGAGTCTGGCCATTTTGAGCCGCACTGCTTCTCCCATAGCCTCCACAAGTAGTTCCATCAACAACTGTGATTGGTCAAAAGCTACCCTGGTTCTGTGGCGTTTTGAGCTGAAAGAATGGTCTTGGAGAACCGAATGGACGGGTTTCACGCTGCTCACCATTTCTCGCCCTGCCCTTACCAGTAGTATGTAGGGTGACGGATACCGAGTCACCGAACCACCTCGACTTGTCGAAGACTGGGCAACCGACTGTCATTCGATGTTTGTTGCTTGTTATCGCTCTCTGGCCTCTGGACTCTGGACATTCGCGCGCCAAGTGTGGCTTGTTGCGGCCTCAATTCCCGCAACATGCAGCTTCGTCGAAGGATTGTCATTGTCTTCTTCCCGTCTTCTGCCTCCTGGTACTCCTGGGCTTTGCTGCCTGAAATGGGACCTTGGGAGTTGGACGAATGGCGAAGTGAACCCACCCTCCATGCTTGACGGAGCGTCTCTCGTCGATAGATGGGCGCCGGTCAGGATATCTGTGTGGCACTGAATGACTGTGCGAGCATAGAAGCTTGCGAACATGCTGCAGGAAGGCGTCTATCCACCAAGTCCTGGCCGCATACTGTACTTCCATTAGCCGACCCGTAGCCAATCCATAGTATCCCGATGGCCATCAGCGACACCTCCTGAGAGGCCGCAGTTGGAGTAACTTTACGCCCCATGCACCTCGATTCTGCCCCTGCAAGCTTTCTTCTCGCGTCCAGATACTGACCTCTCACCTCTGACTAATGCATCGAAGAGCCTCACGTCCCCTATTGATATAACTGTCTGCATTGCGCCCCCAACATGTGGCCGAGTCGAGCAGACCTGATATATGGGCTGTGCATTCCTATGCTTCTCCACATCCCACTCTCGTCTTGATACAGCTTCATTGCCTCTTTTGAGTCGTTTCAGGGATCTGCCCCGGCGAAGCAGGAACTATTCTCTGTTATACTTGCATATCATCATTTACCACCAACATAAAGTATCGTGGAACCTCGAACGCTAGAGGACATATCAGACCTTCCAAGACATCATTTTCAATAGCCTTGCTCAATCCACTGAAACTCACCCGAGACTTGATCATAGACACAGCACTGGCCACTTTTCCGAGACGGCACGACCGCTTGCAGCTATGGAGTACCAACACGGTCTCGCAAACCTTCCCCAGATTCACTGCTCAGACGATTTCTCGGCAACTAGTCGATGGCCTTGCCATGTTCAAGCTTCGGCGAGCCTCATGTCACAGTCACCATTCGACAAATCACCCATGCTTATTGGTATTAGCCTGCACTCCGATACAGCTGACTACGACTTTTCTTTCGCCGACTTGAACGACCGATACGTTCAGGGCCTGAACGCTTCGCCCTTTTCTTCAGAACTTCTATACGCGGACAGAAAGACCAGCGACTCTGCGCTTTACCCTTCATACGACACAAGCTTCCATGAACTCCATCGACAATGCTCCCCACTGACCGATGGCTCCTCTTCCCCTTCGCAGACTTGCGATACATACAGTGCCTCCCATACCGATGAGCTTCACCACCAGTACAGCATGGACTTCAAACATGCCATCGATAATTCTGTAGAGTTCGGTCAAGGGCATCTTCCACATGGCAGCCACGTTGACTTTGCGGGAAGACCATCTGATGTTCCTTTTGGCGGAGGATGCTCCGTCTCCCTCGACAAGATCCAGAATTTCCAAGACACAGCGTTTGGGTACGATCATGTGCACGCCGGCAGCGAGATTGATGCAGAATGTGATTCGGACCACGAATGCCTCAACATCCCTCCAGTTCGGCAACTGAGTGTCATGCCGTACATTGAGGACGAAGGTATCGGAGAGTCAATCAAAGATGAATCAATCAGAGACTGCGTGAGCGATCGATTCGACGACGAAGAGGAAGAGGACGACCCAGAATACAACCCCAAACCCGGCCGTCGAAATTCCAAATCCACACGAACACGCCCAACAACAACTCGGCGCACCTCGCGCACCCGCAAACTCTCAACCTCATCATCGACTAAATCCCGCATTGCCAAACCCAACAAATCAAAGAAATCCACCTCAGCAGGTCTTCTCCGCGCCTTTCCCTGTCCACTAGCAGAATACGGTTGCCCATCTACCTTCACATCAAAGAACGAGTGGAAAAGACACGTCAGCACACAGCACATTAAACTCGGGTTTTGGCGCTGTGACATGTGTCCACTCACCACCGATCAACACAGTATAACCTACAACGATTTCAACCGCAAAGATCTCTTCACGCAACATTTACGTCGGATGCATGCTACCCACCCCTTTTCTCTCGCTGCTGATCCCTCGGGTTATACGGATGGTCAGATGGGGATTTCGGATGAGGCGGTACTGGATCATCAGGGACGCTGTTATATTGGTCTGAGATGTAATCCGCCTCGCTCTGGGTGTCTGTTTTGCTCGAGGACGTTTCAGGGTGAGGGGAGTTGGGAGGAGAGGATGGAGCATGTTGGTGCGCATTTTGAGACTGAGAGGAAGAGGGTTGGTGGGGCTATGGGGTGTGAAGGGTGGAGAGTGGATGAGGGGTTGAGGGATTGGCTCGAGGATGAAGGATTGATTGAGAGGGGTGTTGGTGGCAAGGGGGAATGGAGAGTCGGTGATGGGAGGCCACGGAGAAGGGATTCGGTTTTCGGTTGAACGAAACCTTACTGTAGATTGGGAGTTGTCTTTTGCTATTTTTGGGGGTTGGGGAACATGGCGTTTGGGATGGTGGACGGCCTTTTACTATGACCTTCATGATTTTGATACCCGGCTTTATACTATCCTTCATATCATGGGTCGTTGGAAGCGCTTTGGACTAGCAACGTACAGTACAGCCGGCGGCAGTCTGCACATTTACAAATCTTTCGGGTACTCTAAAGTTAGCATCATTATACGTTACTCCCGTCAATCCCCGACCTCCCATTCCTCACCCCCAGATTCTCTGACCGGTTTCTCCACGCACCTCAAGTATGGATATGCACCACCGGAATCCCACCCACTAAACATCCCCCCCCGACAACCACCTCAAAGCAAGACAACGCAGCAAAACAAGAAAAAGAGAAATACCGACGCCACACTCATCACTTCCACTGCAGATACCAAACAACAAACCCGCAGCAACAAATCTCCAAACCCGCCTCCCACGCCTTCCCCGCCTAGAAATCCAATCCAACCAAAACAACTACGCAACAAAGAATCACCACCCCACCCCACCCCACCCCAAGACGAGAAACAGAGGCCGCCAAAGCCAAAACACCCAATCCCATTCCCACAGGCCAGACCGGTTTACTTTTCACCCGAGAAAAAAACCAAGAACGCGGAGACATCTAGATTTATCCATTTGACTTTACGTTACTTCCCTTCCCTTCCTACCCTGATTATTATTGACGCTCCATCACCGATTCGAAATCTATATGTTGTGAGGTCGGTATAGTAACCGTGGGTGTACGACAGATGAGAGACCCCGTATATTTATTTCTGTACCGCATGTTGAGGTTTTTGGAGGGTTGTGATGGAGGTTCCATTACAGCGGGATATACCAAGGTATCTCCTTGATAGTCTGGATGGTGAATTAAATAAAACCTAAAGAACCACGGCGTTTGAGGGGGTGAAAGCAAAGGATCTAAAGATGCTGGTGGGCTATATAGGTACTTCGCTGTACACACCACAGAACCAGTCAACTATAGTTATAAAACACACCAGGTACTTACACAGCATCCACCCCAACATCAACAATCTTCCCCACTCCACTCCACCTCACCATCACCAAACCCAACATCAAGCCATCCCACCTCATCCCCTCCCATCAGAAGTATTCGTCCTCCCAAACCTACCCCCAACATCCCTCCTAAAGAACTTGCCAATATTCTTCAAATTCTCATTCAATTGGCTGGTCCCCCCATCAGCATTGGCACTCCCATTGTTCCCCGAGTCAGGCGTGGAACTAGATGTACCGCCCAAACCCGTCACTCCACCGAACCCAGCAGCCGCACCGCCCAGACTTGGACTCCCGAATCGATCGACCCCCTCCCGTGCTACATTCATGAGGGCAGAACCGAAAGTGCTGGCATCGAATTTGGGTGCTGACGACGCCGTGTTACTGCTACTGGATGTTTGAGCCGTGGCGTTGAGTTGCAGGTTGGTGAGAACGTTTCCGTTCTCAGGTAGTTTGGTGTACGCGGGTGCACCACAATGTGCTCTAAATAAATCGAGTAGAGAGGCTTGTTCCTGTTTTCTCGTTCCCTTCAACTCAAGGATCTTCTTGAAATTGGTTTCAGATCGGTCGGCTATGTGGATGAGGTAGGCTTGTACTAGAGCTTCCGGTGGCGAAGGGCGGACTTGGAGGGTTTTAAGGAGAGAGTCGATTTTAGATAGGGAGATGTTGGCACGTTTGACGTAGCTAGTGTAGCAAATTAATAAGCAGGAAGAAGGTTAGAGAGGAGTAAACTTACGCGGCAGATGGCTGAGCACCTTCTTCTTGATTGATAACAGGAAGATCCGAGAACCCCTTCTTGAGGACATAAGAATCAAGAAGCATTTGCTCTGCGCCAACTTCTGATATAGGTCGACACTGTACCACATTCTGATTGTAAAGCGTACTGATTTCCTCAACCAGAATGTCGCAGAACGTCCGCGCGTATTGTGGTTTATGCAGATACTTTAGGATCTCTCCTGCCTTTTCGCGTACAACGCGAAGCATCTCAGATACGTATGTGCTTGAATCGCCCACGCTTTCGAGTCTTCCCCATGGCATATTGCGCATCTCACGCCAGAGAGGTTCAATCTCAAACTCGACTTTCTTCACCATTGCACGGACAGCCAGACCTGCGATGGCCATGAAAGCATCTGCTGAGTTTTGGAGATCGACTTTGTCGCGTTGATCCTCATCAATGCGTACTTTGATCTTCTCTTCCAGTTGATTGCAAGTGGCGTAGCAGTAATCAGCAGTATTCAGTATCATCGTGATGTCTTCGAGCGATGGTCCTTGAGGACCTGACTTCTCACCCAAGAAGTAGAACAAAACACCCTGGTTGTATTGCTCGAGATACTTGCCAAATGTCTTCGACAGATCAAGCAGTTGTGCTCCAGTAGATAATTTGGCGCATTGGGCGAGAGCTAGCCGGTAAAAATGGAATAACTCTGTCGAAGACGGTATGACCGATTGAGGCGAGAATTCTTCTTCCGTATTCCGCAACGGTTGCTGTCGATACTTCGGTATCAAAGCTGCCAGCTGCTTATCCTGCGACTCCACCCACAGCTTCATGTACGGTTCGAACGCTTCCGATATGATGTGACCAACAGTATGAGCATGAACATCAGTGGAGTTCATAGTATCCACAGATGATCGCGATTCGCCAATGAATCTGCGCTCCAGCCCATGCTCAAAATTTAGAGTCTCCTGCAGACACGAGAGCAGCAAATTGACATCCAGCTTTTGACCATCAATGTTCCTCGTCGAGCGCTCCAATATGCCTTTGTAATCGTCCCTCGTGCCTTCGCAAAACGCACTCGCCAGCATCTCTCCAGCTCGCCAATATGCTGGGAATATTGTCGCATGCTCAGCGTCATACGTCTTAAGCATCCGGTTGAAATACGAATATCTCAGCGAAATGTTGTCGAGCGAACCAGCCTATCCCAATTGTCAGCCATACACCCTATCATCCAAAAGCACAAAACAAACCTCATCATTCCCTCTAAACAACTTCCTATACTCCCTCAACTGCGTATTACAATACCAATTCACAAGCCTAACCCTAGCATGCTCGCCCAGCGCATCCATAACCAAACACGCCTCCCCAAGCATCCCCCTCTTCACCCCAACATCCCCCTTCGTAAACGCCATCTCAAAATCCTCGCAAACCTGCTCCAACAACTCCCTTTGCAAATCAGCCACATTCCGACTCAAAATCGCAATCTGGTCAATAGACCTATAACTCTTGAAATGCGCCATCAACTGTATAACCGCCTGTAAAAGCTGCGCACACTCCCTATACTGTCTCGTCTTCGCCAATCCCCTCAATTGTTCGTATGCCGTTGTTAACATTTGTAATCTCTTGAGCGCGGTCATGGAAAGCGTGAGGTTGCGTTTTGTGCCATCGAGTCTCTTGATATCGGCCGTCATGTCTGTAATCGCTTGTTCGGTTTGTACGGCGCGTTCCCTCACTCCTTCGATCTTTCCGAATAGTTCTGCGAGCTCTGACTTTGCCTTTTGGATTCGGGCGACGCTTGAGGCATCTGAGGCAAGTTGTGTTGCGACAGCGGTCGCGATGTCTTCGTCGAGGTCATCTTGGTAATGGGCGAGGGCTTGGGAGGTTTCGGAGACGGAATTGAGGGTGGAGGCGTGCGAAAATATGGCGTTTAGGTGGTCGAGAGGGTCGTAGTCGTCTTTGGGATGTGTTAGTGAGAGGACGGGGGTAGTTGGAGATGTATAGGGACGTACGGGAGTCGAGCGAACTTCGGGAGTCTTCAATTAGAGCTGGCATGTGGGGTGAAGCGAGGAAACACGGTTAGAGGATTCGCAAGGAGGAGCTATGTGAGGATTGGTGATTTATGTTCAATGTCGGTCTTACATCCTAGATATCTGGCGGCTTTCTGGATCGACATCCGTGCCCAGGTACGCCAATCATTGACTTCCTCAGCCTTGTTCTAGTATAACTTCGTTCACGCTGACGAAGCTCATGGGATTTCAATGGTTCTCGAAGTAATATAGACCGAAGTCAACTTCTTTTTGGCACGAGAAAGACGAACAAACTTTTATCTTTGTGACATTCAATAGCATCCCGCTCAGCCTTGTCTACTCCCCAAAAGATCGGTAAAAAGAGCAGAGTCAGCGATACGACATAAACAATACAGCGGCACTTCAAATTTTCTGCAAAAGGAGTGAGTTTTTCAAAAGTCAAATAAACTTTCATCAATTTCCTATTTGCCGTTTGCCATTTTGCCATCCACACCTCCACCACAATGACCGTGCCGCCTATCGAGAAGCCTAAATATCCCACACCCAAATTGATCGTCCCAGAAGTTTCCCATGAAGAGCCAGATACCCAAAAGTATCGACTCTCTCTTCGACCGTTGTCTCTCATCGCAATACCCGAAGAGCCCCGATCTGTTACCCCATCTCAAAGTTCCTCGGAAGAACCGCAGAGTAAGCACTATTGTGCCACTCAGGATATGGCTCAGAACTCATCGTCGAAAGAGAATTTCTCCTTCTCAACATATTCAGGTGGTGGACTCTCACATTTCTTCGCCTTCCTTCCGAAGCACAGGGCCGCCCTCAATTTCCCGACGAAACGAGTCATGGGCTTTGGCTTTTAATTGATCAGTACTTCCTCGTCTTACTCAAAAGTCGAAACTCACTTTCTTCTCTTCAACCTCCATTGCCCTACACTCGGCCTCGATGAGCGGAGTGATGGCTTGGTGGCAGTGTTTAGCAATATCCATTCGAGTCGCGTCGGAGATGTAATGGATTTTGTTGTAAACTGAAGTCCTGAATGCATATCAGTTCTGACCATCTTATCCTTCCAACATCGCAAATCGATATGATGTAAAGCAGCACAAAAAAAGTCAACAAAAACCCACCAAGTGAAAGGGACATCCTCCAACCAATCCTCTTCCATTACGAACTTCCTCAGCCCCTCCCCGCCATGACGAAAGCACTGAATGAACTGAATTGTCTCTGACTTCTTCTGCTCCGCAACACTACCGTAACGATCGCACGCAAGAGCGAAGAACAGAAACCCCCTCACGTCTTCCTTCGACGCACCGAGGGATGGCAGCGTAGTGACATCGTAATTGTGTAAGTTTGCCAGGACGAGTTCACACCATGGCTGAGCTCGCTTGTCTGTGATGGGATGGATCTTGGTGCGTTGATTGACCGCGTCAACATCTTGTTGTGGTTTGGTGGTAAGGGCAGGAAATTCGTTGTAATGGCCCTGGGATGGGTGTACGTGCTCTTTGAGAGCGGCCTGGTGGTGGCTGTTGGTGAATGTGAAGCTCATGTTGTACGTTCTTGCCGGATGTGTGGTGAGATCAATAGTGAAGGAAAGAAGACAGGTGTTGAAAAGAGTGGAGATGGTAGTGAGCGAGATGATGGTGTTACGCTTGAGTGAGTGGTTAGCCTTTTGTTTCCATGGGGAGAAAGTTTGTCGTGAACCCCAGGAAGGTGCTGGATGAATGCGGAGTAAGTAAGATAGTCGACTTTGGGTACGGTACGGAGTGGGTCCAGAGTAAAAGGAGTTCAACACTTAGATATCAGCACTGTGGTTGTATCGGAAGAAAGCCAGCTGCAAGACACTAACTGTTAAGTTTTGCCATGGCCATCGTCGTGGTTGCAAATAAACGAATTCGACTGATGATTATGTTGTTCTCGATTGTTTCGCACAGAAGACTTTGGGCAGATGTTAGTCGCTTGAACCAACACGGTAGCCGTTCCATCAACCGCCTCCAACATGCAGTTGACAATCACTTTCATTGATGGAGAACGCTTCCGATTGCCGGGCTTGCCTTCCTTCATCCGGCCATGTACCAGACAGGACTCGTCAGATGAACGAGAGCATGAGTGGCGCTGGTGCTAATGAGCAGATTGCGGGCCACTAATCTTCCCATAGGATACCACTTCTGGTGTGGTGCCTTGGTCATGAGAGGCATTAATATTTCCAATTGCCTACCAGGATCAAATTTCAACCTGATAATTTCGAGGCTCTTGACCATACCGAGTGATATATTCGCTCGCTACATCACATTCCTCTAAACCCGGGCCGTCGAGCTGGTTTCTTGACAACACTACCAGATTTCGAAGCTTTGACCACTGCGGACCCCAGCTTCTTTACACCAGACCCCTTCATTCTGCCCAGCTCCTTCTCTTTCCGTTTGTCTTCCCTCTCCTTATCCTCTGCCATCTTGGCCTCCAACTCTGCTTTTCGGTTGAATTCAGTCTCGGTAATCCGCTTGTCCCTTGCTGAATATCCCTTCTCCTTGATGGAGTAAAAAACGGCACCGAGGTCCGCAAGCCAGTGAGGTTCAACCGAGGTGACGCAGGACATGTACTCCTTTGAGGTGAGGATAAGCTCGTGGTAGACAACATAGTCCGGGAGGTAGCCGAGACCGTACAAGGCACTGGTGGGATGCAATTGCACAGTCACGCTCGTTCGAAGATTGATGTACTCGCCAATACCCTTCACCTTCGCAGCCTGGTGGTAGTAGCCTGAGCAGATGCACTTGCGGACGACATCCCAGTCAGTACCACAACTCACAGGCTCCATCTTGTGGGCTTTCATGATGTCGCTGATTTGTTCTCGAATTTCCTTTGCCCGACGTAGCGCTTTGGGATGCAGGAAGTGCTTGATGCACCACCCGTCCGAGTAGCCATTCATTTTCCATTGGTTGTAGACATGGAGAAGTGTGAGATGGTCGGATTCAGGAACGAAAAATTTCTCTCTGGCCGCATCCGACTCCTCTTGTCGCTCTTTTGGTCGATAGAACACACTGGGGACAGAAAGCATAGCCACGATGGTGGCCATTTCTTCGTTGCAGCCGTAGTCGTTGGCTGTGAGTATCAATTTTGCCAGTGAAGGATCCATAGGAAAGGAAGTCATATCTTTTCCGAGTTTGGTTAATGCTCCAACGTTGTCCAATGCACCAAGTGCCCACAAGTCGAACAGAGAAGTCGTGACCACATCTTGCGGTGGAGCGTCCATGAAATCGAAATCAAGGAGATCTTCCACTCCCAGCGATTTCAGAAGCAGAACCGTGTTTGCAAGGTTGGTTCTTTGTAGCTCGGGTATCGTGGCAATGTAAAATTCGTCGCGGAACGCTCGCTCAGTGTATAAATGGAAACATTTACCAGGACCAGTTCTACCAGCTCGACCGGCCCTTTGCGAAGCGTTCGCTTGCGATATTGGTGTGATTTGTAAAGTGTCCATGCCCATTTTTGGGTTGTAGACTTTGAGTTTTGAAAATCCAGCATCTACCACATACATGATACCGTCGACAGTCAAACTCGTCTCGGCGATGTTGGTGGCCACGATGACTTTGCGGACGCCTGGAGGAGCTTTGTCAAAGATCTTTGCCTGCAAATCTGCAGGCATTTGACTATAAATTGGCAGGATCAAAAGCGGGGGAGGGTCATTCAGGTTCTTCAGCTTTTCTGCAACCAGCTCACACGTCGTCTCGATGTCCTCCTGTCCGGTCATGAAGACGAGGATATCACCAGCTCCTTGGGAAACGTGAATCGCCAACACTTGCTGGACAGCACTGTCGACATAGTCTTCACAAGGTGATCGTGAAAATTGAATGTCAACAGGAAATGTGCGCCCTGGGATGTGGAAATCAGGTGCGCCGCCATAAAACTTGGAGAATCGTTCAGCGTTCAACGTGGCAGAGGTGATAATGAGTCTGAGGTCGCTCCGCCTAGCCAGCATCTTTTTGATCAAACCCATGAGCACATCAGTGTTCAAAGCCCGTTCGTGGGCTTCGTCCATAATGAGCACAGAGTATTTGTCCAAATCACGCTCGTTGAGCGACTCGCGCAATAGCACACCGTCTGTCATATATTTAATGACGGTTTCACTGCTAGTGCAATCTTCGAATCGAATGGCATAGCCAACAAGACCTCCAAGCTTGCAGTCCATCTCTTCAGCTACACGCTTAGCAACACTCATCGCCGCTACACGTCTGGGTTGTGTGCACCCAATCAAGCCAGTCTTGCCGTAGCCATCCTCGTAAAGAAATTGAGTTAGCTGAGTGGTTTTACCCGACCCAGTCTGCCCAACTACAATAGTTACTTGGTTGTCGCGAATCACACGGAGCAAGTCCTCCCTCACAGCGAATGCAGGTAAGTATTGTCGTTGTTCCTGAAGCGTCTTCGTCCGACTGAAAGCACTTTGTCCGTCGTCTTTCTTGAGATGCGACGCAAACTTGCTGGATCCGTTCTTGGGAGCATCCTCGCCCGGCATAGGCGCAGCACTGTCCCCTTCTTCCTCTTTCACGCCCATGACCTGACCCAAAATCGTACCAGCAACTTTCGTTGCCTCCTGAGCTTGTTGTTTCCTCTCTTTTTGCTGTCGCCTGGTCCTGACCACTGCACTGCCTTTCCGTGCAAATACTGCCATGTCACTCTGCGGATCTCGCACTGCTGGCACAGGATCGAGCTGCTTGGTGAAAACTTTCCGTCCGTCCAGAAATGGTGGTTTGAGGTCGTGCACCAGAAGATGGACTCGAGTCGACTCCTCGTCGTCGTCGAAATCGCCAGAGAAGTCTCTCCTTTGCGCAACATTAGACGCAAGCATACGATTCGTTTCCCACGCATCAGCATCTTTCTGTCTCTGCATGGCTCGAACATCTCCCCGACGCGCTTTCTTTTTTTCCACCAGAGCCTCCTCTTGCTGCTGATCTACCCATCCATTGTCGAACCCGCTGAATGGATTGTGCGTCTCGTCTCCCAGGGTGTGTCCGTTCTCCTCTCCACCGTACCAGTCGCGGTCCAAGTCGTTCGCATCGTCGTCGTCAACGCCAGCTTCTGGGTCATCGAATTCGGCCTGATGGGGAGCTGGAGATTGCGCATCTCGAAGATTCCGGGGCGTCTGTGAGCCTGAATTGTTCTTTGAATTACGGAAACGATGCGACACTAGGTCAGGTCGGAGATCTCCTTGGTCGTATGATCGTGCCGAAGGTGTTGAGCGTCCATCTTCGATTTTTCTTCTCTTCTGGCTGCGCTCGGAGTCCATGGTAGTCACAATGGCGAAGGTTGTTGGTATGTTTGGGTGTTTTGGAAGTGATCTCGAAGACCCCTGCGGAAAGCATGTGGGGCAGAGCTTGAAAAATGTCCAGCTGCCCGCCGATTAAAACATTTTTGAAGTCGACGATATTTATACAACACCGCCAATATGTCTATGATTACTGCCCTGGGCTGGGTCGCCAGAGGGAAAGCTGCCCAATTTCCCACTAAATATATCCTGGACGACGACGAACTCGGCCGCATCTCAGAACTCGCAAAGCTGCAACTCGAAGATGCTCAAGAAGATTTGGAAGAAGCACAAGCAAAGGAGGACAAAGACAGCGAGGGCGAAGAAGATTCCCAAAAGAAAGACTCCGGCGTCGCCAACATTCAATCGCATGGGTATGGCACTTTGGATCAGCTTATATCATTCCTCTGACAATTCCATAGCGACGTAGACAACGATCTTAAAGAATATGACCTGGAACACTACGACGACGACGAGGAGCAAGAGGAGCATTCTGATGGCGCACCCATGGGTATGTTTGCTGGTATCAAATCTCTGGCATACCACCAAGCAGGCGAGGAGGATCCGTACATCACACTAAAAGAGGACGAGGAGGATGACGAGGAGCGCGAAGAGTTACAGATTCTGGCTGAGGATAATCTCATCTTGGCCGCGAGGATAGAGGACGAAATCGCACATCTCGAAGTCTACGTCTACGAGGATTCTGCTGACAATTTATACGTACATCACGATATCATGCTACCCGCCATACCGCTCGCAGTAGAATGGCTAGACTTTGGTGTTGGAAAATCAAGCGATGCAGACACAAGCAGCAATTTTGTAGCTGTAGGCACCATGGACCCAGATATTGAAATTTGGGATTTGGACATTGTGGATTGCATGTACCCGAATGCTATCCTAGGACAAGGGGCAGAAACCGCCTCGGAAACGGACAAGCTCAAGAAGAAAAAGAAGAAGAAGAAGTCCAAGAAGCCAAATGATGAGTTCCACGTCGACTCTGTTCTCTCCCTTGCTGCAAATCGTCAACACCGTAACCTCCTTGCATCTTCATCCGCCGACTGTACAATTAAGCTGTGGGATCTCAGCACCCTCAAATGCGCCAAGTCATACTCATACCATACCGACAAGGTGTGCTCGGTGGCATGGAATCCCGCTGAGACGACTGCACTATTGAGCGGAAGTTATGACAGAACAGTTGTAGCAGCAGACATGCGTGCGCCCAACGCCAAATCGCCGCGATGGGGAGTAGAGAGCGACGTTGAAGCAGTACGATGGAACCCGCACGACCCTAATTTCTTCTTTGTAAGTCACCCCATCCTTCGTTCATTGTTCTACCGTGTGAAGTCTAACTCATAAGCTAGGTTTCCACAGAGGCGGGGATCATACACTACCACGATGTGCGCAACGCACCTTCAAATCCTACAAAGACCAAGCCAATATGGACACTACAAGCGCACGATGAGGCTGTGTCGTCGTTCGATGTTAATCAAGTCATTCCGGGTTTCTTAGTTACGGGATCGACGGACAAAGAGGTCAAGCTTTGGAACGTGCAAGACAGCGGGCCGAGTATGGTCGTGTCCCGAAACCTTGGCGTTGGAAAGGTCTTCTCTACTACGTTTGCTCCGGACCCCGAAGTTGGCTTTCGTTTGGCAGTGGCCGGAAGTAAGGGAGATGTTCAGGTTTGGGATACTTCTACCAACGCTGCTGTACGGCGTATTTTCGCAGACAGAGTTGCACCGGCAAAGGGCGAGGTGACGGAACGATTGATTGGTATTGATAATGATGACAGCGAGTCTGATTCGGGTGAAGAAGCAGAGGACGGCGAGAGCGCCGATGAAGACGATGAGATGGAGGAATGATCGGAGACGATGAGGACGGTTGGGCGATGGGTACCAAACAGTACACATTCAGGTCCCAAACCCAGATACCCGGTCGCAGTTGGGCCGATGTCAAACAAGGGATCTCGCTCCCACATGCAGGAACGACGCAATGACGTTGATTATCAGATTCCGCAGTGTGCAGCGGAGATGTGAGGAACTTGAGGAAGTCGTTGAAATGTTTGATCACCCTGTCGCAAAAGCACCGAAGCGAAGCCTCGTAGAACTACCCTGTGTCGAATCCCTGGACAGAACTGGGAAGCAACACCATAAAAAGCCCTCTGTCCACACAAAGAGAGGGTTCGGGTTAGGGTTGTTAAGATTAGCCATGTATCATGTTCCTTCACATTCACAACAAACAAACACAAATGGACAAATGCGTCGCACGAACGTTCCGGAACTGGCAGTCAGTACTGTAAACCAGGCAAGACGAAATTCCTGTCTCGGAAGCAAGGGAGAAGATTTTTTGTTTCTTCCGTGCGGACTGTGGAGGTGTCGTTTGAGCAGACACTCTGGAGAGTCTGGTACACCGTAACCGTAGACCAACGAAAGTGTAGCCTCCTAATTATAGCGTCTGCATTTAGAACTACAGTTATCTGTCATGAGCGGGCATAGTTGGAGGGAGATGATGGAGCAGAAGTGGATGAATCGGTGCTTCTCTGGCAGAACCAAGGCCCAAGAGGGGAAAGATCCTAGGTGGTTGTGGAGGCTGCAGTTGCGAAAAGAAAACTTCTTGGTTGAGACACGGACACGGACTAATGGCTGCACAATCGATAGGAGCACTCGGTACTGGTAGGCTTGCTCAGGCTGCTGGACGCTTTTAGCCCTCCCAATCAGGGAAGAGGTGCTACCTCTCAGCACGGCCGAGGAAGCTTCTTTGGGACTCCCAAGCGCTCTGGATCGGTGCAGGATGCGGATTGCGGACTTGGTCACTTTCTCCCTCCAGGGACTAGGAGGTAGGTCATTGAGAGCGGGCGTGGTGCTGGAATGGCAGCTGGCTGAGTAGTGATGAGTAGTGATGGATCAACTGGATTGAGTGGTGCTGTGTATGCTGGATTGAGTAATGCTGGATTGAGTGAGTAGTGCTGCATCTGCTGGATTGAACCATGAACCACACTTCCTCCATACTAATACATGATGCTCCAAAGGGGCCATACACGATGCTCCAAAGGGGCCATACATGGTGCTCCAAAGGGGGAGACTCAGGGAGCAAACCGAGATCCCCCTGACTGGCGCTTTCTTGACGTTTCATAGCGAGCCCAATCACAAGCCAGCGGCCTGCGATCCACTAGAAAACTTCTCCTCCCTATCGTATCGCCTACCGTCAAGGTCCGTCCGGACCCTATACCCATCCCCATCGTCTGTCCCTCCCCTTCAACCGCAGTCTGACTTTTTCCGCTCCCTTCTTCATCACATAGCCTCTCTATTATTCCCTGGCGGATCTGGTAGTTTCCCTCCTTCAGAACGACCACCATCAGAGTCAATCTTTTGAACCGCCCCCATTCCTTGCCACACCATCATTCTTCACGGTTTTCAATTGCGAAGTCAACATTCTTTGTTCGACGAGACCAGCTGCAAGCAGCTTCACCACTCCCTGGCACCTTACAGCTCGATACGAACGCCTATAATAACTCAGATCGTCTCTCCTGCTTATTTGTAGAAACATTCGGCAATTAAACCGTGTTTGTTCCATCGCACAACCCCACACGCTCACTCGCCCGTCACTTGACGTCCGCTTTACTTGAAACATATCCTGCGTACTGGAACCACGAGCCCTCTCCTTGCCGTGAGGGATTCGGATCGTTGCACACGTTTGTTGCAAATTAAAGATCTACTCTTGCCCCGGAATCTAAAAACCGCTTTTAATATACATTGTTGGCTTCAATCTACTTGACGTCTGGGCTCGACTCCACAACCACTCAGACTTTACCATCTCTGTATTTGATACTGGTGCGGAGGCAAACGAAACATTACTACCAAAATCGGCCACCTTCACGAGAAGGAATAATTATGTCGTCGTTATCAAGAGCGTTTACGTTGCGCTCGAAGCGTACCAAGGACGACACCAAGGAAACCTCACCACCTCCTTCAGTACCAGGACGATCAGCCAGTATGCGATACACAGACAAACCAGTGGATATTCGGACGATATCTTCGCCTGTGGCTCTTCTATCCACGACGAACATGCTATCATACAATGCGCCCGATGTTTCATCTGTACGAGCACAACGTAAAGCGTCCAACTCGGTCTCTTCAGGATCCTCTCTCCGTAGCTCGGCAGATGAATCAGATACATCGACGATATCAACAAATTCACGCGATACAGCATCAACCGATGTTTCGTCAATAGGATCTTCGTCTCCAATTGCCTCGCCAGGTACTAAGGAGCTCGATCGCATGTCTTACTTCCCTTCTTCAAGAACCCTCAACAGATCACCTTCTACAACTCTTGCACCACCGCTACCTTTACCGCAACGACTATCAAAATCAGTATCAACTTCAGCGCTAAGACCAACTTCACCCCTCATTCTCGACAACGAACGAGTCCCTTCACCCGAAATCCCCCAACGAGCTGCTTCTCACAGCAAAAAAGCACACGAAGTACTGGCGCGCAAAAGATCTCTACAAACAATGTCCCGACAAAACAGCGTCAGCAGCATCAAATCCACCTCATTGGAGAAGAGAAATTCCTTTGAGTTCTTCAGCGTGAAAATCACTGATGCGCCTGCGCCTTCTCTACCCGCATTCGGCTTTCAATCCGCACCGTCGCCAACACAATCAAACTCTCCACACATTTCACAACACTCAGCGTCGCATTCAGGAAACCACCCGTTCGGCAAGGAATTAATGCAGCTGGATGAGATTGCGGAGGAATTTGGCGGTGCCGTGAGGGATGTCGAAAGAGAGGGCGATATCAGGGCTATGAGGCAAAAGGGTCTCCAAAGATTTCGCGCGGAAGATTACATGAGGGAGATTGAGAAGATGCTCGGTGGATTGTCGAAACCGTATGGTTTACCTGTTGTTCCGGAACGGGTGATTGCGTACCCTACGCATGTTCAGCAAGAGGAGGTTGCTTGGATTTAGGATCACGGCGGCACATCACGGAGGAAGTGAGAACGACCATATTCGTTCCATCGACAATGCCCTTTCGACGGCATCGCACAAACAACAAATAACCAAGGGAGCAGGATTCCCTCACACACCACATTCCACTACCCTACCATGCACATAATTTGGATACGACGATTCCCACCATCCGATTTTCTTTGTCCTTACGTTATCCAATCTGCTTTTACTCAATATTCACGACACTCTTTATATCCACGATAGTTTTGCGGTTTCTTTCTTGGACAATGGACGGAAGACAGGCGATTGGCATGGCCTGGGTGGAGCCCAGCAACCGTCAACGACTCGGTCGGCACATTTGTATTATTATCACGATCGGTACTCAGGCTCAGCCTCAGCACAGAAAGACAAAGGTTTCAGAGGAAAGAAATCCAGGAATCTGCTTCCCCAGACAAACCGACCATTATTTTCAAAGGAAGTACATAAGATACCTAGTGCAAACACAATAATTCTTCCTCTACTCCTTCATCTCCCAACTCCCCCCCTCTCGCCAACCCACGTTTTCCCCTCTTTCGCCCAATCCCCAAAAATAAACCCACATGTTCCTTTCTTACCCCCGCATTCGCGCCCTGAACACCGCCACACACACACACACACAAATGAAGCTGAAATGACATGATCCGCTGTGAAGCCCATATGAAGTCCTTTACCGATACGATACTCCTATGATAAACGATAAACGATAAACGATACTTAGATGATAAACTGAAGGCTATTTGTAAGAGATAGCGTGGGGAGTGATGTATGTAGGATGTAAATGTTTTTTTTACTTTTTTATTGTTGGTGTTGTTGTGTGCGGTAGGTACTGCGTGTGTGTGTGTGTGTGTGTGTGTGTCTACTATGGTGTAGGGAGGTTTATAGGAAGCTTTGATCATGTACCTGATTTGGGAGCTGGTGTTGGGATTAGGGTTAGGGCTGTTTTGATGGGTCGACGTCATGATTGGTATTTTTTGGTTGGTGAGGGTTGTTTCTGGAATGGAGTTGAGTACTGTGTTAGGCGGGGATATATAGGTAGCTTATACCCGGTAGACATATTAGGGCATCTCTTTTTTCTCTTTTTAGGAATTCTTATGAGGTTTATTTGGGACTCTTATTCTTCCCGAAAAGTTCATCGGCAAAGGGGGCTCAAAATGGATACAACGGTTGTCTTGCTAGAATCCCCCATCATGATTAAAATGGAAACGCGATTTTCGTAGAGATATCCATGTCCACTCTGGCGTGGTGTAACAATACCCGTTACACTTGCATCGGCCCCTCACCTCCGAACACAAAAGTCTCAAAGTCATCATTCTCTCCTGTCCTCACAGCTACCTCCCAAAAAAAGGAGACACGGAAACAAAACACCAAACCTTCACTTCAGGCTTTCAAACTACATATATCAAAACACACATATAACGCTTAGGGGGTCTCGATATCGATAAGCGATTCCTGTTTTGAGCCTGCCGAGCGAGTTTCAGCCTTCTCGTTATAGCCGTGTTTGGGGAGTTCTCACTACAAACATCGTCAACGGAATCGACATTATTCACGCCAGAAAGCGGCACTCGGAAGAGATCGAATCCAGGGCACAATACAAGCACCACAAACCACCACCCCAAACCATCCCACCCCACCCCACCCCACCAAAAAAAAATGCCTCTAACCTACGAAACCATAAAAAAAACAGCAACAACCTTCATCCTCGCCAACAACCCCTCCCCAACAAACACGCCCCAAGAAACCCTCCTCCGCTCCCTAACAAGCCCCTCCTTCACCATCACCTTCGGCCACAAATACTTCACCTCCACAGCCCCGCATCTGCAACGCCCGCTCGATTTCGACGGTTTCATGGCCCACCAGATGCGCATGACGCCGCTGTTGGCGAGGTGGAGGGCTGTGGTTAAGGAGTGTTTTGTGGATGTGGAGGAAGGGGTTGCGGTGGTTGTGAGTGAGTTTTTTATGACGCCGAGGAGGAGGGTTGGGGGTGGGGAGGGGGAGG
>JEMP01000087.1:102606-119692 GCA_000738655.1 Venturia pyrina ICMP 11032 | reverse complement strand
TTCTAGTCTATTATAGCGCGACGACTTCTATTTATAGTTCTTAGATATATTATCGTCGGAGTCTTAGCCTCGCTTTTTTAAATAAGGCTTATCCCGACTCTTTCCGTAAGGACTATCTTCCTTAGACCTTATTAATTCCTTAGAGGTACCCTTAGAGCGAGTAGTATTCGTAAAGTTACTTACTTCCTCCTTAATAATCGCGAGGGTTCTATCTATCTTCTTAAGATAGAAGGTAAGCTTATTCTAGGTAGACTCGTATAGAGCCCCTAGGTAGTCGTAAATCTATTATACTTTATCTATTACTTCGGCTTCCTCTTAGAGAGGCTTTAAGTATTCTAATAGCTCCTTTAGAGTCTAGCCCGATCTCTAGCGGTAGTTATAAATAGCGGTAGCTACCTTTAATATATATTAAATAGATATACTAAGGATATCTAGTATCTTCTACTTTATTATAGACTACGAAGGGCTATTAGGATAGTAGGATACTATATTTTTATAGAAATTTATCTAGGTTATCTTTAGTAAGGTATCTAAGTACTACTTTACGAACGTTACCTTTATAGCCTCTTCCTTAAAGTACCTAGGGTTATTACTAAATATATCGTTATAGTCTTATACCTAAGCGTTAAACTCTAAGCGATTCTTACCCGTATATTTCTCGGGTGCCTTCGCTTAAGGAATATAAGGTTATTCGGAGGACTTTTTTATCTCTACCTTAAGTTTACTATTTAGGGTAAGTACGCTAAGCGTACTCGTATCGCCTAACTCGACTACGGACTTAATATATTTAAGTTCGGCTATTTACTCGAGCTAAAGCTTCTTTCTTACCTATATTTATAGTTCTAGTAACTATATAGTCTTAGGGTCTTTAACTAACTAAGTACCGCCCTATATATCGGGTAGTAGCGCGTTATAGGCTATTCTAGTATATTTAGTAGTACTTAACTCGGCTAAAGCCTTTAAAGGACTAGAAGAATTTATAGGCTTCTTACTTTAGTATATTTTAGCTCTATAGGACTCTTCCGCGGCTACCTACTCTACTAGTTATCGGCCTCGCCTCTCTTACTTAAGGCGGAGGGATTCTCCCTTAGCCGTAAAGTCTTTCCCTTTATTATAGCGGGTAGACTCTTAGTCTATCTTACCTACGGCATTAAGGAGGCTAGGAAGGAAGGTTAAGGTCTTAATAGTTAATATCTTTATATCTACTATAGGAGTACTATAACTAGTACTTTTATTATTACTATTATTAAGGACTTCTAAGATCTACTTTCCTACGAATAAGGTATATCCTAGAGGGCTAAAGGGGCCTCTTAGACTACCTCTATCTATAGATAAGTCGTCTTAAGCGCTCTAAGGTCTAATCTAAGCTATTTTAGTATTATTTTATTCGTCTCGTCTCTTTAAGGTACTAAGAGCGATTATAATATTAAGAAGAGTAGATTTAAAGTTAGATCGGAACGTATATTATATTTAATAAGATAATCGCTAGAGATTATTAGGATCTTAGCGAGTATTCTCTATATAATAATACGTGTACGTTTAGCGATCACGTGGTAGATTCCTGACAGCGACTCTTCATCCGAGTAACGTGACTCACTACTACCCACCCGTGCCACTGGCACCTCCACCCTTGTTTCTCCGACTTCTTACCACATACCAATTTACGCCGATGAAACTGCCACGAACGCTGTCGGCAACAGGCTGGGGGAGGATAGAGAGCGACACCATTTGCGATCGCGGCCTTGTCTTTGGTGACAGGCGTGAAGTTTGCCACGACCATACCACGACCGCCTTCAGCTTCAACGATGCCTGGAGTGAATGGACAAACCACACAAGTTTGGTTGCTTTGCTAAGTTTAGTCAGTAGGTAGATTCAACGTCGTGTCTGTAATGGCCAGGCGGTACGTACTAAGATCCAGGAATTCACGCAACTTGCTGACAACGAGCTTTTCGCTTGTATAGAAGGATTGGATTATGTTGAAGGTGCGGACATTGAACTCCTGGTACACAGACGCTTCGAAGCACACCGCAGAACTCGACAATCTCAGCTACGATGTTCGAAGGACCGTCCTCCTCTATCCTATCTGAAGGGCGACAGTGGGCATGCCTTCCGCGGAAACTACAATAACACGCTTTTGCTGCTCGCCAACCAACATATCATTATTCCCATCCCATGGCCGGGAGTGGAACGTCTAGGTTTTTGGATTGCACGAGGACCAATCAAATCGTGCTCCAAAACGATAAGAACTCGACAATTCCTTTCGCTCATGTAAGACGATCTGCACAATCATTATTCTAGTCTGTCTGCTAATATGGCACTCGAGTCTTTTTTCTCTCCTTTATTTCCGATCAACCACCACGGCCAGGGACAGCTTGCACAGACTTTGACTTGGAAGCGACGATGAAAGAATTCGATTCATGCATGCTACAATAACGCTCATCTTCACAGATCTTCGTCCTTTCCGATCTCCAACCCTCCCCAATCTCCGCTCTTAAATAAATCCCGACTCCAATCTAGCCCCAGCGGTATTAACACTGGAAACCATAAACGATCGTGCCTCATCTAGTAGCAACTCACACTTCAAGTCTGGTTAAAACCCGATGGGCAGATTTATTGTTCGTTTTAGCCCTCAAAGCCTCAAATTTCTTTGCCAGCCACTCTGCACTCGTCATCTCTTCCTCTTTATCAATCTTTTCATTTTGATTGCTTGCATTGAGCGGAATATCTAGCGCACGTAGGACTGTTGAGTCTTCGGGACGCATCAGAAAAGCGAAGCTATATCTCTCCTCCATTCCACAGCCTGGAAGTGGGCCTACGCGATGAATCGAGCTTTTGAGCAGGCCGTTGGTAAGGATTGTCAGAGCGTCACCAATGTTGACAATGGCGTGGCCGGCTCGAGGTTCGACATAGGTCCACGATGTCGGGTCATCGGGCGAGGCGAGAACTTGGAGACCTGGTGATGAGCTGAAAAGGAAGGTGAGAGAGCCAAGGTCTGTGTGTGGAGCTTGCGGTATTAGCTGCTCGATTGCTGACGGTGCAGCTGGGCGAGCGTGGTACTTCAATAGTCGGAGAATATCTGGCGATGGGTGGGTGGCACGATGGAAGTTTTGGAAGGATTGGGACTTTGAGAGCTCCAGAGACTTTGACAGAGAGGTGAATATAGTCCTGGCAAATTGCATACATGTGAAGGTGAACTTTCGTAGGGTGACTATATTGTCGGCGATTGGCGGTGGGTGTGCGAAGGGCTCATTGTCGAGTGCAAACATGCCATTTCGTGGGACCTGGGGACTGGTCAGGAAGAGTTACGGTACTGGCCAGGGCACTCACTGCATAGCTTTCAAACCCGTCACGCTGTCCATATCCCCCTCCCACATTTCGACCGAGAGGCTTATAACTTTAAGAAGAGTGAGCAAGGATGCTGCAAGGGGAAACAATCGTTCTTACCCATTGATCTTGAGTTTCGAGAGTTTGTCGACATCGAATATCATTTTCCCACCCATTTCCAGGTCGAACAAGGATTTTGACATCCTGTACACATCATCGACGGCGTCAAGCAACTTCTCGTAACTTGGATGCGTCAAATCAAGGTAGAAGAAGCCGTCTTTGATGCCCGCTTGTAGCAGCTTCTCAGACTCGACCGGAGAAGCATTTGCCAGCTCATAAAGGTTGATGGTTTGGAGTTGAGCAGGCCGAACATCTGGAGGAAGAGGACATGCCTTGCGGCAAGAGGTGTGTGACATTGTGTATGAGTAAGTTGATTGCTTTCAGTAAGATCTAGGTGGATTGGTCGAGGGATTGGATGGTCGAGAACACAACATATTTAACTGTTGGCGACTCCAGGGTTCTTATACTACAGCTCGTTACAAAATATAAACCTACTCTCGTGAGCATGAAGATGTGCCTGAGATAAGGGATACGCCAACTCGCCCCGTCTCCCTTGGACGATTTTCCTTGGAAGTATGAGTATGAAGCGGCGAACGCAGCGAGTACTAAGGGGCTGATCGTGAAATCTTGCAATCAGACCCTGTAATCATCCATGCATCGGACTGGCTTTCCCTGGGATGACATCGATTCATCTCGTTATCGGCCTGTCCGACATAGGTATCTCCTCGTCGGTTCAACCATCCAAGCCCCAAGGTACTACCTCATCCGATCTTTCATCCTACATGTCTGGATGAAGGAAACCCTACCACGGGCTTCAAATCGGGCCGTGCAAGGCTGTATTCAGCCTCAACGGGTTAAGCCTGGCTCATCGGCATCGGGTCCGCCGAACCGAGTTATTTCAGGACCAATAGGCCTGCTCGAAACGCTACATAATGTTTCTTGGGTAGCTTCGCCAGCAAATCCCGCCCCAGACGTTGATGAGATGATCGTGGTTTGGATACAAGGTTCGCAGATGTAGTGAGAAGCGGTTTGCCAAGGTGGCTTAGGGCTTCTACATAGTACGTTGGCGGCGTCACCACCACTTTACATAGTATGTCAACGTGCGCTATGTCAAGCGACTACATCTCTGACTGGCTGGAATTCATCAATCACGGTATCGGTTATGATATAATTCTTGGTATACTATCTTGCCAACATACTGGTAGCTGGGGAATTAAAGGTTAATTGGGACCCCTGTCTTGATCGGTGCGATAGGTTCTCTTCTACGTACAACTTAACGAAACCTAGATAATTTTTTATCGGACTAATCGGATCTTATTCTCCTCGCCTTTCTCGTTCTAGAGACACAAGTTTTATATTTATAATCCTACGTTAGGTTGGAGTCGACAGGGCTGTCGTTAAGCCGAGAATTAACCTTTATTCCCCCAGATACCACAGTAAGGTCGTGCAATTTCACGAGGCCCTAAGGCTGTGACGTACAAATGTACCTGGAAGCCCTTCTGGTTGCAGTCAGCAATCGCCGTTGCGTCATAGTAAACAGTATGAGGCTTTCTTTGAGGTCAAGAAGAAGTGCGAGACCTAGATGCAGGGCTCGTGTAATGTGATGGATGTAATGTGATGGATGTAATGAATTGATAACCAGGACCTCCAATCATCGGAATCCATCGCCATAGATGTCATATCATGAATAAACCTTTGATACAATGATAGAGAACCCGACGAGCGCATTTCAGCAGGACATCATCGCTAAAATGCAAGTTGGCAGGGGTGATAGGGACCTCTCTGTGAACCGTGATACCATCTTGGATATCCTCGGAGGTCAACGACGTCAAGATGGAGCTGAGAACCCCTAGCCGAAAAGCTGAAGCTGAAGACTCCCAGCTGGAAAGACGAAGCTGAGAACCACTCGGTAACTTGAAGAGAGAACAGGAAGGTATAACATGGCGGGATAGCCGATGGATGGATGACCGGAGGACCTGCTGATAACGAAGTAATGAAGGGCAGGACTCACAGCAGGTCGTGAATTGCGGCGGCAAGGCGACTGACTTGAACAAAGCATGGTGAGAATCAGGATCGAGTCATTCAGGGACATCTGTATCGTGAAGCCGAGCCCTGACTGTGACATGGTTGTTCCCATCAGTCCCACAAACCCTCCCGATGTTTGTCCAACAACGCGGTCCATTACTTCATGGTTTGCTCTATTACTTCATGCTCTGCTCCATTTCAGCGAACGACATCATGTTTACATCGCGGAGAGCCATATACATCGGCGCCCAAACGCGGAGATAGCATTGTCTGATACCAATACCCGAGCCCTGCAATCATTCCATCCAATCCATCTGATCTTTGCCGATGGATGAGGTTTTCGATGTCCTCCGCCTCTTGCACCTCCGACATTACCGGTCGTTCAAGTCATCGGGTGAGGTTATGGAAGATCTATTTAAGGAGTAGTCAAGACACTGCGCCTCTCTTATCCCGTGGAAGATGCATCCAGATGAGTATAAAGTCTTTGAGGTAGACGAGGAATCTGAGGAAACCCGATGGATTGCCTTCGGAGATCTGCCGTTCATCTTGGATTGATGAATGGAGGGCCTGTCAACATCCGATCTACGAGGGATCCGTCATCCAACCATCGGATACTTACACGATATAGATGGGATGAAACACAATGATCGTTTCATGTGTCCCGCAAACCTTGACTTCCCTTATTCTATCGCTAAAATGGGTCTCGGAACTTTCATTCCTCGCAGATTCTATCGCCTTACGCCCTGCGTAGGTACCTTTATTAAATAGCCTCTATGGCCCTCAGCACCACGATACCACAGTACTGTGTATACCAACCCCGTCCCCAACAGTTTAGCCAGATGTTATCGCTAGAATGATCTATTCCGATACGACGACCGGGGAACTTGATCTCTATCGATACCGTACCGGACCAATCGCCGAATACACGTCGGATATTCTATTATAAGCTCGCGTTTCTACTTCGGGATCAGAATTCAAAGAGTAACTCGACCCAGGCGCGGGTTTATAGCTGAACTACTACTTACACAAAGTCTCTGCAACCCGCGTCCGCGAAAGCCTTTTCTTAGTCTTGTAAGACAAATTCTTCTTGGATTCTAGGAATCTCCGCTCATGTTCGACTTGTCCCAAGAATCTCAGCTCCGATTTATAATAACCTGTCCGCGCCCGCGCCCGCCTCCCTATACCCAACAAGGATTTCTCCCCTGTAAAGCATGGATTGGACGGGGAGAATCCACCTACTACGGAGTATAGTACTTTATTTGGTATGAGACCACAGTATCCGAAGTGTTCACTGCACGCCTGATTTTTATTCCTTTTTGTCGGTTTGCCTGTCCATTAATCTTATATCTAACTTAATATTGAATATTGGCAGTTTCGATACGGTACATCTACGTTAGCGGCGGAGTTGAAGGCGAGTACATTCCTCATTTCGATATCTTACGACTAGGTATAAACGCTCCGCCTCGATCAAACTTACCCAACCCAATCTTCCTCAACTCAAGCCGCCAAAATCTCAAACTCCAGATTCCATCATCATGAAGCTCTCCATCCTTTGCCTCAGCGTCTTCGCCCCCCTAACTCTCGCCTCTGTTAATTGGGTATGCGGTAATACCCAGAGTACATGGGGAGTATGCAAGGTTCCATCTCAATACTTCTTAGACAACCAATTAATCAATAAACAGAACCCGAACTGCAATGCTGCTGATCTTGAAACTTGCCGCATTGGTAGCGGATGCGAACGAGTTGTAAGAACCTACCAATACTCTACTTACCCATCCTCTTCTAATCTATACATAGTGCGGAGATGGCAATTTCAATGGCAGCAGAGGATATGCGTAAGCTAAGCCATTCTTATTCTTATTCTTGCTCCGAATGCTAAGCTCTCTTAGAAACCGTCAAACTGGAAAGTGCGACTGTTATTGTTATTAAACATACTCCTAGCACAGCTGATAACTGTTGCGGAACCGAAGGGTGCGTTGGTTCTAAACTATTCCAATCTGGATTGATAGGTATTGACATCACTAGACTGTCTCGGTATTGGTCTCTGGCTAGAGAGCTTTTGGGGTGTTGAGGTATTGTCGACGCGCAGACCAACCAGGTCTCTACACGGTAGACTTATAGATTAGGATAAATACAACCCGTATTTGAACAACTCTTTGGTGAAGCGGTGCTGTCGGTTTCTCGCCTTTTAGTTCGCGAAGATGAGGGTGCTGTTGGGTTTAAAGTCCTGTGATTCGAGATTGACATCGATAAATTTCTCGCGATCTGGTATTGAGGAGACGGGTAGATATTTATTGATGTCGATTTGTTGGTCAATATCTTTTTCCCAGGTTGGTGCTCCATTAAGGATCGATGAGTGGGCGTTGAAGAATATGGTCGTGGTTGTCGCTTTACTTGGGTTAGAAAAAGCCTAATCGAGCTGTCAGAATATTTTGATCTCCTTGACATAAACCATGGAAAAAACTTTCAACCTCAAACACTCCATCGTCTTCGAAGACCTCTCTCGACTAGAAAATTGGTGCGTGCCTAGCACATACGGTATGTGGCTTCAGATGTTCGAAGATAATCCAGAGTTAATTTGTCGTCGCTAGTCTTACCAGAGTCAAGTACCGTAGACATCGAACATCGAAGCAACTATGGCGTCTTGACACGTGTGTATCGTCAAAGCGGTTTCTCTTTCGATACCTTCGTGTTCATTCTCCCTAGTTCCTAGACTTCATCGATACCTCCCTTTGTCATTACTCACTCTTGTGTGTGTCTCACTGCAAGAACACCAAGACCTCCCAAAAGAGTGTCTCAGACTCCCCCAACACTTAAGGAATCCATCAAGTACTTAAACAATATGGGTATCCGATCACTTTTCTCCACCAAGTCCAAGACTCCTCTTGATATCATCTCACTCTATTCCGATAGCGACATCGACATTGAGATCAATATTGAAATCGAAAACGACAACATGCCAACTCCACTGGCCAAGATTCGAAAGGAGTACAAGAACCACACGGACAAGATCAAAGGAAACCCGCACGATCCCAAAAACTGGAACGAGCGAGCAAAGTGGTTCAAAGAAGGATGCCAAGGAGAGACGGACGAGACAAACCGGTGGCCACTACTCGCCGTCGCAGACGCATATAAAGTCTACGAGTGGTTCTGCGACGCAGAATTTCGAGGCCAACATGGACTGTATCTCATTCCCGATAGCGAGTTGTTGGAAATGAAAATCGACGCCTGGAAAATTTTGGTGGGTGCCTTGCTCGACCTCGATGACGTTAGGACGGCGAAGCATTATTACGGATCACAGGGGTTTCCACTGGGGGAAAAGGATGGGATCAAGATCAACTGTCCTCCGGAATGTTATAGGCCGATTATGAGAAACCAGAAGTATGCGTGGATGCCGGCACCCTTCTTGGACCGGAAAAAGTATCTCAAGGTAAGTGGATCAACTCTTTTCCCTGGTGAATGAATGATGACTCGCTTGGGATTCTGAGACCTAGGGTGTTGCTAATATGGTTAACCCTTCTGCAAGTCCAACCCAAGCCTGCTAGAAAGTTACTAATACTGATGTCTTGCTAAAAGGCAAATCATTCGACTTTGCATCTAGAGAAGAACAAAATGAGCTAACCACGTCACTCTAGACCATCAAGGAAGATCTCGCTGTCAACGGTCTAGCACTCAGGAACAGCAAAGTAGGAACCTTTGACGACAACAATCTTGGAATATTTGCCACAAAACGTTTCGAAGAAGGAGACGTCCTTTTCAGAGAGCAGGCGTTCAGAGCCAGTTGTCTGCAACACAACAACGCCGTTGTTACTCATTTCTACGATGCGGCGATTCGGGAGTTGAACAAGGGAGTACCACGGAACCTGTTAAACCATCCCACTATTGGCGCTCTGACTGCATCGTACAACGATATTGAAAAAGGCTTCAGTTTTGACCAAGACATCGTCTTCCATCTGGAATATTTGAAGGAAAAGGATCCCAAGCTCTTATGGAACCTAAACTTCGACATGTGGGTGCTACACACCGCACAACGGCGTTGCTCCGTGAACTCGTTCGGCTTCGACAAAACGTACGAAGATGGCACGAGAATCAACTGGAGTGTGATCAGTTCAAAGGCAAGTCTCTTCCAACATAGTTGCGAACCGAACGCGGCTTGGAGAAACGAGAACGGTGAGCTAGACACCATGATTGTAACAGCGGATAGGGATATTGAAGAGGGCGAGGAAATCTACGATTCTTACTGTGATTTGAACAAGAATTTAGGAGGAAGACGTAGGCAGTTGAGGCATTGGATTGGGTGCGACTGCATGTGTACAAAATGTGTTAGAGAGGAGAAGGAGAAGGCGGAAAAGGATGCACGAGAAACGGACAGTGGGGTGGAGGTGATGGATAGCGAGACTTCCAGCTCCAGCAGCAATGAGGTGGAGGCTGGCGGTGACGCGGCGATGTGAGATGCTTCTTGCACGAAGACAGCTGGATGGGGACTCCCTGGGAAGGGCTTAGACAAAGTGGTGTTTCGCTCGCCTTCGGGAAGTGGAGATTATGCATTGCCCTGTCTTGCACGGTACGATAATCCTAGAATAGTCTTGATCTCACTTACCACTGCAATATCTCAAACAATTGTCTGATCCTGAATTCAACACCTGCAAAATAACCACGACACAGTCTCTCAGTTCGAGATCAACTACGATGAACAAGTCCGGAAGGTCGCCACAAATTTATCAACCGCAATCGATCCAGAATCAAGAACATTGATCCGGACTTTGCTTTCTCCTCGAAGGGCACTAACTGACGGCTCCGCTATAACTGCTGGAGTTTGACTGTGCCAGGACAACAAGCTCGCAGGCTCTCCAGAAACTCCATCAGCCTTGTCAAAGGTTCATGTAAGACCTGGTTGCGTGGAACAGGATAAGCGCATCTTATTCCACAACTCAAGTTTCTGCAATTCGTGTCTTGGTGTTGGGTTAGCGAAGGACATGTTATCTCATCAACTGCTGCAATGGCCATTTACGGGTCGAGCGTGGTACAATGAGAGTTACAAGGAGAGTACATTCGTACAGGCAGACAAGGACTTTGATGCAGGATGTGATGGATGCGAGAGGTTAGCCTCCATTCTTCGTATTCTAGACGGGAGGCTCGCTTGGAGTTCGCGCGCCCAGAAATTGTGGGGGAAGTCTGTTGACCTCGGCTGGGTGGCATCACGTAGAGACGCGTAAAGACGAGATGGAAGACCCCTCAATGGCATAGATTCGGATATAGATACTCAATTGCATTGATTCAAACACCATAATACAGTAAAACTTCTATCTAATTGTACCACAGTATATCCACAATCATGGCTCCCACAATCCCGAATGATCTCGTCCTCTACCACTACACGTTCTCACCGTACGCGCGGAAAATAGTGTGGTACCTCACCCTCCGTGGTCTCGACTTTGCACAATGTGTACAGCTTCACCTCCCCTATCTCGTGTGTCCATGACTAACGCCATTACCAGATGCAACCGCCGTACCTCCCTCGCCCCGATCTCGAAGCCCTGAACATTTCCTACCGACGCATCCCTATCCTTTCCCACGGTAAAGACGTCTACTGCGACACGCGTCTCATCCTCAAAAAGCTCGAAGGTGCATTCCCTCAAAATGCACTAGGCGCTTCTACACCCGAACAGCTTGCTCTCGAGCGCCTCCTAGAACGATGGACAACAGATGCCGGCATCTTCATGCGCGCAGTTCAGCTCATGCCCGACTCGCCTCTACTACGCGATCCAGCCTTTATCAAGGATCGGAGCAACTTTTCTGGGAGGCCAGGTGGATTCAACACCGAGGCGATGGAGAGAGCGAAACCGGAAGCGACAGTGCACATCAGAGATGCCTTTGAGCTGTTGGAGAGTACCTTTTTCAAGGATGGTAGGGAGTGGATTTTCGGTGGTGCGAAACCAAGTCTAGGGGATATCGAAGGTAAGTATTCTCCGACGTGTCTGAGTCTGAGTTGCGATCCGCCATACTGATATTCATGCGCAGCGATCTGGCCGTTTCATTGGTTAGTCGATATGCAAGGTGCATTATCAGAGTCTTCCATATCGCCAAACCAATTCCCCAGGGTCTTTGCCTGGATAGATCGATTCAAGGGTGAGTTGAAAAAAGCCAAGGCGTCGGGCTTCAAGGCTACATCTGTGAAAGGGGCAGATGTGATTGAGTATATGCATAGCGCCAGATTCGTGGATTCTGCGGGTTGTGTAGATGTCAACGACCCGACAGGATTGCGTGCTGGAGACATTGTTGAGATATGGCCGATAGACACAGGATCGAGCCACCGCGATCGTGGAACCTTAGTCACGCTTACCCCCCACGAGATGGCCGTGGCCAAGAGAACGAAGATTGGCGATCAGGACATCCATGTGCATGTGCCACGTTGGGGCTTCCGAATAGCTAAAGTGAAGGTCGCGGAGGTGAAGCTGTGAGCTGACCCAAGAATGGAATGGATTCGGGTGGATCCGCAGATTTGAGTGGATCGATCCTGTACAGTACTGCGTCAGATCTGGTGTTATTGAGGTAGTGGTCTGCAAGTTTCGGAACATTTATTTTGAATGAGATTCCCGATCGTTGTGTCTCCTGCTTTGCGAATGTGCAAGAAGAGCCACGAGAGATTGTATCTGCTGTGAACGTGTCAACAATGTGATTGATCTATCTGCTGTGTCCGAGACAACAGACAATCCCAGTGCAAGATCGATGTGCATGCTAGGCGAAGCAAAGTTGTGATTTTCGATGCTGATCAAAAGGGGAACAGGAATCGACTGGCGGATGTTCTTTGGCTGACAGGAGTTGACACAGTGGGTGTATCAATCCATCACGCAACATTCTGGTCTTCACGATACTGGCTTTCGTCAACACGTATGTCAGAACGACGTAGGAAGTGAAGGGTGGAGAGTCCCCAGATCCATTCGATGTCGACTTTTATTTTGAAGCGAGTGGGGAGTGAGTCGATGAGCCGGTCGTGACAGTAGCTGCCTTATCACACGAAGTCTGCTCGCCCTGCAAATCGGCAGTTCCGAGTGTAACTCGAGTCCAGTACCTGGGGTGGAGATGAGGACGCAGAATCTCGGAGGCGATGGAAGACTGTAACACCCTTCTACACGTGTTCTTGGCGCAGAAAAAGTACATGTCAGAGAGCTGCGGTGCTCCTCGCTTCATCTATTTTGTGATCTGCGGTGCAATGCTGGGTTGGTTACTAGCAAGGCCACATCCAGAACTTCATACATGAGAGCGTGGTTTTGTGTATTTGGGCGCTGAAATGAACGGCGACGAAAATAGCCGTAACGAGAAGGGAATGTCACTTCGGGGATGTGTGGGCAGAGATTGGTTGGAGGAAGTTCGGGCAGATATTGGTTGGAGGATGTTGGAGAAGTACTTGCGTGGATGTCCTTGTGTTTTCAGGCAGTGTATCAAACAACGATTAGTAGAACTACTAGGAAAATCCATTGGCGGCGAAGACTAGCTCTCGCCTCTGCATTGAGACCCAAAGGCAGGCACTCCAGGCCAACAAGAGACCGAGCGATTGATGCTCCTTTAAGAGTAGAGTCGAGCAGAGGGCGGTTGATGCGGTTTATACCAGTAGATTGTTTGGCGGTGAGATGTCGACTTGAAGAGGCTCCCTGGGCAAGCCACTCGTCTGTCGCGGTGAGCAAACACTGACGATTGAGTAATCGGCATCGAGTGAATGTCTGGACAATATGCCGGCGGGGCCGGGAAGAGCAATCAACTAGTCCGGCTCGGCTTGGGATTGATGGACTTGTGGTATCTATTATGTGTATGTGTGTGGGTGTGGGTGTGTGGGTGTGGGTGTGTGGGTGTGGGTGTGGGTGTGCCTGCGTGCCTGTGTGCGTCTGACTCTCTGTTCTGGCGAGGGCATGGATTGATGGAACCTGAACATCGTCGGGCTTCGGTTTGTCGCTTGATGCCCAACTTCGTGTCTGACGACCCACCGGCCCTCTGCCATTGGCCGTCAATTGTTGCCAAAAGAATGGAGCTGGCGTTCCCACTTGACCCCAGTTTCACTCTGGTAGATGTCCGCTGTGCCTCTTGAGTGACCTCCTCCCTCTTGATTGACATTGACCTACTCTCTCTTGATTGACAGACTCCCTCCAGTGCCTCCTCCGCTTCAGCCTGTACCATTCCCCCCCATCGCACGCACAAGTAACAAGCAAAGTCAACCGCCGATTGATATCAAGTTGGAACATACCAGAGTCTTAGAACTGCAGCCCACCTCCTCTACTTCACGCCACTGTGGACAGACAATAGTCTGCTACAAGCTGTAAGTGCCGTATGGATCCAGCTGCCGCATCCCCCTACTGATTTGGCGCAGCCTTCTTCACGAGAGCCTCATATCCCCCGCTTCTGCTCGCGAGAATCTACCTCTCTCCCGCTTCGCTGCTTGTCGTAACCTGCACATGACAGTAGATTCTACTCGAGTCGCAGCATCTGAAGAGAAGACACACCGTCCACTCTCCCAAAACAGACCCCACTTCCCCGGCCACCCTGCCACCCTACCAACAAGACTCTGCTCTCACCCGCTGTCCGTCCATAGTCGTGGCAAGCAAGCCCACTGCAAGCAAGCCCACTCTCTCCCACATCTGCATCCACCTGCGCATCGCCTTCCAGTGACGGACCTCTGATCCATTTGGCCCGCCGGTATATTGCGTCCGACCCTTCCCGCTGCAGCACACCTGCTTCCTGGAAAAACACCCTTTTGGTTTTTGGTTGCCATCTCTGCCACACTTTTGCATACCCAGACTCTGGACGCTTTCTTGGATTGGTCTGCCGCGTGTGTCGTACAGCCGAGGATCTCTTCTGCCTGCTCCCACCTGGAACTTGGCCTTGGTTTTTTGGTTACCCTCACCTTGCACATCTCTTTTTCTCCTCTTCTCTCCTTTCAATCATGGCAAACCGTCATTATGGACATGGCCAGTATGGGCATGAGCAACAGCCCAATTATGATGGACAAGCGTATGGCCATCCACCGCCGCAGCATTACCAGCAGCCAGCATACTCGACGCCTACTCATCCCTCACACCAACAACCACCCGCTCACCCTGCACCTGTCGCTTCTGGTCCAAACTACCGCTGGTGGATACCTTCAGCTGGCATCCGTAGAGATGTCATCGTTGCGGATATCCAGCGGTATCTTGGCCAGGATGCACTCGTGAAGCCTGGCAATTGCCCACGAGCCATCAGCGCCGAACATGAAGTACGCAAACCCCTGACCTTTGCTTGCCATGTTGCTAATCTTTGTCTAGGGCCAACCAGGCTACTTGATATCAGCCTACCGTAATCTCACCTCCGTGAGCCTACCCCCTCTTGACCCTATACACGTTGGAATCCAACAACACAATATGTGACGCTAATGTTGATACAGGAGATGGTGCAAGACTTACGGACAGATTCGGCCAATTTCGAGAGATCAGGCGCACGAGGTAGTCCTCACTCGGACACTCCCGGATTTGGTCAAAGTTACATCCCTAACAAACCACTAGGAAATTACCAGGAATCCCAGGTCCATCACTCCAGGCAATATTGGGGCCCAACTGGTGCCGAGACTCAGGCCGCTGCTGCTCCTCCTCAACCAGCCGCTCCAGCTTATGCGACGCAACCGCAACAAAGGTATCCACCTCAAGCAAGCGCGGCAGCTCCGGCGCAGCACTATGCGACAACATCTGCGGCTTATGATAGCTATCCAGCGCAATCAGGCTACCCTCATAATCCGGCTCCTTCAGCCTTTTCTGCATCGCCGGCTGGCTCAGATGCGTCGCGTAACTACACATATGGCTCCTCAACGGCAAGTAGTACACCCGCATACCAACAACCAGCAGGTAGACAGGCGGACCCAAGGCAAGCGGACCCAACCCCTCGGTATGCTCCAACCTCGCAGCAGTACGCGCAGCCAACTGCAAGGTATTTTGGCAAACACCGCCCGGAATTTTTGGTATACGACTAAATCCATCCTAGCTCTACTCATCATACCACGGCTTCACAATCATCAGGAGGGGTACCTCCTGGTTACTACCTTGCCTCCGATGGACGTTGTAAGTTTGAACCGTGGCCCAGTTTCTATTATTTACATAGCGGGTATCTCTGACCAAGTAACTCAACAGATTATCCATTGTCGGCACAGCGGTAGATTCACGTTGGGATACTGACTTTTTCTTTCTTGTTTCCACCTGTTTTTCCCACTATGGACAATTCCTTCCAGACCGAGGATGTGGCCGTGGTTGAATTCTTTATCCAGAACCCAGGCCATCATTTCCTTATTTCATTTCACCTCCACATTTGGCCATCCTTTCGATTTCGTCTATGCCAGTCCTTGGAAGCCGAGGAAGGAAATCTTGTTTGTGGGAAAACCCTCACCACTGGCGTGTGCACGATCAGTTCTACTGCGGCGCAGTTTGACGGGCTTCCGGCCTGCTCCACAACCATCACCTGGAACTTGACGCCACACTGCCTTATTTGGCATGCTGTAACTCACGCAGCCGCAGCCCTGAAGACTTGACTGGACGTCCTTCTCTGCCCGTTGTGTAGATTTCAATGCCAGGTTCCTCTCATCGCTTGCTTTTCCACCATCACGAAGCCCAACGCCTGCACTTGGGCCTCAGTTCCGGATCGGACCCGACTCAAACTGCGCTCTGCTTTTCTTCCTCATGCTTTGATCGTTTAGAAATGTTTACCATGATCTGGCGTCAAAAGGGTACTCAAGGATGTCTTCATGCCCGGTTTCATAACGTCCTTATGTTTGTTCTTGATCTGTATATAACCCAACTTCTGGAGACGATTCCATGATTGACGGAAAGCGAAGTCCTTTCAATGTTTCCTTGGCCGGCGGTGTCACGACTTCGCTCACAAAGTTTTTAATGCATAGCTTGCGGCTTGAGAATGTATTGGGATTCTGCTCATCGGAATGATCACTTTGAATTTTGGCCCTTGCTTCCCACGTCTCAACATTTCTCATATCTTTCTTCGTGGTCAACCTAGGCAGTATTCTTCGTTCTGATTCTGACGCACGATACGTGCGTCTCCTGGAGGCACAATTAGACGAAAATGTGAACAGATCCGAACCATCCAAGGCCACCAAGCGCCCAGCTACTTGACAATGTTAGTTCCGCTAAAGGTCAATCCGTGGTCGACCCGGTGGCCACGTTAACCCTTTGCAGTACTATGGACGCAATCAAGCTTCATTATCGGATATCAAGGAAGTAGCTCTGCAATTGATGATTTCAACCTGGTCCAGGATACCGAAGACTCCGGCCCAAGACCAATGCCCTCAGGGATTAGCGCATCGACGGATCTTCCACGAGAGACTGTCAAACTGGAGGACCTGTGCCCTTTTTCTCCCTAGAATAAGGTCGTGCTTTGTTCACACACGCTCCACGTTGACCTCTGTAAGGACCTTGAATGGTATGCGTAATAATAATGTGGTAGACTGGAATGTCACGGTGGTGTGCTCGCGGATACCCGTATGTAGTGGAAGGATCGGCTTTGGCCATTTCCGCGCTTGGCTGTTTCCCACCTCCACTTGGTCTTGGTCTTGTTTAATGGTTGCTCATTTATCTGTTTGTGTGGCGGATGATGGGATCGGGGGACTTGGATCATGGGATTTTGGGACAATTGGGATATATTTTTTTTTTTT
>JEMP01000087.1:42806-102560 GCA_000738655.1 Venturia pyrina ICMP 11032 | reverse complement strand
AGGGGGGGGGGGGTTGGGTTGGGTTGGGTTTGGGTTTTTTGGTGATTTCATTGTATGGGGTGGAGTTGGAGGGATATACCTGTAGTTATTTGGGTTTGTTGTTTTTGGGATACTAGTATGTTTGGTACTGCGCGATGGAGAATTCGGATATGTTCCATGCAGTGTGTGACGAGGAAAATAGAGTATCCGTTCTTGGCTTTGAGAATTTTCTGCTCGATCGGAGGTACGTCGGGTAATGTCTGGGGATTGAAGGATATTCCTCTCCCCTGCCTCGACTGAATGCATACCACAGTACAATGTCTGACCTCGAGTAGTGGTTAGCCAGTGCAGATCTCATTCACACGAGGGAAATGATGTTCAAGACAAGAGCGTGGATGAATTATACATTGGTGATGGTGGAATAGGGGGTTGTAAATAAACACTCATTGTACCAGGTGTGAAGGTATGTTTGGAAACGAGAAGCCAAAGTCAAGAACGCCATGTCGCTATGCAGAAATCGAAAACACATGAATGTCTACACCCAAACTCCAGCGCTATGCGGTAGTATCAGAATAACATCAGAGAACCGGACCCACGTTATCCTCCCGTCTCGACACCTTTGCTGACAAGTCTCTGTGTGCCAGGTCACTTATGCGACTGGGATCTTGGCGATTTTGCACGTCTTGAGACATTGCTCGATACCCTGCGCGAGCGACAATGGGATGGAAGCACGGACTTTTTCGATGTTGGCACCGGCGATGGGGGATTGGAATCCAAGCGCGGCATTCACAACATCGCCGTTCAAACCGAAGAAACCCTGCGCGACACTGTTGGTTCCGGCATCCTCGTTGTTGAGCGTGGCGACGAAGGTGGCATCGTTACAGGTTGGGTTGAATTGGTAATGGATTGCGCCTTGGGGGAAGACGGTTCCTTGGAGTTTGGTTAGGGAACCGACGATTTCTTTTGTGAAGCCGTTTTCGAGGATCATGCCTGTGCTGAGGGTGCCGTCGACGACGGTTAGGAATTCGTTGCCGCGAGGGTGGACGTGCGGGGTGTTCATGCCGCAGGCGCTGAGGGTGGCGACGGTGGTGGAGAGACCCATTGCGTTGAGGAAGGGGAAGGTGTCGATGGTTGCAGCCTTTTTCTTTCCTCCGAATTCACCTGCGGCGGGGACGGCGTTGCTGAAGTCGAAGACGAGGTTTTTCTGGAGGTCGGCGCCGGATTTGAGGATGAGTTTCTTTGCGTCTGGTTCGTCGGGGTTGGTGGCGAAGAGGATTTTGTTGCGGTCGACGGCTGTTACTTTTGTGCGGATGAGCTCGGCGAGGGCTTTTACTTCTTTCGCTTTTGCTGCGGCGGCGGAGGCGGCTGCTGCGTCGACGGTTTGGACTGGAGATGCTGAGGTTGAGACTGTGCTGCTGGATTTGGAGACGATGGTGCTCATTGTGCTTGAGGCGCGGGAAGCGGCTGAGGGACTGGGCCCGTTTCCTGTCCATGAGTCTGGGCCGAGAGCTGAGGTTACTTGGGGTGCTGGAGCTGCGCTGACCATTGCTGTAGCTGCGAGGGCGACGATGAGGGTCTTGAAGATGGTAGACATTGTTGCTGAAAGTGTGGCTGATAGCTACTGAAAGGGGTACTGATTATAGTGTATGGAAATGGACAATGCAAAGGTGTGTCTTTAAGAAATGAGATCAAGGGATAGAATGTAGGAAATGCAGACAATGGTAGACGATAAAGCAAGAATGTTGTAATGAAAAAGGATGATGAAGGCTGAAAGATGGAGATGAAGATAGGAAGAAGACATTTCAACTTCCGGAAGCATCTCTATATACTAGAAATGGAGATGGAGATGGATACGGTGAGTGCTATGCTCACCCACTGTCAGCACAACTGCACCTCAGCCTCCTTAGCGTTGGATCTGGAAAGCTTAGCAAGCCTTCGCCGTCAGGCTGATTTTGCACCTATCAGAATGGTAGATGGTAGCCTATCAGCAGTGGGAGGCTTATGCTCGCCTGTCGTTATGGGAAATAGAACGGCGAAGAGAGATCCGGGAGGACACGAGGACGGGCAGGATGAGGAATCCGCTGCGCCCGCTTAGAATAATTTGGCGCCGTTTGGGCTGTGTTTGCAGTAATTTGCTGGCTTTGGAGACGAATGTGGTTAGTCTGGAGACTGAGCCTTGATCCTTTTGGTTCGTGCGATTTCCAACAATCCTTTGTCCATCAACAACTATTTGAGCTTTGTCGGCCTCACCCATGCCGATGTGGTGTTTGTCAGGCGTTATGTACGCGATGGTAGCCGGATTTTGACTTACACACGATAGAAGAGGGTGGCCGCGATGCCGAGTTCGAATGTAGGTAATCACGACAAATTTGCGCTCACGCTGAGAACGAATTCGAAAAGCCCATCAGCATCCATTCGGACGTCTCACCTCTTCGGTTCTCACGGACTCGAACCTCTGATTAGCACCGGACGGGAATTTTATCGACCATGGAAGGCAATCACACATCAATGCCCGCTTCGACATCCTATCCTGGCATCCATCCAAAACACCACACACAGGTGGGAGATTAATTCGAGTTTCTTCAGGACGGTACTACGTTACGCGGCCAGCTTTTCCCATTTGAGATTGAGGATGACATGCTTTGAATTCTGCACGTTCATGTTCAGGAGGTGAAATGCTCTCAAGTAGCCTATGTCGCAATTGTCAGCCGCGGCGGGGAAGATAGCTTCTCCCTGCAAGCAATCGAGAAGGTAAATGAGGGAGAACACGAGACGGAAAGCCGACATGCATGATCTCGCTTGAGGCGGAATGTCTTGACGACCCTTCTAATGGCTCACTTACAGATGACTCTTGGATAGGATATGGATAAGTCATGACATCTATTTTGGGATGAGAAAAAGACATCGAAACTGCTTGATACTTGTCATGTAATCAAGAATTGACTACCCTCAGAAAATGGCTCAAAGCACAAATCTCTTTGAGCCGACTTCCTCGGTATTATTTCTATATTCGTTCAAGTTCCTGGAAAGTCGCTACCTTCGCTTCCCAATTTGAAGGATTGCAAACGAATTCAGACCCAGTTCCCTCTTTACGACTATAAGCGATCTCAATCTTTTTCGCACAAATCGATCTGCACCATTTCTATGTCGAAGACCAAGAGCTTATCCTCGTCAAGCTCCTCACGCAGTAATCAAAGTTCTCTCTCTAGTTTTTCTCCCTTCGCCCTCGACTCTTTAACCTCCCTCTCCGTTGAAATAGCCTCTTCCTGCTCCAAGTACTTCAGCTCCCCAGAAGGCAGCAACCCCATCATCCCAGTACTTGTCGCATCGGTTCTCCCAGCCCTTAGATTTCCGCATACTCCATCGTCGGACTCTGTCATCCCCGACGACCCGTTGTCCGAGTCGTCAGACCATTCGCCAATTATATCCATCCGGTAGTCTTGCAGCACCCTCTTTTCCTCGATTGCCAGCTTGGCTCTCATTTTAGTTTCTCTTTGGATATCTGCGTTCGTCATGGAGTGTACCCGAGTCTCTCGGCTTCTTCTTTGAGAGTAAAGTTTACCATTGTGTACTATCTACTATCGTGTACTACTATTTCTTTAACATGCCAACGAACGATATTTGGGGTTCTCTTGGATCTTGCAGGACAAATACTGATGGTGCCACAATACTGCCAAACGTGAATAGAAAATCCTAGCACTTCTCTACCACAGCAAGGTCCTCTGTGTTCGCCTTCTTGTTATAGGTGGCCGCTGTTGTAGTGGCTGCGGTATCAGGCCCAGGCACAACATCTTCCGCAGCCTGTTCAGGCCTGATATTATCCGCAGCCTCAAGTTCTTCTTTTCTTTGCAAACCTCGATCTTTTATCAGCAGGCATCCTAACAAGCAAACTCCCATGAAAGGTACTACGGACACAAAGACCATACGACAGGCTGTCATGTATGCTGATTTGATGATTTCTTTGTCACTCTCGACAAAGTCATCCAGGTTTGGTCTTGCATAAGCCGAGCTGGCTACATGTCGCAAACTACTGGGTAGGCTTTCTTTGAGCGTCGTTTGCAAGACCTGTGCGGAAACCGCAAGTCCAGTCGCACCACCAAGAGCGCGCAGAAAATTCCGGTTCGATATAACGACGGCCCGCTGGGTTTTTGGACTGTGTGCTTGCATGGCTATCAGACATGGTTGGAAAATATTGCCCACGCCAATGCCTGTGATCACCCCAGTAAGGATGATGCCATATATGGGTGTATCACGATCGAAAGCACACATCGATCCGGCGCCTGCCGTCCAGCAGGTGAAACCAATCCACAAGACTTCGCCGTATCGTTTGTATCTGGATATGTAAAAGCCTGAAGCAATGCTGAAGATTGCCTGCGCAAGGACGAAAGGAACGAGGAGAGCGGAGGATGCGATCGGAGTCCACCCGCGGACATTTTGAAAGTAGATCGGCAGGTAGTAAAGCTCGGAATAGTAAGCGCAGCCAAACAGGAAATTCTGTGCGAGGATTGCTGCGACTGCGGGAGTTTTGAACATAGACAATGGCATGAGAGGGAGCAGGGCGACTTTCCATTCAACCAGCATGAAAGCGATTGCAGAAGCTAGGGAAATAGCTAGCATTGTGACGACCATCGCAGAAGACCAGGCAAAATACGAGCCGCCACCGGAAATGGGAACAAGGAAGAAGATGATGGCAACGCAAGCCGTGAACAGTCCAGCCCAATCGATGAGCTTGACAGCCTCGGACGCTTTTTGAGTACCTTTCTTGTAGGGTATCAGAAAAAAGGCGACTATCCCACAGAGCAACGTAGTTGGTGAGATGAAGTAGAAGAATCCACGCCAAGTGTGGGCATGCTGTGTAAAGGCGGCGGAAATGAAAGGCCCTGCTATGTTTCCCATACCGATCATGCCTCCTAACATACCTTGATAATTGCCGCGTCGTTCGAGAGATACGATGTCGGAGACAATCATCATCGTAAGACTGTTGATGCCTCCAATGGCTATTCCAGAAAACCCTCGGAAGGCATACAGTGCTGGACCGCTTTGTGCTGTTGCGCACAGGATATCTGCAACGGCAAGAAGGGTGACAGCCGAAAGATAGACAACTTTTCTACCCATAATGTCGCTCAGTCGACCATACAATACTTGAAAAACAGTATTGCCGATAAAGCTCGATGTACCGGCCCATGATATGGTATTCTGTGCATCGAGCTCACGGGCCATGGCAGGGAGCGAGACGGCGATGCCATTTTGATCAGCATAAGTGATGAAGAACGTGAGCGCCATGGCTCCAAAGACTATGAGTAGCCGACTGTCGGAGAGGAAGTCGGTCTGATCAACAAGCGCGGCCTCAGCGGTCTTCTGGCGTTTCGAATGGCTCATGTTGGGTTGGTTCCCCTCGGATTTTCTTATCAGGGAAAGATACTCGAAGTCAAGTTCAGGATTGGTGTAACGAAGTAGAGATCGATCTCGATTTGGTTATAGTGGTTCTTTTGCAGTATTGGTGTGAGCTGCAGCTGCCCAGTCTTAAAATCCCGAGGACCAAAGAAAGGTGAAGCAGCAGGTGAAGTAGCACTCTCGATAGACCTGGGAAAAGATTCTCCCTCCCGAGGATCGACTGCCGGTCTCGGGCTAGCTGACGCAGAGGTCTGACCTCCATATTTGTCCCACGCCTGCAAATTAGAGCTCCTGACTTGGTGCGTTGGTAGTGTTGAGAGCAAGACTTCAATCCTTCAATTTATGGCAGTGATGAGGGCGAATCTGGGATGATGGAGGAGGGATTGGAGAGGGAAGTGTGAGGTCGAGAATAGGACGGCAAAAGATGAGAGCTACACGTGATTTCGAAGATAACAAAAACATCTTATTTAAGCATTCAAAGAAGATAAGTTCTGGTGTTTAATTATGTGAATTGCGGATGATTTTCATCGGCTTTATCGTCGAGAGATTCATATCAAGCCTTCTAGCCAAAAGTGCGGACTAAAAGAGCAACTTCTTCGGGCATTCCCTAGATCTGTCTACCCGGCATTCAAGGTCAGTAATGTCCAGCAATTTCCAGACTCGAATTGCTAGAGATGCATGTTTATTGATCTGCGGTTGAAGGAGGTCTATTTGCAATTATGAATTGAACTTTTGGACGGGTAAAACATAAATTGAATCACCGATGTTGTGCTCTTCGACATGATTACTTTATTGCAGGTGAATCCTTTATTTATACTGTAGTAGGCCAGCTCGAGATATGCCCCACCAGGGGTCTGCATATTCTGACTTAACAGCTCAATACTTCAGATGAATCCTGTCAAAGACTTGACCTTCCACCAGCTCCAGTTCGAAACAAGGTCTCGATTTCCAGATCAATCCTCGCAAACTTGCGGTAACCTGTTTGGCGAAATTCGTCAGGAATTCTGCGACATTGATCTCATCTCAGACACTCCTGTTCACTCCCGTAACTCGAAGATATCCCGACTCCAGCCGAACCACTTCTTCATACGCTTGCCCATCGAGAGCAACATGATTGGGTTGATGACAGGTTCCGGATGAGGCTTATGGAACGAGATACTGCCGAGATCGCTCGAAAATCTGACAGCAGACCCACTGCCTTGCTCAGCATTGAATTTGGCGTCAATCATCGCACTGACAAAGTGGGCCCACTTGAAGCTTCTCTTTGTGACCACTCCAGGAGCCGGAAACTTGTCCGAGAAGAGGGCGTAGTTAGAATTGTCGACCTGAACCAAGAGAGGTTCGTCTTCTGAGACGGGCTGAGCAGTAAGTGCGGCGACTTCCTCATGTTTTGTGTCGTGGCCTTCAACCAGGCTCGCAAATTTGGCAATCTTAGCTATTGTCCTAATTCTCTTCTGTGAAATATCAGTCTCGCTGTCTTCGCTGCCCCAAGTCGTTTGACTAGGCGTTCTTTTCTTTGTAGTCTGCTTTGAATAGAAGTTGATCCAATACTTGAAGATTGAAGCACGGGTCCTGGGCGTAGAGGCGTCGAAATTCATCATGTCCTAGGTAAGAAAGGCTCCAGAATAGGTTGTCCTCGCCAAAGGGGTCGTCCCAATTGGCACATCCGTGGGCTGTGCTGCATCCGCACTTGGTTATATGATAGTTTTCTTCAAATCCCCGCTGATAAGGGAGAGCTTTGTCGATTCGTACTGTGGTATGAGCAGTGCCCTGTGCGCACAACTGCCAGAGCCAGTGCATTTGGGACTGCAGCTCTTTGAGGCTCTGCTGACTCGGACATGCTGCCCAGGCGTTGTAGAATCTACGAGCACCTCGCACACAAAATGCGCATCTCGCCACCTCCATCCACTCTGTATGGCATTACTCACTACCTCGCAGTAGCACAATCAACAGCTGCCGTGCTTGCTAATGCATTTAAAATAAGTAGATGATTGGAGTTCCTCTACAAGTCTTTGTACATAACGAGGATCTGTCTGCACCTGGTAAAGCTCATCGGATGCGACTCGCCATCGATCTGTGATGATTTCGAGGCTTTTGACCGGATCAAAGGTCAGCGGAGGCGAGAATTGACGACAAAACTGTGTTGTTTGATGGAGACGTGGAGTGAGGAGGTCGTTCGAAGCACCGGCCTTTTGTTTCGCGGGCTAGACCCCACAAACACCGGGGAGTCCGCCATTCTACCAGTAACTGCAAACTCTTGCACAAAAGCAAAAGCAAGCATCTCATGCAGATTCAGGAATCAGGATGCTCCATCAGAACGCGGTAGGTAGGTAGGGTCGCGATAAGAGATTGATAGGCGGGCCCGATGCGTAGGTACGAGCACGCCACAGTCCTAACTTCCTAGCTGCCTCTACCCTAGCTCTTCTTCACCTCTCACAACCCAACGCCATTCCCAAAAGACTCTTTGACCCGCCTGCTACTACACAGTACACAGAAGATCCTAGCCGCTGTCACTTCCCGGTTCTCGAACACCATGATCTGCCGTAGCCTATCTGGCTTAGCACTCCCAGACCAGACCCTTGACCGGGATGACGGGATGTGTATATCTATACATGCGCTCCTCATCATGTCGAGCTAAGCCTTGCAAGCTCTGTATCTTTCGGGGGACATAGCTTGATTCAACATGGACGGCGTGGAGAAAAAACCAGAGTACGACGTTGGCGTCGACAATCCCGATGATGGCCTCATTGATAACGTCGATGGTCTTCATCGAAGTCTTAGCAATCGTCAGATCCAATTCATTGCCATCGGAGGTAACTCGAATAAATAACAAGTTGGTGGAAAGTCAATTGCTAACAAATCAACCAAGGCTCCATTGGAACCGCGCTTTTCGTCTCCATCGCATGGGGCCTTTTTGAAGGAGGACCGGCTTCTCTCCTCCTCGGTTTCTTAATCTATGCATGCATGCTCGCTCTTGTCAACAGCTGCATGGCAGAGATGACGATTTTCATGGTGGGAGCCTCATCTATGTTTCCCCACATATCGATCTAACATTGCGCATAGCCTGTCTCTGGTGGTTTTGTCCGACTGGCCGGGAAATGGGTTGATGAAGCCTTTGGGTAATTCCTCTTCACAATCATCTCCACGTCTCCGTGCTGAACACGCTCAGATTTACCGTTGGTTGGAATTTCTTCCTGTATGAAGCGATTCTCATTCCATTCGAGATCTCAGCATTAAACGTTGTTATCACATACTGGTCGGATAAGATTCCCCTTGCTGCCATTTGTGCGGCTTGCATCGTTCTATACGCTATCATCAATTTGTTCGCCGTAAAATGGTATGGTGAGGCAGAGTTTTGGCTATCTAGCGGCAAGATCATTCTCATCTTTATGCTATTCGCCTTTACGTTCATCACTATGGTACATTCGAGGGTTGAATCATTTGTCATCAACCGCTGACAGTCGTCCAGGTCGGTGGAAATCCAAAGCATGACGCTTATGGTTTTCGATATTGGAAGAGTAAGTCTGTCGTGAACCAATCAATTGCTCATCAACATACTCACTCTGGCCAGATCCTGGATCCTTCGCCGAATACGTAACAACAGGCCCTCTCGGCAGATTTGAAGGCTTCCTCGGTGCATTCTTCCAAGCGTCGTTCACAATAGTAGGCCCGGAATACGTCTCTATGGTCGCAGGTGAAGCCATCTACCCTCGTATCCCCATCAAAACCGCCTTTAAAACCATGTACTGGCGGTTCGCAATCTTCTTCATCGGTGGCGCTCTCTGCGTTGGCATAGTCTTACCATACAACGATCCAACTCTCAACAAACTCCTCAATGGTGGTAATACAGGTACTGCAGCATCTTCGCCATATGTAATCGCCATGCAGAACCTCGGAATCACCGTCCTGCCGGATCTCACTAACGCTCTGATGGTAACTTCCATTTTCTCGGCCGGCAACTCATACGTGTATGTTCCACTCTCCTCTTCTCCCAGACACGGCAAACCTAACATACCAACGAACAGATACTGCGCTTCCCGCACTCTTTACGGGTTAGCTTTAGACGGTCACGCTCCAAAATTCTTCACCAAGACTACAAAGTCCGGTATACCCATATACGCATTTTGTGTGGTCATGCTTTTCACGCTACTCTCATTTTTATCGGTCGGCTCTGGCGCCTCACAAGCTCTAAAATGGCTCGCCAACTTAACCCAAGCATCGCAATTGCTAGACTACATATTCATGTGCATAACCTACCTTTTCTTCCACCGCGCCCTCAAGGCCCAAGGCTACGATCGCAAAAACCTGCCATACCGCGGATGGGGCCAACCCTACGTCGCCTACGCCGGTCTCGCATGTATGCTCGTCACAGTTGGTATTTATGGCTACACCGTTTTTCTTCCGGGTTGGTGGAATACAGGTACGTGTTTCATTTTCAGATCTAATTTCAAAGAGGGTCAGTTGATACTAATGTTAATATGTACATAGGAACATTCTTCACCTACTACACCATGGTTTTCGTCTGCATAATCCTCTACCCCTTCTGGAAGATTCTCAAAAAAACCAAACTCGTTAAACCGGACGAATGCGATGTAATATGGGAAAGACCAACCATCGATGCCTACGAAGCCGCCATCGAGAAACCCCTAGGTCTATGGGAAGATATCGGTCGCGTCTTCGGCATAAAGAAGACGCAGAAAAGGAACGAGTTAGAATAGAGATGTAACAATTTTTCGCGTTTATGTTGGGTACAGACAAGAGAGAACGCGCTGTTTTAATAAGATGTAGGAATGGATCCTCGCCAGTTTCCAGTTTTCCCAAGGACTGGAAGAGATATCTTACCAACTCAAGACCTCGCAAACCAGGAACAACAGTCACATTTGCCGCCCTGCTCCCTCTAGACTCACATCTCATGAACTAAACTACAAATCTCCCCAATCTAATCCGATCGATCAGAGATCCCACGTCAAGATCCTATACTCAATCCCCAATCCCCAATCCCCTCGACCTATTCCTTAATACAACAGGGACGACGTAGAAAGAGGACCATTAATGAATCGTCGACTTGGCGAAAAGTCCATCTCAACAGAAACAGCCAGGAAAGTATAGATGTCCCCAATTAAATCTATGCGTCGCCATCTTTTCCGGGTATAAAGGTTTCAGGTGGTGGTAAATCACACGCCTCATTACGGTGGCTGTTTGGACTCTAGGCTCACGCTTCATTGTGAATTAATGTAAGATTAAGTCGATCAGCCCGTAGTAAGATTGAAGACTTCAATATTTGACTGTTCTCGCAAGAGGCAAGATCAAGGGTATTTGGATTGTGTCTTGTCAATATACATCGTCGTCTCTTTGCTCTCTCGAGCTACATAGCGGTTATATAACACGCGATACGCTATCATGCATGCCTCCGATTTGGTAACCAAACCTTGAACAATCCCAACGCTGCTTCTAATGCTTTGCCCGGCAACGATGATAAACCGTGCATTCGTAAGCTCCTGTGCGGCCCAAGACTCCAATATATGACTCTGGAATTTATGCGAGACTCTAGAAGCAGAAGACTTGGTCCTCGAGCTTGCTGACTGGACGAGCCTTCTGGAACCCGAGACTCTCGGTCGCCTTCTTCATGGCGGAAACCATAGGTGGAGGCCCGCAAATGAGGATCTTGGAATCGGGCGATGGGGCTGGGAGGTGCTCCTAGTGTTTACAATTAGCTTCCGTTCTCGTGGTATTGTGGCAAGAGTTTTATTAACCTTGATCATTTCAGCGGTGACAAACCCGACACCACCGCTCCATTTCTCAGGTGGATTATTAAGAACGTAGTAGATGTTGAAGTGAGGATCGTCCTTCGCAAGGGCATCCAAGTCCTCTTTCAATAGAATATCCTCCTGGTTGACATTTGCGAAAATCAGGTTAATCTTGGTAACGTCGCCCGCCTCACGACCACGAATGACGGCACGGATAACCTGGAGCATGGGAGTAATTCCAGTTCCACCACATATCATACCAAAATGCTTGACCATGTTCGGAGTGTAGACCATGGCGCCCTTGGGACCCTTGACCTTCATGGTCTGACCGACTTGTAAACCAGCGACATATTTGGAGATGTTACCGGTAGGGTAGGATTTGATGAGCAGGTCGAAGTAGCCAGGCGTTTCGTCCGAGGAGATTGGAGTGTAGGAACGTAGGATTTGCTTCTGTTGGCCGTCCACAGTGAGGTCTGCGGCGAGAGAGATGTGCTGGCCGATGGGCAGACCGAGGATATCTTGAGGACGAGGAAGAGCGAAGCGGTAGCTGTGGATGGGGTTGTCAGTATGCTCACATTCGCATTGACAAGAGTGAGGACAGAGAGTACATTGCCGTATTGTGAGAAAGAATTGTCTTCTCCTTGAGCTCGAAATCTTGAAGCTCGTTGGGCTTAAGGACCTTGTTGACTCCTGTGATGTTGTATCAGCTGGCTGTGTAATTTGGTGTGATGAGGAAAGACTTGCTGTTATTCCAGACTTTCCATGAACCGAGTACTGCGGCAAGCGCAACAGCGTACGGCAGCCATTCCTTCTTGATGATGAATGTACCGAGGATGAGAAGCCCGGAGGGGATGTAGACGCCCTGAACGTACTGTGTGGCCAGAATGCCGCCGAGTGGTCGTGGTTGTGCCATTGCGTATGAGGAAGAAGGCGGAAGAGGCGGAAGAGCAGAAAGTTGCGGTGGTTGAGGTTGAGAAAGAGGCCCAAGGTTCACAGGCCAAGAGGTAACTAGTACTACAGTAGAGAAGTATTCTATTCTTTTTTCTTGGAAAGATTTCTACACAGTATAGTATCCTACACTCTTTGCCGACCAGAAGAATCCGAAGTGTTACCTAGAGTTCATATAGAATTGCCGGTCATTTGGAATGGTAGTAGAACTAGAAAACTTTCTACCTTCTTGGTCAAATCACTCTCTTGATAGACACCTCAGGCTGCAGGACTTATATGCCGAATCGAGCCCCATGGTCCCTAGAACTATTCTAACCTTACGCGCCCCAGCGCCCCAGTTCCACCTCCACCATCGTGAGCTCGCCACCAGGGAAAATCATCACCATCACCCACTGCAGACCAAACCACTCACTCTCTTGGCAACCACCTACATGTCCGACAAACTTGATATTCCATTCAATCTGACTGCGCGCGACAAAGAGGTCCTCTCTCAAACCGACGAGGAATACCACCTTCAAACCTGGGACGATTTGAAAACAATCATTGGTAGCTCAACCCTCAACATCTCTAATCAAACGTCAAATCAAACTACAGACGAAAGAGTCATCACCTGACTGTTGCAGCCAACAATGCCCTCGCAGAGCTCACGCGGCTGCCATCAGATCTCCGCCGATACCTTGCCTGGTCTGCGGGCACGAAAGCAAGATACGGCAACATGACAAATTTTCTTCTTAAGGAACGCTTACGATGGGCTCCTCTACCATCTTCTGACCAAGAGGCTGGACCTACTTTCGAAGTAGAGAATCCGATCCCTTTCGCTTCGACCAACGATTATAGAATCCTGCCAAATGATTGGCCATATGGTCTAGCGCCGGGCATCCAGCATATCTGTGTATGGCTCAAGGACCGTTTGCCTGTCGATAACATCGATGGTGATCTCACAGTTAAAGGCCGTGAGATGGTGCAGCACTTTGTGAACGAAAAATTTGTGAAGATGGTCGGCGCTGACAGGGTTTTGTGGTTCAAGAATTGGGCAAGATTGCAATCTGTGCGTGGTGTTGAGCATTTCCACGTTCTACTTCGAGACGTAAATCGAGAGCAGTTGGCAACCCTAACTGATTAAAGCTCATACGTCCGTGGGAATCTGCTCATTAGCACGCATATTATTTGAATAAAGCAGCGTTCAAGAATCTTTAAAGAAAGAGATGGCGCGCTCATGGTTGGTTGGCAAAGATTTAGACTCTTATATTTCAGAAATGGCCTTATGGTGAGACCTATACGCTACACAAAAGCGCAATCCAAACGAAACATAGCTAACTTTGGTCTCTACACTTCAACGGCCGAAGAGGAAGAACCAAAATTGCTATAAGGTATGTTTGTCCCTTTGCCAAATTCGAGAACTTCTTTCTCCGTCAAAGGGGTCTGCGACCTAATGACTTCATCATGGCTTTTAGACAATCTTGTCGGACCTTGCATCCTCCCGCTATCAGACCATGCAACCGCGCAGCACGGCACAGCACATGTCTTCGCTCCTAGAGCAGCGCTGATCATACGCCCAAAGACTTTGTCGAGCTCGTTTGTCCTGCTGTCTCCAACCCCACGGTGGAAGCTTCAAGTCCTCTCCGTTTTGGCAATCGCTCGTCTCAACGATATGATGGACTGGCAAACACATGCTGTCTTGTGAGAAGTGAGTTGTCGCTGTGCCTGGCCCCAGGGCAGTTTGTGGCAAGCCATTTTCGTGATACTGCGATGAGGCTGAAACTCTCCTGAAAGCTCGTGCTACTCCTTCCTTCCTGGGTCCTTCTTTGGCATCATATGCCTCGTTTTACTTACGACCGTCATACTGGCTATGAGACACTTGCACCTCAACAGAGCAAGATATCATCCATATCCCGATTTTCGAGGAGCTGGAGATGACCACCAGCAGATTATTCACTGGAGAGATGTCCCTAGCAACAACGACTGACCCATAAGATCCATGACTCGATCACCTCCGCGCGGATCCACCCGTCTGTACTCGGCGATTTACTACACAGCAAGAGCTTGGTTTTGTTCCGGTTTCTGGGATCATCAACACCTGGCAAAACACACCACAGCTGGGCTAAATGGTTAGGTCCGGCTGATCCGAGGCGATGATCTTACTTAGGAATCATGCGACGAGATCACGTTGTGTTTTACATGTCACGACCTCATATTGAGCACCAACAATATACTTGCTGCACACCAAACTCGAATCGGGAACAAGCAAAGACCAGCATCATTGGATCAGTCCATACGTGCAGCGCATCAGTTCGTCCAGTCTTCAATCGATTAGGAGCAGTGATCAAGCTTCCCATCGATGGTCGCGTACTATTCCATTCATATCATTTGCTCAACTTAGTCAACGAAGGAATGATGAACAGAGGCCGCAAGTGTTGTCCGGTCTAGAGAGTTGTTTCTTCCAATCAGCGTCTTCGCGCGACCCCATCAATTGCTGATCGACAGCTCAATCTGCACGCTCCTGGCCAAGAATTACCCCACTAGATTGGCTTCAAGGGTAGATTTGCAAAAAACATCGTTTACGGTTTACCATCGTTGCGCTTCTAAACGGCTATCCGACTGGGAAAGGAACAATTCACATGGCTGTCGAGTGAGCTGTTCTAGGCTGGGCGAGAATACACTGTCCAGAAGCTTGATCTATGATACTTACCGCAATATGCCAGGTTGAACAAAATCGGATACCCCTAGCTGCGATTTGTCCAAATCTTGCCCTATTCTTCTGTACTCGGAAGATTCTGGATCCATCCCCTGTCAATTCTTAGAGCTGGGACCACAATATTCGTTGCAAAGGTCTGCGGGTAGAGGGCATGACCATGCTTCTCATCGTCCACTGCGTGAATCAGTAAGCAGATCTCCTAGATGCATTAAAACTCCGGGGATGGTTAATTCGTGCTAGCTCGAGCCTCTGCCCCTCTAATTTACTTCAGCCGTAGTCTGCTCTCGCGGAATATGTGCCCATTATTGCCTGTGAAAATAACCCGGGAGGCGATACGGAATGCCTAGCAGGACTGATTCATCTGCCGACGACTATATCAACCATAGCCAGCCCTTGTTTTCCAGAGATTTCATCTTCATCTCTCCACGTTCTTTACCAGATAGCCGACAATGAAGTCTGCTACCATTCTTTCGGTCCTGCTGGCAGGTGCCACTGTTCAGGCGGCCACAGTACAACCTACGATTCGCGACAAAGACGTGCCATGGGCCGCTATCCAAAGAAGACAAGCTCTTGGCGTGCTGACCTCCTTGATGGGTGCGAGCAGCTCGGGATTGAAGTCATCCAGCTTACTAATTGATATGTAGGGAAGGGTGGCAAGGTCGCTGATCCTCCTGGAGCTATGGCCAAGAAACAAGTTGTTGAATCGCCGTCCAAAGTTGCTGGAGTCAAGCGTATCAAGATGAGATATGGGCCATATAGTGTTCCCAACATGAACAAGACCAGCATTAATGGCGAGCCTGGTGCGCTCTGGTTAGTTACTTCGTCTTGGCTGATCCCTGCAGTACTGATGATGCGCTAGGAATTATCCAGATACGGCCATCACGAAGTAAGATTCGCTATTTCAATTACCGGGGAGGAGATTCTGACTTCAGTAGACCCTGTACCGAGTGCACTATTGTCGCCCAACGTGCAGGTTTGGAGTTCCCAGACGGATCGAACGCAAACAGTAAGATGACAATTCTTACATAGATATACTGGTTACTGATAAGAACATAGTCGACAAGGGTTTGTGGCTACATCACGTAATTTTCCCCTCCTTTTGAATTTGAAACCTCACACTGATTGCAAAACTAGATGGTTCACTTCACCATCGGCCAAGGACGTCAAGACGCGACTTGCTACGGACGGCGGTCTCTACCCCACGTCGACGTTGGCGCCAGTCCCTCCAACTCCGAGCGATACTTTTCTTCTGGGAACGAGCGGACTCTCCTCGACGCCGATCGTGCCGGTGCAGCCACAAAATTTGGTTATCATCTTAAGACAACCGATCGCATGGCTTTCATCGTTGATTTGATGAACATGAACATGGAAGACAAGACAGTATATCTGACCATGACTTATGATGTTCTCGATGGTCCTCTCCCTGCCGGATGGCAAGACATCAAGCCGGTCTGGTTCGACGCAAATCAGTGTGGTACATCCGAGGTTCACCCACCCAAGCAGAGCGGTCAATTCACAATCACTAGGTGTGTACTCGCACATTCAATCTACCACTGCGAAACACTAACAATGAATTAGCGGTACATGGGCTCCCAACTTTGAAGGGGAAGTTCTAGGCGTCGGAGGCCATCTCCATGACGGTGGCGCAACCGTCCAAATCCAAGTCAACAACCAGATCAACTGCGATTCAACAGCCAAATATGCCGAATCTCCCGAATTCGTCTTCAAACCCGCCATGAAGATGGGCGCAGCAATGGGCACAGCCGAGAACCACGTCTCCTCCATGAAAACATGTTTCTTCGACGAGAACAAGATCCGCAAGCTCGATTCCTCGCAGAAGTGGAGGATCCAGGCTCTCTATGATTACGACAAATACCCTGGAAACAAGAACGAGAAGGGCAGCCAGGAGGAGATCATGGCGATTGCTATCATGTATGTTGCGGTGAAGCCGGGTACCATGCTCAATGGTGGCAGTGCTGCTGCGCCTGCTGCTGCTGGCGCTGCTGGGGCTCCTCCTGCTGCTGCTGCTGCTGCGGCTGGTGCTAGGCCGAAGGGTCTGCCCAAGGCGTTGCCTAAGGCTTCGTCTTCAGGACCAACATCGGCGCAGGTACCACCGGCGGCGGCGGCACCTATGGCTGGGATGGAGGGGATGCCAGGGATGGGTCCTAAGCGTAACTACTTGAACGATGAGGCTTACTGGGAGTAGAGAATGAGGTGTTGAGATGACGGCTTTCGAGCTTAGAGATATTCTGATGTATATACCTTTTTCGCTTGAAGATGAGAAGTTGATGTTTCTCCTTCTCGAAAGTGTCAAGTGTACGGATTTCAAGTCTTGAACGTCTAAAATAGAGGACTCAGAAGTGCTTCTATAACCTGCGGAAATGTTGGTTCAACTCTATAATAGTAAAATCCGGGGGCTTTAACTGTGTCTTCGACCCACAAATGGTGGCATATTGTAGCGTCCTGGCCACACGCTTCAACTCTCCAGTTTCCGCCCTTTCCAGCCCTTTCTTGAGCATCTCAGATACTGTTACATTCTCGAGCTCAATAGACTGATGTCTGGTAAAAAAACATCATAACGGTTCGAGGCTTGTGAAAAATCCGTCAAGTAAGATTACATTAAAATGTCCATTAAGATAGTATAAGAGCCAGCGTCAACTCAGTCCGCTACTTCTTGCCGACTCGCAAACTGAAGCCTCATTCAAATCTCCCATGGTCTTCCAACCAGGACAGCATACATGCCGCATTCGCATTTCTAATTGCTCTCCTCCGTCTCTTCTCCGATTTTTCTTGTCTCCGCTTAACTCCGTACAGATCTTGGACCCTGCAGCATTCATACCCCCAGCAGGTATCATGATGCCATTGAGCTGCTATTTTATATCTCCATCCTTTGAACATAAGATGTCTTGACCCCGTTCTCTTTCATCTATATCTTCATTGTAATTCTCGTCTTTCCAACATCTCAATCATCCCAAACCCGAATCATCAAACACCGAAAATGTCCGATTCCACAAAATACACATCAAAACTTCACAACTCCCGCATCCTCATCTTCGGCGGAAGTTCAGGTTTAGGTTACGCAGCCGCAGAAGCAGTCGTTGAAAATGGAGCCATTGTTTTCATCTCTTCTAGCAGCCAGGCCCGCGTCGATGACGCCGTTTCTCGAATCCAGAAATCCTATCCTTCCAAGAAGGCAAATGTCAAAGGCATAGTATGTGATCTCGGTAGCGAGGACATGGAACATAACATCGTCGCTGCTTTAAAGGGAGCGACCAAAGAAGGGAAATTGGATCATGTTATTCATACGGCGGGAGATTCATTGGCGACGTTACCATTGAAAGATTTGACGCTGGAGAAGATTAGGAAAGCTGGTACGTACATGTTTTCTTCACGTTCTCATGTGTTTGGACATTTGAGTTCAACCGATTGACATCCAAATTCCCACATTTTGCCCTATTTGTATTCAATTGAAGGGTCTAAATTGACACCAACAAAACAGGGAACGTCCGTTTCTTCTCCCCCCTCCTCCTCGCAAAACACCTGCCCACCTATTTAAACCCCGGCCCCGCCTCCTCCCTAACCCTAACCACCGGCGGCGTCGCCGAAAAGCCCATGCCAAACTGGTCCGTCATCGCCTCCTACGCCGGCGGTCTGCACAGCATGACACGAAACCTCGCCCTCGACCTAAAACCCATACGTGTCAACCTCGTTAGTCCGGGGGCCGTGGATACAGAACTCTGGAAGGACATGAGTCAAGAGCAGAAGGAGGGCATGTTTAAGAAGATTGAGGGAAGCGTTTTGACGGGGAGGGTTGGGAGGGCGGAGGATGTGGCGGAGCAGTATTTGTGTTTGTTGAGGGATGCGAATGTTACGGGGAGCGTTGTGCATAGTGATAGTGGACATGCTCTTGTGTAGATGGATGTTGTTGGATCTGTTGATTTGACATGGTATATGGGTAAGTAGGTGGGTTTAACTGGAGTACTGCTTTGGCGATTTCGCTTCTGACGAGAGCGCGAGCTGCTAAATGCTCAGTTCGGGGCCCCGAAAGCTCTATCTGAACTCCAAAGAAAAAAAACTGATTCGTTATATTCGATTGACCGGAGCTTTCAGAATAACATCTTTTTTATTTTTACCTTTTCTGGAGGTTCTCTCTGGGATTCCTACTCTTTCACACTTTCTCATTCTCTTGGTCAATCCCCGATTCATTTTTTTCTCTTTTACGAGGGGGATTATTCTGATATGTTGACGTTAAGATTGCCATCGAATTTCCTAGCCACATCCAAAATTGAGTTTCCCAAAAACCTTAGCGATGACTATGTTATCGGAAGTCTCTCTACACGGGCGGAGAAATTTCGAATGTTAAGATGGTAGATGCGACATAAATGAGCGGCCTTCGTGTCGTGATTGCATGCTGGTCAAACAAAATCCCATTCAACTTCTTGTCTTTGAATGCGAAAAATTGGGGAGGAGTATTGAGAGTTGAGATATGGGGGTTCGGCTCAGGGAATGGATCGAAATCTTGCACGTTGACAATCTTGGAGTTACAGAAAAGAGGAATTGAGGTGCTGGCCTTAAGTAATTACTTCAAGACGAACGTGTAATAAATATGGTGCCCATCATCTGCTAACCAACTCCCAGATCTAAAACTGAAAGCCCAGTCCTGATACCAAAATACCCTGACATCTTAAATTCTTCCCACATAGAACGCCAACGAGACTCTATCCAACCATGCGCACAGCATTATTGTATGCATCTGATGTATCACATCAGCGAAGCTCAAGTCTAGAGGACCATGGAAAATGTAGACGTACTCTTGATCGCTTTCTTTTCTCTCTCCGTCTGCTCTTGCTTCTTTGTATCTATCGGATCCTTTAGGAGGGGAGAGCTCGTTGAGTTGGTATTCGAGGATATGATTGAGGCTGTGTCTGGAGAGGAGCTCTTGGAAGATTTGTGAAGCAGGGAGGACAGTCTGGAAGGCATGATGTTACTTGAATTTGTGATGAAGTTGTGGTGCAATTGAATTTTGGTGTTCTTTGGTTGGAAAGTGGAAATTTGGATGGTTTGCTCGTGTTCAACTGAGGAAAATGTTTGGGTACTTATACTCAAGGTCCGTATAGTGATGTTCTATTCCGAAGGTTGGCCGTAATCTGCTGCCTGGAGAATGCATGAGGAATCCCCCAGGCTCATCTTGTTGCATACACCGACGAGCCGTGTCATACCATCTTTCGTTCAAGGGTATTTTCGATCATTGCCAATAGAATCACCTAAATCGAAATCCGACAGCCAAAATAGGCAATCGGATTTGAAGGTAGAGCCATGGCGGGGACAAGTGGAGAAGAGGCTATACTTTCCTGTGATTGGCTCCAAACTCAGCCTTACCGGAATAGGAAGAAGTCCGATTGTCAATCCATTCCGAAGCGAGCACCGAAGCCAAGCATTTTGGCTCCACTTCTTGCTGACATCCTTCCCCTGGTCCGCAACAAACTCATCATATCCGACCTCTCAGAGCATTTTCATCGCAAGCCATGAGCGGTCTGCCTGTCATGGTCCAGTTGAGTTGCTTGAACATCTCAATCATTGACGCTTGGGTACAGTCGTATCCACCATGGCTATGCATATCCGGATATTCGGGTCTGGCTGTGTGCATCGCTGATCGCCTTGTGAAGCTTGCCAGGTATCAAAAGGATTCGTTGTCACCAGGACTGCCACCATGATCTCCTAACACCCGACGGATTCCCCTCCTCTTCAACTCGCATCACCGAAATGAATCAACAATACGGCCTGATCATGGAATTGGAGAATGCGACAAGCAACCAGATTGGGAAATTTAGACGGAATGGCAAGTTGCAGTCTTGCGAGCCTTGTCGTAAAAGTAAGCTTCGATGCGATCATGCTACGCCTTCGTGTGGACGATGTGTGAAGCGGAGACGCGTCGACCAATGCTTTTATCATCCTTCACCACTTACGGTCAGTCATAATTTTTTTTAAAATCGTTCGTAGGTTAGCCCAATCTGCACCATAAGCTCCTTCCAGGGATCGTCCGAAATTTTGAGCTATATCTAGGAAGATTGCGAAGATTCCATCACCATATTAGCGGTGCAGTAGCATATCACAGAGGCTTCATCAACGCAGCACCCTTCTAGTTATCCCGAAATCGAAGCTACCTTGCTTTCGAAGCCCCTCAACTCCGGTCGATATCGATACAGTTCTGGCAATCCTCGAAGTCAACGTCGCCGGGAACTGATCGATATGGACATGAAATTGAGCGTAATGTACGCGTTTCTACATTTTGATCGAGGGCAGGGAATTGACGAAGCGCAGTGATACTGCAGTCCAATCATGGTTTGAACGACCCGTCTATGATGCTCGTATTGCAACCTAACTGGAAAGAGCCGAATTGGTGAGAAAGGCATTAACAAATCGTAATACTCGTTATTTGGCTGCCTGATTTCCGGCCGAGATGAACGTTCTAGTTTGATGTGGATCAATCTGCAATCCTGCTTTACAATGTCAAGATAATCATACTGATCCCTTCCTAGCGTCGACCAACTCCTGCTGCGACTCTCCCCACCCCGAGCAGCAGCTCTGTTCAAAGCCCGCTCACTATCTTTGAGTCGATCGAACAAGCTTCAACAACCATATCGCCGTTATTCTCAGCGCCGCAGCCTTACGAAGCACCCACTGGAGTGCCTCGTGCCGTTTCTGCTCCTCCACTGGATTCCCGGGAAAATCGGCTGGTGCAAGGCTACCCAGGTTACTTAGGCTCAACGTCTTATTCGTACATGTTCAATGAAGATCTTATAGACCTGGGAGTTTCAACCGACTACTTCGATGATGCAGGCGATGGATCACAATCAAGATCCATATCGAATGATCGCATTGAGCGAGGGGTTCAGGTCTTATCTTTTCTCAAACAGCGACATATGATCAACCGGTTCATTTCACGGTGGTATGAACTGTCAGAAGGGACAGGAGTCATCATCATTGAGACGATCATGAAGAAATGGTGCCTAGAAATGTGGTTGAGGTGGGGGGATGTCCTCGCCGAACAAGACCCAGCGAAGCTTCGAAGGCTTTCTGTGCTTCTATTTAAAAATACGCAGGCTCCATTTCAATATGACGGAACCATTACGGCAAAGAACTGGATAAGTCTAGGTACTGGACAAAACATCCGGTGGGAAGTCATTGGGTGTATCGCAGCGATGGTAGGCTTGTGCATGAGAACACTTGATCCATCAGACCTACTTTTCAAGGAGTACAAGGTGAATCGTACGAAGATGTCACTGCACATGATGGACGTCGCGGATGAATGTGTTGCATTTTGCAGAGAATGTGAGACATTGGACGACATGTTCCTATGGTTGTTGATGGAGAAATATCCTCTGACCAGCACGATCAAAGGACAGGGCAGTGAGTGAGCAGACATCACTAAATCCAGAATTTGTGCTGACCACGGAAATAGGCTACATCGCGTACTATCAAAGTGGCGAATTGAATAACGCCATTGTTGCAAAAGGTATTTTCCTGCTGATTACTACCCTCTCTATTTTCATGCAATGTGCCTTCCATTGGATCGGCAAGTACTAATAGCGATCGAAGGTCTTCACGTAAACATTCAAGCTGACGATGACACTCCTTTTTTCCTCTCTGAGCTCAGAAAGAGGACGTTCATACAAGCATATGGATCGGAATGCGCCATAGCATCTTTCTTAGGCCGTCCACCCCGTCTCTCATATCGCTATTGCAATATCAATCTTCCGCTCGACCTTGACGACGAACAAATAGTCATGGAAGGAGTCCAACTACAAGAGGCCTTAGCTTCCTTAGACAGCAAAGGCTGGAGCAAAAAGAACAGAGTATTACGAACAACACTGATGCGATGCTGGCTTGGTTTTGCGCCTCGTCGAGAGGACATTATTGACCTCGCCCTTGGCAATTACAGCACCGAAGAAGTCCTTCGTCGGGCAGCAGAGATCCATGAAAAAACCGAGGCACTGTGGGCATCCGTCCCACTTCACATGCAAAAGACACGATACGAGTGCTCCACAAAGGGAGGATCAGCGGTAGAATGTCTTCATCGCAATGTCATCCGTCAAGGTACCCTCGCAAACGAGCTCCTCCTCCAGCGAGTACTGAGACGGAAAGCCTCCGTCCCACCAGACACCTTAATAGTCACAGCCCGAGCAATCTTCAAAGACATCATTTCCATCACGGCGAGGCACGATATATCCAGGGATTTCCAGTTAGACATGACATATCTTCTCGCAGCCCATGGTTTACGTCCAGCAGCCATCATCGCCGTCGAGCTGCTGAAACAGGAACAGCAGGTCCCCTATCCACAACAACCACGACTCCCGCGTTCGGAAACAGTCCAAGATCTCTCCGTCTTTGCAGCACGTCTCGGCGCCATCGATCGCGCAGACGGAACATGGGGTCTATGCGAACAGGCAAGAAAAGTAATCACCCGCATCCTCGATAAGCTATTGGCGCCCCCTACAGCTCCCGCCGCAACGATGCTACCCCATTTCCCGGGCTCAAGTTCTGTGTTACATGTCGACTTGAATATGGGCGGACCCCACTCAGGAATTATGAACTTGGAGGGCCTCGGAAATGGAATGGGCCTCGAGGCGCCGATGAATCTAGGGAATGATAACGATTTTATGCTTTGGCTTGAGAACACGGATTGGGACAAGCATTTTGGGAGTCCAGAGTTTTTGTAGTGCGTATTCGCTGCTGGAAAGTGAGATTCTGCGCATACCATATCAGTCAATGATTCATGTAACCGTCTTTGTGTATAAATTAGCTTCACGGAATAAGACCTCACAAAGACGTAATTCTTTTCGGTAGTCGGTAAAGTGAATCTAGCTAGGGTCGAAGCCGACAAAACATAGGGAATGATTCACTCTCCAGTATTGCGACACCCTTTTGTAGAGGTAAACTAGCGATCTGAGAGAAGATAAAATTTCGGATGCATTTCTATTTCAGCGATAAAAGTTTGCTAGATCTATACGCAAATTTGAAGCGGTTAGTCATCACATCAGGCGCTTTGACGGAGTGGTTAACGTGATTGACTCGAACCACATGAATCTTCATGATGATTGATATCAATTTCCTTCGGGAGCGCAGGTTCGAATCCTGCAGGCGTCGCATCTTTTTTCTTTGTCCGCTTTTTTGAAGTTGACAAATATACCACATAGTATAGCTGTAAAATGAAGAGCTTCTGAACTCGCTAATAGAACCGGCATGGTTTTTAATGTCCGAAGAGGAAAAGCTCTGGGCAGGGATGTATGCTTGAAAATCTACCAAAAATCTTCCATCTCTCCCATCTTTTCCCATTCACCATCACCACCATCCCTCTACTACTGCAGTCTCAAGTATGTGTAAGATCTGCCTGACAGTGACATGCGTCTCTCAATCTCGCAAGGCTCTGCCAACCACCATCGAACATAGCCCGTCTGCTTCAGCGTACTCCCTTTCCTGAGCAAGACAGTGGTTTTTGAAGCGGGGATAATAGAATCAAGAGCCTTCGGTCTACATCCAAACGAGCTGAGTCGACCATTTCGTCTGAAACTCGCAACATTCTGGGCGGCGCTAGGTTCTGTCTGACTGTCTTCTCTGAAAGTTTTGTTTTCCTGCCGTCGCCTCATGCCTCGTCAAGCATGCATCATCATCACAAACAAGGACCATCATTTGCGCGGGGGTAGCAACTTGTCTATATCCACATTCTGTGTGACGGTATGAGATGATTATCAAGCAAACGCCCTCATCAGCGCAATGAGGATGTTGACAAATGGAGGAAGGAAAGTGGTCTAAGACAGATCATGAGGAATCTATGCACTTCTTCATGTGTGATGCATTTGAACGATCTCTACCTAGATAAAACATACAGCCCATAACTCCCAGACAAATGTAATGCTGAAGCACTCATAACCACTCTTAAGCAGGCTTTGGTCCGGCAGTCTGAGCTGTCTGTCCAGCAGAGCCCTTCAAGAGATCGGAAAAGAAACCAGGTGTAAACGAGACTGCACCACCCAGCATCTGTGCAAGCGAGGTAGCTGCTCCCTGAGCATCACCCGCCACCACCTTTGGAGAAAAGGATACCGCACCCTGGACCATATCGTTGATGGATGTTGAGGTTGACAACCCGCTCGCGGGTGGAGCAGCAGCGGGTGCTTGTCGTTTCGTTGATGGTGCTGCTCCACCAACGCCCTTCAAGAGATCGGAGAAGAAGCCGGGCGTGAAAGAGGCGGCGCCGCCGAGCATTTGGGCAAGAGCAGTAGCAGCGCCTTGAGCATCACCTTGGACCACCTTGGGGGAGAAAGCTGTTGCACCACCGACCATGTCGGCAATGGAAGTAGCTGTACTGAGACCGCCTGCTGGAGCAGCGGGAGCTGGTGCTTGTCGCCTGGATGGTCGAGCCCCTCCAGCAGCTTTACCAAGGTCGTTGAAGAATCCGGGTGTGAAGGAGGCGGCTCCATTGAGCATACCATTCAGCGCATTGGCGGCACCCTTCTGATCTCCTGCGAGAAATGCTGGCGAGAATTCTGTGGCTCCTTTGATCATATCCTGTAGAGAGTTCGCTGAGGAAGCTGCCGGTGCTTGACGCGTGACGATTGGGACGGCCACGGCTGTGGAGACGAGAGCAGTAACAAAGGGAAGTGTGTATCTCATAATGACGATGAATTGGTTATCCTTGAAGCTTGAGGTTAAAGTGTCTTGTAGCTTGATAATTTTGCACTTCCATAATAGCGCTTGCCATCTTCTTTTGTACCGATTGATCTTTACTTTTCACAAGCATTTAATCAATATGAAGAATTCACGATCACCAAGTCGGCTCTGACGACCTCTTTGTTGTGTAGGTGACAATATCAGCACTGGACCTCGTTTTCCAAACGAAGCGGCGCAAGTGTCTACATTGGACCTCGTTCCTCAAACGAAGCGACGCATGTGCAATTAAGCTCAAGAGGTCATCTCATTTACGATGTCGCGCATCTTCTTGTCGGTATCGGTCAATCAAACCGTGCGATCATGTCGGCAAGCGGCAAGGGCTCCAAGTTTCAAGAGGTCGTGTCCTTCGTAACCCGCCACCCATCCTATCATGAAGTGAGGTTTAGTCAAGGGCCTGACTTACAAGCATACCTGGATACCCATCTCCTAAAAAGTCTCAAGCTTGTCCGTTCTTGCATCACTCCGTATAGAGAACGAAGTCTGTTGGGGAAAATTCGTCAAAAATAATGGTAGTACCTATTCCACATTTACCACAAATAACCTCGGAGATTCAGAGATCGCAGCTCAGCGGACGGCAAATTTTTGTGCATCTGTGTACTTAGGTATGATCAAAGGATCGCCAGAGATCTTAGTAGACATAACTCGCGGGCGATGAACGGTCAGCGGGTCTGGGTCTATTCGAATACTATTTTCAAAGAAGAGGGTTGGGCGGTGAGCCTTTTTCCCTTTCGAGAGGATAATACAACCATCTTACAACATACCTCTCCTCCACGCTTTGTTGGCGAGAGCTTCTATGGCTGGTACTTCTACCGGTCCCTTTATATCTTCCTCCGTCACGCTTTCGACGACAGCCTCAGCGACGACGTCGGCTTTGAGTGGTTTCGTTCCGCCAGCGCCCATCAACCAAGTCAGTCGTCCACCGACGAGACTATTCGCCATAGCGCCCATGCCTGTTACCGCTGCAAGACCCATTGTTATTGACCTCGAGGAATCGTACAACATTCCTGGGCGGATGAATATGGAGCGCATCGAAGGGAAAGAGGAGCTGATCGTTGACTCGGCGGCTCGTTTTGTGGTTATGTATCGTTGAGGTAGGATTGGGGCGCCGGCCGCTGCGGAGATGTATATAAAGATTGGGACTTTCTTGGTTGAGGATTCGCGGGCAAGGACAATGGCTGTTGTAGGGTTAGGATTGGCACGATAAATTTTATGGTAGTAGGTGATTGCTGACCAGAATCCCTGTTCATCAACTCATACGTGATCTGTCCATCGCTTTCCTGTGGTTCTAGATCTTCACCCTCTTTCTGCTCCAGAGGATTTTGAGATCCCTTCTTCGTAGAACTGAATGCTCTGGAAAGACCGGCCATGATTGGCTCTTTGCCCTGGAGAACGCCTTTGTAATCCGCCTCCAGTAGTATTCCCATGGAATGGACGACTGCATCGGCGTCTTGTAGCTCATCTTTGTACGTCGAAGGCTTGAGTATATCGGCGCTGTGCCATTTCACTGATTCTGACCACGGAGGAGGAGTGGATGAGGCGGTTACTGATGACCATGTCGGTTCTCCTGATCGACTTTACACCATCAGCGCTGTCTAGTAAGGAGGAAGATGTATTATCATGTACCTGATGGAAGTAACAGTCCATCCTCGCGTAACGGCAGCTTTGCAGATACGACTTCCTTGTGATGGTGAGTAGCAATTACTTGTTCTGAGTGGAGAATCAATTACCCAAAAAGCCATTGCCTCCACACACGACCAGCTTCTTCTTGACTGCACTCGCCATTGGAAAGAAATTGTTGTTGTTTCTCACGATATAATTTTCCCAAAACATCTAGTCGATACGTCAGTCGATCTTATCCCCATCGTGGCGTAAGCTGGTGTGGCTGCAGCATGTGCCGTAGATCTCGAACAATGGTCCCTTCGATCAACACCCCCCAAGTCGACAGCGATCCTCCACCGTCTATGACCAAACAACTGAAGGAAGACCTCGGAAAAGCCTGGGAACCTCCCAAACAAGGCGAGAAACGGAATCGTGCTCAGCCCGCGAGGCTGTCAGAATCGAACATAAAGTTTTCGCCTCAACCGTCACCAACCACGAGTATTCGGCGCGACCCTACCAAAGAGCTACGCAGACCGTACGATCGGGACTCCCCCAAGAAATTCGTCCCGCCATCGCGAAAAAGAGAACCATCACCTGAGATAATCCTCACAATGTCCACCAACAAATCGAATCGTCGCGTCAAGAACAAGAAAATCTCTCGGCCCTTCATAATAGGCACGACCGCCCACAAGCTTACACCTCTCGAGCTCAAGAACCCGAAGAACCAGCCGAACGCAACATCGGGATGGACTGTATACGTTCGACCTGTCCCGAATGGCCCTGCGATAACACCCTGGCTCAAGAAAGTCACTTTCATATTGCACGAGACATTCCCAAATTCATCGCGGACCGTGGAAAATGTGAATCCCGCGACGGGAGGATATGAGCTGGAAGAGACGGCATACGGTGGCTTTTTCATCAACGTGAAACTCTATTTCCAGAGTTACGCGAGCGAGAAATGGCAACAACGTGTTATATATCTACATCTGGATCCGTTCGATTCTGGATTGCCTGTCAAGCCTGGGGAAGAGTCGCAATCGCAGAGGCAGATACGCGAGAACAAGATCGTGTCTGAAATTGTGGAGTTCATTGAGTTCAACGAGCCGACCGACCAGCTTTGGGACCAGTTGACTTCGGATACGCAATGGGACTATCTCAAGGCGCAGCCAGGACAGAGAGGCAAGGGGAAAGGGAGGGCGAGCATGGGAAGTGCCGATGCAAGAGCTGCGGGGCCACTGGACATATCGTCACTTACTGCGACCGAGTTACCAGCGCGGGGACCTGAGGGACAGCTGTGGAGCAAAGAGTCAGAAGATCTACTCATTGCACAACTGGAGAAGGCTGGAGACGAGGCGGACAAGGCGTTTGAGAAGACCATGGAGAGAAGCAAGGAAATCAACAACCTACTGAACACTCTGAGAGAGGGCGCCACGATTGACGAGAAGCTGAAAGAGCTGTTTGAGACAATTCCGCCCCGGAAGAAATAGTCTACAACGGATCAATGCCCCAACGCACTCGTATAATGGTGTCGACTGTTTCCGAACAGGATTTGTTTTCTTGAGATCGACACCGGCTACCATGATAATAGTCGACCGAACACGAGATCAAACCTTGGTCTACCTTCATACTCGCATGACTTCCGCGTCGTTGGGATCGAAATTATGGAGGGCGTTCACAATGGCATTACTAGGTTACGATTAGAGATACCCACTTTCCACAACAATGAAACAACCAGAAATTCTGACAGAAGACACTATTAAGCTGATTGTGCCCTTTGCGAACACAGTTGCTCCAAACCACAATGTCATCAGAAAACAGGTGCAATGATTCGATAGTCGAAATGGTTAGAAATGGTTCCCAAGGCGCTATGATCCTGCCAAAGGTTCAAGGTAGATACAAAGTACAATCCCCAAGCCAAAAACTCCATACAAAGCCTATAATTAAAGTTGAATATGCAAAGAACGATGCCAAAAAACAAGGCTGCTCCACGCTACATATCCATTACCCAACCTAACGAATCCCAGCCTCATAACATCCTACTCCAAATCCCCAACCCACCCCAACCTCTCCCTCTGATAATCACAAACCCGCGCCCACTCAAGCAACAACCTCCAAACATAAATCTTCATATCAACCCTCCTCCCCACCCTCTCCATCCACCTCTTCCCCTCGCGCGCAATCATCCCCGCCACCCAATCATGCTCCCCATGCCCCTCAAACCCAATGAAATAATCCAAAATACCGTAGATATCGATAAAGGAATTATCCATGGGCACGAAATGGATCCAGGGAAACAAACGCGAATCATGCCATTCGTTGTAGATGGTGGCTTTGATAGGGAGGGACGATGAGCGGAGGAAAGCCTGGTAGCGACTTGAGAAGGAATTCCCGTCTATATCGGGGAGGTATTTTGATTCAAACATTTCCTTCATTGAGAGGGCCTCTTTTGTTTCGAACCAGGGGTTTGTGTGGGCGCAGTCTTTGCGGCCGTTGGCGGGGAAGCAGAGCATATCGATGAAGGCTACATTGGAGAATGTGGATAGCCAGTCGCCCAGATAGCCGTTACGGGGTGCTTTGAGGCTGTAGTGTTTCCAGTCTGGGATATTGAAGGTTTCGCCGGGGACGCGTGTTGTTTCCACCTTGAGCACGGCGGTGCCGTTGAGCATTTGCACGAAGCGGTGTCTTTGGAAGTGACGCCAGGTTTCTGCTTTGCTGCGTCCGCCGTTTGCGACGCCGCGCCATACAATGCTGGTTTTTTTCCTTTCCCATGATGGGCTGTGGTCGTTGTTACCGGCGTATAAGAGATCCGGATTCAGGTATGTTGCTGGCGGTAAAAGGATTTCGTTGTTTACGGATAATTTTGAGCCACCGAAGAGAGGGATCAGTTTTGTGGAGCTCCTAATGGAAATTGGTTCGATGAATGAGCCGTGTAGACCGCGAAGGTGTGGTTGGTAGCAAGGATCTTTGTTCGCAGTCCAGTTGGAAACGTAGCCTTGATACGAATGTTCAGGGTAGCCCTCAGAGAAGAGAACGGGCGTGGTCAAATCAGTAAGAGTTGACGCATTTCGGGTTGGCGAATCGGGCGGGCATGCATCTCTCACCATATCCCAATATGGTCCACCTCTCCATCGCGGATCGTATGGCTCAAGACCCTCCGACCTATTTGCATCTGCATCGAACGCCGCGAGCCCAGTATAATTTGTGACAACCTCAGCGACTGGTGTCAAGCTCTTGCTAGGCCTTGCTCTCTGCATGTACTCGTTGATCTCTTCCCAAGGTACCAACAGCCGCGACTCATCCATCATATTGATCGGCATATCCACATCTGGCAACTCTTCCTGCATTTCCTGTATCAGATCATGCCAAAGCCGTAACCAAGGAACTCTGCCTGGGGCACCATCATCCGTATACGTCGCATTCCCATCGCGAACAACAATCTTAAAGTCGTGTGCATCCGACTGGTATCGTAATATCCTCGGATCTATAGCCCAGTAGGGCGCCAGATCATCGTAAATGCGATCGAAGAAATCCTCCACGATAACAGCATCCTGGCTCCGAGCGTATTCGTACCATTTATCGAACCCCGGCGGCGGATGGCGGGCTCTCCGTTCACGGTACTCCCTCGCAGCACTCTTCAAGTCATCGCTCTGTTTCCCCAGTATCTCTGTGTACTGCGCGCGTGCCTGCAAGATCAAATGGTCAATTGGATGTTCCCCTGTCGGAATTTCCTCGTCTTGAAGCGACGGAGGTTGTCGATGCGGTAGATGAACATCTCGTATGCGATCGAAGGAGGTTGTATAAAGTAGCGAATAGGTCAGAGTGATGGTGACGAGAACGGCGACGAAAAGGTATTTGTTCGAGCTCGAGGGTAGGTTTCTCCACGTCCCCACGGGCGGTCTTATCGCGGCGTAAAAGGCTGACATCATGCCTGTCAATTCAGGGTCCACCCGCCGCCATCTTCATGGCAAAGTTTCACAATTCGAGGACGTTCCGTCAGAAAGAGCTGCGAAGAATTATAAACAGATCCGAATGTGTGGATTCGGCTTGGGAGGATTCGACAGTGAGACTCGGCTGCACAATGCGTTGAGTGGCGAGGAAGCCGGCTGCATTTACTTGGCCAAGCGGCCAATGCATGCTATGATAGAGCAATTGGCTGGAGGTGCTGCAGGCCGTGAATGATTTCAAAGCTACGAGCCGCGTTGTCGTGTGCAATTCGCGCGGCTAGGCGAATGGTTCCAAAGAGGAATCCCGCTTCGGATTCGCCTAGACGATGATTAGAATGTCAGCGTATGGACTATGGAAGAAGAGAGATGGCGCGGAGAGGACGGAAAGGAGAAACCAAGACGGGGACTTTCGACCAATGTCTGATCGGATAACTATTCTACACAGCAAGACAGACGATCCACCTGTGCTCGACTCTGAGAACCATCTCGTTCGAAATTCGCTGCAAAATTCGTATGACAGCTTTTAATCAAAGTTCGTGCCGCGAGCACCTCGATCAGCTCGACCATTTCGCAACTCGTTAGCACATCTATTCAAAGTACAATGCCCAGCCGATACCTTGAAACCTCTTGCCACGAGCATACGCAGCGAAGTGTTAAGCCCGTCATTCATCAAAGGGCTGTGCGAGACCAGGTGAAGTAGTCTTTTGATCCGACTATTAGAGGTAGCGCAACCACCCACCTCGCCCACTTTCCTGGTCGTTCTCACATTTTGATATCCGCAGATGTCAGGCGTACAGTTTTGGTACCTTCTATGACAAGAGCCGTGTTCGCGTTTGTCGTGTGGCAGCCCTAAGCTGAGTCCAACTAGGCCAACCTGGTTTTCTCAAGCGGAAAACAAACCCTACACCACCTCTGATATACGCCGATCGAATCCCGGGCCTGTTCTAAAATAGACCACATGTGATTTCAATATCATGCTAGTGCTCAGCCCACGTGAAAGCGCGGTTTGCATTAGCTGAAACCCAAAACACCAGGATCGTGTGCCCTTATGACGACTTCACTTGTCCAGGTATCGCAACTGATTCGCGAGTTCTCTAAATCGTCTCTTTCGAGGGGGGGATCAATATTATACGCTGGAATGAAATTTGCGCCGTCCGTCTATTGTGGTGATATTGTCTTCAATGATCCTGCCATGTAAATATCCAACCGATGTAGGGAATCTGTATCGCGCGCTGAAAGAACCGGACAGCCTCATAATATCGTACATATGTCCCGTCTCTTTGACTTCTTCCTTCTCTTCCTGTGCTCTCGATTGTGTCTCTTGTCGCTGGCTTCTCCTTCGTCTAGCCGGAGCCCTTGTGCTTTCAACGCTTCTTGGTCACTTCTTATAATTTGCCTGCACAGATCGCGAAAACATTCGTCCACATTTGCTCTTCTTCTTGCAGACGTCTCGTAGTAGGGCGCGTTGCCCCAAGACTGTGACACTGAGAATGCGCGGGCGCGTGACACTGCGCGATCCTCTTCCAAATCGCATTTGTTCCCCACGAGGACTATCGGAATCAACGGGTCGTCTTTTATGCGTATTATCTGGTCGCGAAGTTCTGCGAGTTCGTGGAGGGAGGAGAGGGAGGTTATGCTGAACACAAGGAGGAATCCTTGACCAGTTTTCATGTAGAGTTCTCTGCGATTTCGTGGTGTAAGTTCAGGGGGGTCGTGAACGTGCGTATTTGGGTCATGTACCTCATAGCAGCTGTTTATTGTTAGTCGATAGTCCAGGTCTTCTTCTGTTCTCCCACGGCTTACTGAATTGCTCCGTTCCAGCGGTATCAAGAATCTCCAGCACGACTTGTCTTCCCTAAATCCTCATTGGTCTTGTTCCCACCTAGCAAATGGAGTCCGTACTCACATCGACTTCGAGAGTCTTACGATACGAATCCTCTATCGTTGGATCATAGCTTTCTATCCAAATGTTCTGGACAAACTGTGCTTCGGCATTTTCAGTACTACAGGACTGCCGCAGGCGAGGAACATTCCGTCTCGTTGGAAGTGGGGGCAGGAACGTACCCGTTAGACAAGACTTTCCAACACCACCTGCAAAGCGGGTTAGAATGAGTGAACGAGATGTTTTGGTGAGACATGTTGTTTGGAGTGTTTTGATTACCTGACCCTAGCACAACAATGTTGTACTCTCTGAAATCGCATCTGTGTTAGCGTCTGAACATTCGTTCGCAACTGACTCGCCCAGATGGGCGCAAATGCAGTGCTTGTTTTCGGGGAGGATGCATACCTTGGGGCCATCTCAAGCGGTGAGTGTGAGGGCGAGAGAGGAGGACTCTGCCCATGAAGTATGGAATGCAGAAGATGGATGGCAGGGAATTGTGGCCAAGAGCTGGAATGACGACTTGCTCCAGCTAGGAAGCAGTGAGACAAGCTGTTATTGCTGAGGCCGCGGCAAGAACCTGGAAGAGGAAGCTCTGGACCTCGATGGCTTCAGTTTCTCAGCTCCGGCTGGCTAGAGGAGTAGTCGAAGAAAAGGATGGTGTCGAGACTCGGGGGCGGTTCGTGGAGTCCTCCGGGCCTTCTAGCGAAAGTGCATATATAACTTTATTTTTTGGATAGCGCTGGCTATACCGATGGCAATCTGCTCGAGCCATGATACGTAACAATCAGAACTAGGTAAGATTTCTCATTTGGGAGCCTCCGCGAGTCCGCATGCAACGAGGCGGCCGGGGATCTGTGTGTATGCGATGGCTCAAATGCCCATGGAGGAGGAAGCTCACCTACCTGGTCACCTCGTGTGCCGGTTTCAGGCCTGCCACGCCTGCTCAATCAAAACACCGTGCACACTGCCAACGTAAACTCGGTTTGGTGAGATCAACGGTTCGGGAGTACCAGGGAGGTGGTACAACAACGTATCGGGGACAGGTTCGCCAGTTTTGGGTGTCCAATGGCGGAAAATTAGGGGGAGATCTGGAGAAGAATACCTATACAGATGGCGGGCGACGCAAAGGTGTTTCCAAGATGTGGTCTGTATCACCACGAGCATACCTTCTCCTCTTTAATAATACTCCGGATCAGGCCCTCTCAATTTGCCTGCAAAGGCCAGAGACCAATCCCAATTTCGAGACCAATCCCAATGTCGAGACCAATCCCAATTTTGAGACCAATCGGCTCGCAATACATGTGCGTGCGTAGATCGTGTCATTTTTTGGCGGCGCAGGCAACGAGTACCGGAACAGAGTAGCTCAGTCGAAGTCTCCAAGACGCAAACCCCCCGGCGACGGCGAGGATGTGCAAGCCCTGGTGATTTGTCACAGCGCTCAAAGAGAGACGATCTAAACTACTGCTGCCACTGCTACCGGCATGCAGCATTTTGATTTCTGTATTCTCCCGACCCTGATTGGCTGCGATGCAAATATAGCTTGCTCAAGGTTGTAGAATCTCTGCCAGACGCTAGGATTTCTGTGGCCAACAGCAATGGGTATCGTTGTCAATCGATCCTATTATCTGCACATCTCTGCCTCTCTGCAAACGAGGATTCCAGTCCGAGATGGGCGTGTGAGACGACATCTTACTAGGAGGCAGGCAGGAGAGCCGTCATGTGGGCACTACTCCATGACACGTCGTATACACCAACAGCATCGCCACGAACCATTAGTCGTCCCTGATAATGATTCTGGGAGATAGTGGCCATGGCGATCGAAGAGGCAGGCAGTTCTTCGGGAATATCCTACCTGGAGAGAGTATTTGTGTGGCCTGTCCCAACTCCCAAGCAGAAATCTCTGCATAGCGCCGTGAAGTGTGGAGGTGAGAACTTCTTGACTTCAACAGTGGTACGAGTCGCGACACTATTTTGAGTCGACGCAATGACCTAACGCGAGGACCAAAAGTCGCCATCAAGGCACTGCAATCAATACGAGTACGAGTCAAGACGTTCCGAGTGAGTCAGCCACGCGTCGTCTCTGGACACTGCAGGTGGTGACCTTGTTCCACCATGACTATGAGGCAACGGAGCCCTGAGACGAGGCTGAGCATCACCTGATAGACATTTGATGAAGACCAAAGCCCAATGAGAAGAAGATGATCTTTCTCCATATACATCTCGCTTTCTCTCCCTCCCTCATATCTTTTGACATGTGAAGACATGATATCAGATCCATTTCAAATATGGCCAGCAATAGTTGGGACCAGTAATGCAAGAGTCGATTGTTGACCTCCTGAAGAGAAGTAAAACGGCATCGATGCCTTCTTTGCCCATCAGATTACGGTACAAGAGCCTCATGGCCAATTTCGCTTTCAACATGGATGGAACAAGTAAGATAACATTCCAGACTGAAGTGCAGCCTTCCGCCTCAGAAAGGGGTAAGATGCATCTACCCGTCTCCTGAAGAGCTAATACCAATCGTTCGACCAATCACTGGTGATGTTCGAGAGACAGATCTGACCTGACTTGATAACCGCACGCGAATTTTACATTCCTACTTCCTTCAAAGCAAGGCACAAGCTCCTTCGAGGCTAGCCGTGGTCGAACTGGCAGCAAAGTTATCACAACTGATGGCCATCATCCAACTTTTATAGATCATAGGCAGCCCGATCTGTTTTCTTGCTCATCTGATGCATCGAAACTAACTCCAAAAAACAGTCATCTCCAAACCTGGTCAGGGAATTGATTCATCGACTAGATACAACTATACTAGCAGAAGAACATTTGTCCCAGTAAGTCAAGGCAATTGTCTCCTGCGAGTCTACAGTGGGACTGACAAATGCGATGAAAAGCTTTGATGCCGGCGTCAAGACTGTCACGTCGAGTACTACGCGATGCGGAACATATCATCCTCGCCGACTGTAGAGACTTAGCTGGCGTTCCATCATCACTAGCGGCCTATTACGATGTCTTGCCCAGCAACCATCCGTACACCGTCACAACAGTCAAGACAGGTTCGACACAAGCCTGGGAGGGCCAAGGAAACATCCATGCGACATTCCCTGATCTTGCTTGGGAACAAAAAGGTGACTTCTTTGTTAACATTCCCCACTCGGTGGCTCCTGGCGACTATGCTGGTATGGGGTTCAATGACGAGAGAAACTTTACATGCTGGTACAAACCGGTGAAGAAGGGATATGTTTGGCCGGCAACGTATCCGTCTGATACCACTTGCGATCAAATCTATGATTGCAATCATTCGGCTGCGCCTGCTAGTATTACCACCTCAACCATAGCCACAGCAACCACGAAGACTTCGCCACCCGTGGTAGCCTCGGACACTTTGCTCTCAGCGGCAACCTCAGATAATCTACTGCCTGCATCTCATTCGATCAGTCAAGTCGCCATCTCCTCAACGACACGGACCGTGCCATCGTCCAATCTATCAGATTCTTCAGGCACAAAATCATCAACATCGACATCAACATCATCGACATCAATATCGACATCGGTATCAATACTAACGTCAACATCAACAACAGAATCTACAATCCCCGCCAGTCCCTCAAAAAACCCATCAACAATCATCATCCCCACAAACACACCATCCCCAACAAACAACCCCGCAACACAACAAAATCACACCGGCAGTGCCGGTATGAGTAAAGGAGAAACAGCAGGTGCAATCATCGGAGCCATCGAAGCTTTCATCGCCATCTTAACCTTGGCCTTCATGTTTTATGAGCACTGGGATAAACAGAGGAAGAAGAAAGGGGTCGTACTTGTTACTGCTGGTAGTGTAGCTAGTGATTTACCGGCGCTGTTGAATACTTCTGCGGAGTGAAGCTTCTCAAATACCTCCTTGATAACGGGTTGGGAAAATGTGGGTATCACAGGTACAGAGTTATTTTAAGGAGAAAGAGGCATTTTCTTCCTATGAATCTGGGGATGAGTTTGTGGAGGACGATCACGCGGTTAGATCCGGTCAGGAATCATGGAGGCGAAGATATATATAAAGAAGGAAAACAAGAAAGAAGAATAAACAGAATAAGCTCATAGAACCACAAAATCACAAAATCACAAAACCAAAGAACAAGAGGCGTAAGTGTAGGTATCAAAAAAGGCAAAAAGAAGTATCCCCCCCCCCTCACAAAATCACCTCACCACCTGCACCAAGACCCAAGACCCAAGACCCAATAATCCCTCATATTGATCCCCCAAAGCCCCAACAACCCTCCACATCAGTGTCCAAACATCCAAACACCCCAAAAACCCCTCTCTCCATCTCCCCCCCTTTCACCCACCTCCTCCCCACAGCGAAAAAACAAGGACGCGAACTCCCCAACACAACCTCCGCAAAATAAATCCCCTCCGCACCCCCTCCACCAAGACCACCAAAAATACAATGGTATACTGGGGGAAAAACCCCTCAACATACACAGCAGCCCGAGCCAAGCATAAACGTAAACCGAAAACGTGTTTTGCGAGGGAGTCAGCGAACAAAACCAAGCAATCCACAAAACGAAATCGCAGATAAAAAAAGGTCAACAACCGAATCCCCCAAGGAACAAAGGATCCCAAGATCCGATGGACCGACGGAATCCGCACCGTCCACAGGTAAGCAACAAGAAGCGACACAGCAAAAAAACAAAATTGACGCATTCATTTGTAATAGCGAATTCATTCCCCTCCCTCAAAAATAAGCACAGCAACGCCCATTTGTCTATCTGTGCCCCGTTTACATTGTGTAAAGAAAGGAGACGGTGAAAGTTGTGAATAAAAAAGATCCCACAAAGCGCCGCGCTGCAAATCGCTCCGACTGGAAAAGGGTCATGTATGATATTTTGTAAGCGACCGGTACAAGTTTAGAAAAAAAAGGATTCCGTGAAATGCTGACAGACGAGCGTAAAAGAGATCCTCATCGCCTTCGATGATGAATGCGATTCCATTGCAAATGCCCATTCCAAAGACACAGCCACGTTAGTATGAGCCCCGATGGAGAGATTTGACGCCGAATTACATGGATAATCTCCCAGCGTGTGACGGAAGAGCTGGCCAACTTGCAAGCCAAAATGCCGCAACACGCGCAGAGGAAGTGTCCCTTCCCGTACGCATCCCAACAGAGCGCCTCCTAGTTGCTCTTTCCTGATGTATTGTGCGTATATCATGCCACCGCGACGAACCGTAAACTCCTAAACCAATGCGCTGAACCAGCAACTACATTTTGGGATGCTGGACCTGAGATAGAAGACGCGCACATGGGGAATCTCATTATCTCGCAAATAACCTTCCCCGATAAGAAAACAAAAGGAAAAGAAAACAGCGAGCAGATCACGATTAGAGTGAACGATGTGGTAATGCTGTTTAGGACGGGAGACGTCGACACCCATTCGAAGTTGTTATGCTGGCTATGCTGGAATGACAGAGTGCGCCGTGATGAAGATGGAGCACCGATGCTCTGAATATGGAGCTGTTCTTGGAAAAATAGTAAGGCCGATGTTGTTTATGGGTATAGATCTCGTAGTAGGTCCCGATAACGCCGTGTGTGGTGTACTTGAAATGTACAGGCATCTTTTGAGGTGAAAGGATCGTTCGACGTCGTACAGAGTCGTTGCACAATCACTTGATAGTCTAGCGTGACCGGATCATCTCCCCATGTAAGCGGCATACTCGCCGCCCATTCCTTGAAAGTTTCCACCCGCCATTGTGGTGGCCATGGGTTGTCGCATGGGTGGCCCATAGCCGTTGGCCCCCATGCCAAAACCACCGCTATTGTACATGCCAAAATTGGCAGCATGGTTCATCAGTGGGGGACCTCCATTCAGTCCCATGTGATTCGGACCAAGTGCTTGTGGATGACTGGGCGCTAGACCGGGCGGAGCAGTCAAACCAGGTGGAGGGCCGGTGGCAGTCGCGAATCCTGGGGGAGCACCGACAGATCCGTTTATTCCTTGCATTCCAGGATGCGTATTCATTGGTGACTGGATTCCGCTGCTGTTTTGCTGGCCGGAGCGGACACCAAGCGGATTTTTGGAGAAACTCAACCGAATACCGCCTTTGACGCTGTTGTGAAGAGGATGGCCGTACAGCTCGTTCAGAGCTTTGGTGGCAAAAGAAGTGTCTTCGAATTCAACAAAGCACATCGGACCATTCTGTTTGGTGCGAAAACACAGCCTTTTGTAGCCACGCTGCTTTGAAAACATGGCCTTGAGCTCATCCTCGGAAGTGTCCACAGGCAGATTTCCAACGTACAAGGTATTGCAAGGTGGGTTCTGATCAGCAGGATTTGGTGGAGGATGTCGCTGGTAGTGAGATGAGCCAGGATAATTGCTGCCATTGCCTAGTCCAGGTAGAGTTGACATGTTATTTGGTGAAAATGACGGATTCGGGGGGGACTGCAGAGTCGTGACAGATGAACGTGGAGACATGAACCCGGATTGTGGTGAAGTGATGGCACTGCTCGAATTCGTAGTGGACAGCAATGAAAGACCAGCAAATCGAGAGACCGGAATGTTTGGATTGGTCTGTCGACGAGCAAATGGCGATTGCGAAGTCTCGCCATTTTTGGCAAAGGCGACAGGATCATTGAGAAGTTGTCCAGTTTCATCACCTGGATCATCGTTGATAATGGATTTGCTCGAGAGCGTTGAGTTAGCCAGGGGTGACTGAGGCGAGAACAGACTTTGAATTGGAGCATTAGACTCTGGGGACGGAAATTTATCGCCACCAAGAGAGCTATTCGGAGGGGACATCTTTTGAAATGTTCCGTTGAATCGTGAGCTTTGACGTCCCTGGTTTTGTAATGGTTGGCCGCCCGCGGACCCCGCGGAGGAGGCAGAACTGGAGTTATGGCGCAGACTTCCGCCATCCACAGTGTTTCGGCGACCACCAGGATAACCGAGTCCGGTTTGGTATAACTCCACCATCAAATTGGCATCGTTGGAAATGGTTTTCCCATCAAGTTTGTCGCGTGCCTCGTGCGCACCTGCAGCGGATCTGAAGCGTGCGACGGCTGACGAGTAGCCAGCATCTTCGGCATCGGACTCGACAAAGTTGACGTCCACCATATCAACGGCAAACAATAGCATTGTATGTAGCATGTCCAGACTGGTATTACGGGGCAGTTTTCGCATAACAATCGCCGGAAGGTCCATCTCAGGATTACTTACGGTCGATTCGAGCTTGCTCAGGGTGAGCAGGGAGGTGTGGTCCATAGCTTTGCGTTCTCCAATTGGTGAGAGGCTATGCGAGTGTGAAGACCTGCTGTTTGTCCCAGAGAGTACGTCGGCGCTCATTCCCAATTGTCCAAACGCTATATGTGGAGGAGATCCAGTTGCAGAGCTGAAGGATGCAGAAGTGAAGAGTCCAGATACTGTCGCACTGGTAGAAGCTGGCCCGACGGCCATGAGACTGTGGATTAGCTACCAATTTGTGAGTTGCGCGCCGTGCAAAGGAGTGGCAGTGCCGATCGCAAGGCTGAGAGACAAGTCGCGTGGTTTGGAGTCCAAGTGCAGCAGTGTCGCAATCAACAGACGAGTTCAAGATTTGTAAAGGGACGGATGAAGGATTGTCGCGTTCTATCAGGCCGGATGGACTGGCTCGAGCTGTGGTAGCTATGCAGAAGCGGATCGACGGACAAAGTGGGCGCGCGCGTTAAGGCGTGGATAGCTGCAGTGGGACTCGAGAAGGGACTCGAGCGTGCCAATGGTCAGGGAGCGGTGGATTGTGGAGGAAAGCAAGATATGGATTTGGACCGCAAGACTGAGGAGGTGGTAACAATTTGGAGGGTCGAGGAGTCGTGTCTCAAAGATGCGACCGAGTGAGCTGGGGGGCTAGTCTGGGAGCGCACAACCTTGTTTCGGCGCGGATAAGGGTACGATGGTTTGGGCGCTCAAGGCACGCACTGAGCAGGCTAGATGATTGGCAGGCCTTATCGTGTGTCCACAGCAGGCGGCGTTCGTGCTAACGTCGACAAACCGCAGCGCTGGGAGAGACAGAGCGAGTGTATCGCGGCTCACAAGCGACGATAGCGAGGGGAATCTCAGACTGCTGGAGACGAGAGAGATGTCCGTCGATTACCACAGCGCGCGGGCGGGAGGGAGGTCGAGGCTTGGTGGTGGTTGGATGCGCAGCGCTGGGAAATAGAGTGGTGATTGCGGGGATGTGGGATTGTTGGGCTGATGCCGCTGTCGAGAAATAATTGAGGTGTGGAGTTTTGGAGGTGGACGCGTTAGGGAGAGTGTGGATTAGCCTGCTGCAGCCAGCGCCATAGCTAATCCAAGGTAGACGGCGACGAAGGGCAGATGCAGCCAATTGCTTGTGATGATGGGGATGGGTGAGAGATGTCTGATACGTCGGTTGTTATGCAGATGTACTGTGACTGTGGTAGAGGCAGGGTGTGCAGCGAGAGAGAGGGAGAGAGAGAGCGCGCGTTTGATAGAGGGTCACCCTTCAAACAGTGTCCGGTGTATACCCCCGAGCCCCTCAAACCTCACTGGGAGTACCTCCTAGCACTACCCAGCACTGGCAGAAGGACTACCCAGCACTGGCAGTACAGCTACCCAGCACTGGCAGTACAGCTACCCAGCATCACTGCACTCACTGGACTTCGTCAGCTCGACACACCAAGCCTCAACAACCGACCAGCTTTGGACACGCATGAGCCTAGAAGCCCCGAAGGCGCGCTGATCTCTTTCATGGTCACCATTTCTAATTGGTACGCGGTACGCTCCCTTCCTTTACCACCGTGACCTCTTTCATATGGATTACTATGGATGCTCCTTGGCTATCATATGGATGCTCCTTGACTACCGTGACTCCTTTCATATGGATGCTCCTTGACTACTGTGACTTCTTTCATATGGATGTCTGTAATCTCTTTCATATGGATATCTGTAACCTCTTTCATATGGATGTCTGTAACCTCTTTCCTATCGACTACTGTGACCTCTTTCATATGGATGTCTGTGACCTCTTTCCTATCGATCATATAGATGCTCCTTGACTACTGTGACCTCTCCATATGGACGCACGAATGGGACACGCGAATAGGAAGTGCTGCCTTTGAGCGAGAAGCTGCCTGTACCCTTCAAAGTGCAGAAACCACGCGCGTTTTGTGTTCCATAGCAGTGGCACCCCCCCGCCAACGAATAGCGACTGCCAGCGATCTTTGACAGGGTTGATGCCACTTCCGACCGCAAGGTTCTGCCACACTTACCACAGCACTCTAGCTTAGTCCCTCATTCCCTCTGCACCTCTACAAGGCTGCTGGACAACGACTCTCACCGACACAACCACCCCCGGCCCGCATGCTGATTCTTTGGTCCGATAACGACCGGCTGCCTCCACCATTCTGCCCGCCTGGTGCCATGCTCTCAGCCTGGAGGCGTCGCCTTGCAAGCATCTACGCTGTAGGTACCTTTTTCTCCCTCAGGTTGAGCATCGAGAAGGGTCTGCGCCTGCTCAGTCTGCAGCTTTTGAATGCATGAGTATTGGTAATCTCATCTATGAGCCATGGCGCACCTCTCGAGCGACAATCTGAACAACCGTCGTACTCAAACGCCCGGTCGACGTTCGATCAATGGCCCTTTCAACACACGAGCCGCCTGTTTCGATGCATCTGACAGCAAGGCACTCTTTCCACGTCTGAACGGTCCATGTCAAAGAAGTGCGCGACTTTTACGGCAATCGAAAGAGTTGCACGATCCCGCAAGCAGCCGTTCTGAGCTCACCCTATCCGTCCCCTGCAATCCCGAAGCATACCCCTGGGCTCATCATCGACCAGTCTTCGACTTCGCTATTACATATGCAAAGTACAGATACTCTTTAACTTTCTAAGCGTTTAAATCATATGCGAGGACACGGCTTTCGATTGTCACTTTGCCGTTTCCGCTTGATTGATAGCAGATAACAAGTACCTAACGTTCCCGCTCGCCTCAGCGTTTCGATGTCCCGTTGATGATAGGTAAACGTCCACCAAGTTCAGCCTCCATGTCCACAATTTGATGTAACCACACCTGGTTTGGGGCCCGGTAAATCGCAACGGAACGGCTGCATGCGATCGGCCGCTCGTTGGATAATTGTCCTCGGCTTGCATCCGCGATGGCGTCCCATTCTGCTGTCAAAGGCTCGTGGCCCTGTCTGTGGAGGTTATGATTCGCATCAGTAGTCGTTGCTGGCCAATTATGAATTCCGTGTTGCACGAATAGCAAGGTTGTGCGGACCTCAGACCGTTCGATATCTTCATTGGTGTTTCAAAGTGCTCGACGACTGGACGACTTACGCTGGCGGAGCCGCTTCCGTATCATCTCTCTGTCGTATCACCAAGCACTGCACAGGACGCGCAAACAAGCGAGTCTACGTTGCACCAAGCTTACCAGCAGAGGTATAATGTCTGTTTTGACAGATCCTGCATGAATCGATGGATATAGACGTCTCTTGTATTAGTAGAACGTGTAAACTACTCCACGCAGCCAACATCAAGACATGCGAGCCCCAAGGAGCTATTACTCTCAAGTATAATAGTCCCAGAACAACCAAAAAATGCTAGACATGCTCGCGAAGAGGTCGTCTGACCTCGAAATGTAAAGAAGCAACGGCTCTAACGGCCGAATCTAGCATTTCGCGTAACCAGCTGTCGGAAAATAATCCGAGTCGAATTGGTTCGTCAAGAAGATAGCCTAAAAAAACAGGTTCTTCAGTGAGTACTTTAACACGAGGCTAAAGCGCACGTTTGCAATAAGGCTGAGGTTTGACGCTTTGGAACGTACTCCGTAGCGCTATTGGTATGCGAGTCATCGAGGGATGTGACCAGCATTCAAAGCCAGAGACAACACTACTGGTCTATAATATGGCTTGCGATATGGACACAACAGGGATCTAAGACATGCCGAGTAGTAGGTCGATTGACTTTTTCAAAAGAAAACACATTTCAATCGGGCGATGATCAGAGTCAGACCACAATATATCTGCTCACCAGTACGGGCCGGTACGCTACTGATCAGTGGCCAATCAGATTGTCCGGATAGATCTCTAACTACATATACTCTGCGACAGGGTAGAGGCCCGCTGAGGATCGCGATGTCTCCATAAATTGAAGTTTCCGAAAGTTAGCTTGATGTTTGTTGGCCAAATATACACTGAATTGCATTTATCCACCTTGCGTGCCAGCGTGTTAACACTATGCTTTTCAAGGCCTATCCCCCACATCCTATTGTGCTCAGGAATACTTTCTTTGAGTAGCGGCAATTCTGTTACGCCAGTAGTCTTGCCGTCTTTCTCGAGGTTGCTGTCTCACCAGCTCATCGGCTTGGAGGGTAAAACGCACACATAGCCTTCCTCCTATCGATAAACTTTTCGCAAACGACACCAATGAAGTTGTTGATTTACGCCTACGTCGATTGGAGCTGTAAGAACGCTTCTTATGTACTCTTTATCGACTACTTCAACCTTTCTTTAATCTTATAATCTGCGTGTCCATCGATCTCGTTTGGATTTTCATCGCAGACGGTCTTTGTGTAAACCTTTGTGACATCCATCTTGATCCGTGGTGATCTTTCACAAGATCTAGCTTCGTCGTTGATATGATGCGGTGAATCGGCGTTTAATGGGTTACACTTACTCTCTCTAATCAGGATGGTAGCGTTGAGATTGTTCAACAAGGGACTCGGATTGGAGAAGTCGTTGCGCGGGATAACGGTACGCGGCGGGAGTTGGAGGTCGTATGGACTGTTTCTCGTTGGCATCGTTTCTGTGCGATGTTTGCTGTGGTTTATCTATATGGTGCTGGAGAGAGGGGTTGGTGGGTTCGAATTGTGGATAATCTTGCAGTGCACTGATATGTGTAAGGAAAGACTCGAGGTCCGAGTGAAGAATCCGGGTCTCACCTGCACTCAAACGCCCCATCCTATAAAGCCCGATATCAAAACAACACATTCCGAAGATCTTCCAAGACTTCAGATATTAAGAAATGTCATCTACCAAAGACGTTAGAGACCGCCTCGCCCTAATTACCGGAGTTTTAGGCGGGTTCGTGATTTGCCATCTCCCTCCAACAACACAGATTTGAAGACGTCTCTAGTATCGGAGACGTATGCGCCAGATATTTGATCTTGGAAGATATTCATCTCGCCTTAATCTACCGTTCTAACGGTCTCGCTACTGGAGGACTCAGCATTTTGTTGGCGGGCGGATTGAATCATAAGTAACTCTGTTGGAGGGAGGGGGAGGGAGGAGGGAGAAGGGATTAGATGGATAATTGTTAGTTAGGCGAGGGATATGGAGAGATTTGGTTTGAGGGACAATTCTCGAAGCTATAATGAAGGTACAGAATGGAATGAGGATATTATCTTGACAACCGAGGAATATATGTGTGTATGTAGTATGATACCGGTACTTAAATCTCCGACTAGACGTTTTATACTCAATAATCTCGGAATGTCGCTGTAGAGACGGATCTCTTGTTACGGAGGTAGGGAAGTTGAGGTTGAAACCTCTGACCTCTTGATAGGTTTTATGTAGCTTCTCTATGTTCGTTGAATCTTGGTATAATGTTTTCCAGTAAGTGAAGATTTTGGAAAAGGAAGGGTTTGTTTTGATCTTACCCGCCTAAACAAAGGAGTCCGGCTATCGGCTGGATAATAGTGCCCTGTTATAGCGCGGGTACGCTACTTCGCTCTCTTCCACTTCCATCCATCCATCATCCCACATCCATCTGGAATTAATCAATTCCATCAATTCCATTAATCCCATATCGGCTCCTATTTATTGACAAATAAGTGTTCGAATTCCAGCCTTCCACCAAGTCTGAATTGACCATTGACAAGCAGGACATGAACGCCTTGATACCTATGACCAGCTAGATGATTTTGCGCCCACTCATTGATTATGGGCTTCTTGTCTAGGTGATCAAGCAGACCTTCTTCAAACTTGTTTCTTGAAAAGTCGGGTCATCTCAATGGCTATGGATATTTCACGCATCAATTCCCTTCGTCACTTCAGGACACATCAAACTCCTCCGTCACTTCAGGACAAAGTTATCCCAAAGTTATCGCGCAGACGATAGATCTCCATGAAAAGACTTAATTCATTTCTCCTCTTCTGAAAAGGGCGACCTCGGGATTGCATCTGTCTTGGCAATCTGTGGGTTAATGTGGCGTAAGCAAAGCCAACGGATTTACGAGATTGAGGAGCACGAGAAAAAGCATAGGATTATAGAGAGATTCGAGAGATTTATCGAGACAAGAAAGAGTCAAGGATGGGAGTTTCTTAGTGAGAAGGTAGTCTGCAGCAAGTTAAGTACCGAACGATTATATCAAATCTCGCAGCGAAGAAGAAAGGGCTCGGGTTATACGGGGCGAAAGAAATCGGTAAGAGTATTTTTATACTATTAACGGTGTTTCTGGATAGCTGCTTGGTATTCACATCCTTGAAGGGGAATTTCTCTGCGGAAGGTGAGGAAAAATTAGCATGTCTGAACGAATGGGACTTATCAACCCAGGCTCGGCTTCTCATTTGGGCGGCCGAACTCTGGATTGATCGCAGTGTTCTAATCGGCATTGAATAATGACCTGTCTATCGAATACTAGGACGACGTTCGTCTGAGAAGGTAGATCAGTAAATTCTTTTCATTTTATTGCCCGACATAGCGAAAGACTTACGAGCTTGTTTGGAGCAACTTACATCAGGTTTTTCGACAAGGCCGATTGAGAAGAAGTCTAAGGACGCAGAACTTCGATTTCTCTTTGATTCACTGTGTGAGTTGTGAATCCTATCCACCAATATCCACCTATTCTCATTGCTAATGGAATATTGTGGTAGTGCCAGTGTGGAGCTAGATCTTACCTTCGCGCTTTATACGTCAGGTGTGTTGATAACGATGGCACTGATCACAGACTCTGTAAGAGCTACGATGACATGTCATGAAAGCCTCCCCAATTTGCGAATTATCACACCCCTGATCAGACCTACTACTACTTGCCTATGGATGAAATGGGCAGGAGTTAAAGGCAGTAGTTACTTTTCAACAGCTTAATTCCTAGCAACCTCTCAGCCAAAATCGAGCTGTTCTGGCGACGTGAAGATTGGCTCTCAAATTGATTAGAGGTGATTCGGAACGTCACTGTGTTCTATTGCCTGCGACATGACATGACCTTTTTCTATAATCTTCAGTGTTTACTCATAACAACGCTGTCATCGCCAGGCCGCTGAAAGCAATGACACACGGGAATTGAGAATCAACATAACATTAAAGAGGCTGAGTAGGGACCAAATCGTGTTCGAGCACATCAACACCCTGGTGAGGTAAACACAGAGATCAACACAACAACCGTCATGTGCTCTCAATTTGTGGATACGCACTTATTACTGCTATCTTCTTCCTTTCAATTTTGAAACTCCAACAACTCAACTCACTCGAAACATTCAGACCTGAAGATAATCCATTCGACAAACAACCAAACCCAACGCGAGCAGTCCGCAACCATGACTGCTCTACACCTTTGCACAATCATCGAGGGTATCCATGCCCGCGTGTCTGGGCTGCCAGACGAACACAAGACCGACGATGCTATTCTGCCGATATTGTTCGAGCAGATTGCTGTGGAGTTTCAGAGACTGACGGAAGAGGTCGACGAGGACAAACGTCAGATGCAGGCGAAGCTAGACGAGTTCACGAAGCGCAAGAAAGCACGAGACATCAGCAAGCCATCGCACCGATCCATCATCATTCGCACTCTGCAAAAGGACAAACGCAGTTCGAAGTCGCGAAAGTCCACCCAAGACAGCAATCGCAAGACAAAGCGTCGAGAAGCTGCAGAACAGCAGGATTTCGGAGAAGGAAAGGCGGCTCTTCGGCAAGCAGAACAAGAGCAAGAGCTTGAAGAGAAAGCCGAGAAGAGTCAGACAGAAGGAGAAGACGCGTTCCTCAAGTCCATGAAAGAGGCGAGAGACGACGCGGTACGCGACCAAGCGAAGGCTCAAAAGTTGGAGGACGACGAAGCGTTTCTCAAGTCAATGAGAGAGGCCATGGGTGAAGCGATACGTGAGCAAGCGAAGACTGTACTTTCGATTAAAGATCAAGCGCTTCGCCGACAAGCATACGAGGTGCTTGAGATATTTCGTCGATCAATGGATGATGAGGAGATTGCTCGGCGATATGCTGATGGAGATGACGAAGAGGAGGAGGTAGAAATAGGTGGTGTGCCACTCCCTGGCGCACGTGAGCCTGATGGAGATGACGACGAAGAGTCGAAGGCAGTTGAACCAACGGAGAATCCTTGGGAGGAATTATTCCAAGAGATCATCGACGAGGCGACACTTCTTGAGGAAAAGGAGGAGAAAGCCCGCCGCGAGATCCGAGAGCGACAGTCGGAAGTATTCGAGGAGGAGGACAAACTGTGTGGTGTGCCACTCCCTAGCGCACGGGAGCCCAATGGAGATGGGGACGAAGGGTCAAAGGCAATTGAACCAACGAGGGATCCTTGGGAGGAATTATTCCAAGAAATTATCGACGAGGCGATAATTGTCGAAGAAAAGGAGGAGAAAGCCCACCGCGAGATCCAAGAGCGACTGTCGGAAGTATTCGAGGGATTGCGCAAGCAATTCGATGACGACGAGATTGTTCGCCGTTGGGATGAGGACGAAGAAGAAGAGGATGAGGTGGCGTTCGAAGGCGTAGAAGATACAGGCGTCCCATTGCCGTCGGAGGCAGAGGTCAAAGAACAGCAGAAGAAAGAGGCTCTTCGTAAACAATCACAAGAGGATTTCAAAGCCTTCAACCAGCAGTTCGATGACGATGAGCCAGCACAGCGCTGGAACGAGGCAAAGGAAGCAGAAGAGCACGAAGGCGTACAACTTCCTGGTGTCTCAATACCAGAGGATGAAGGCGTCCCATTGTTCTCGCAACCTAAGGAACAGCATTTCGAGACATTTTCTGAGCCAGCACTGCGCTGGAACGAGGCAGAGGAAGTAGAAGAGCACGAAGGAGTACGACTTGCTGGAATCTCATCACTAGAAGATGGCGGCGTCCCATTGTTCTCGCAACCCACGAAGCAGCACTTCGAGTTTTCTTCTGAGCCAGCACTGCACTGGAACGAGGCAGAGCAAGCAGAAGAGCACAAAGGCGTACGACTTCCCAGTATCTCAAAACCAGAAGAAGGAGACGTCCCATTGTTTTCCCATCCCACAAAGCAGCACTCCCCGTCCTCTTCCAGCGCCTCAGAAGCAAACTCATCAACGCGTTCCCGCTCAACCAGCGCCTCGTCCACATCCTCAACCACCACCCCAGACCCAAAACCACAACAGACTCCTACCCACGCAACACCAACACAACCCATCGCAGCACCAGAGTCCCCAAAACCCAAGGACCCACAATCCAACGAAGAACAACGTAGCTTCAAGCCAAACAAATCTCAACCCCTTTACCAAACCACTCCCCTCCACGGTCACAAACGCACCCGCGGCACCCGAATCGCAGAAGAACATATCGCTAAACGCCGTATTCCACGCACAACCACGTCACTCGATGAACCTCTTCTATGATTCCGGAACTGCGGGATTGGAAGCGTGGGGTGTTTGGGGGATATGTAGGATTGCTATGGTGGATACTCGGTTCATTGCACAAGCAGATAATTGTATGAATAAGGTTAAAGAATATTTCGGGCGTGGATGGGATCGAGGGGTATTTTTGGGCGGCGGGATGTAAGAAGGGGATTTTTCCATTTTTCGATGGGATGGGGATGGAGAGGATTAAAATTCAGGGAGGAAACAAGAAAAACAACGACGACGACCAAAAAAATTCCCACGCGGTTTTGCGATACAACACGATGGTATCAGGAGAGAGGGGAGGAGACAAAGATCCCGGTATGAATGTTGCCTCTGCATATTAAGGAAAATCATTGGTGAAGTGGGATGTGGTGCTGGGATTTCGATGGTGCTAAATTTTTGACGGTGCTAAATTTTTGACGGTGCTGGATTTCTTATATTGGTGGCTCTTCTGAATGGTGCGATACATGGTACAATAAATGCATTCTCGGCTGTACGAGAAGCGGTTCATTGTGACTGCGTATATTTATGGATTCCTCTGTAAGATGAATCTAAGGATAGTAAGATACTTTTTTTAATGTTATGGATCCCATTATTTGGCATTTCTATACTTGGAGTATTCTCTTTCTGTCTTCTCCAGATAAGAGATGTCTCGATATCGGGGTATAGCCATGTCTAACAAGAGATATACTATGGTCTTACATTGCTCTTATGGGAGGTGTGATACCTTCCATCTGAACTATCACTAAGAAAGCCCCTATTACCCAGAGAGATTCCTTACTCTAACAGCCTATCAATTATATTCCCATAATCCATCCCACACCACCGCCCAGTATTTATACGGGAAGAATCAACCCCGAATGTCTAAAACCTAATTCACACATACATGTATCGAAAAAACGACAAATCTCACACCTCAGCCGCCTTCGTCATCATGGGAACACTAGAGCCACCAGTAGCCTACAATCCAATTAGTAAATTATCACCGCCACCGGCAACAACAAAAGTATCCGACGGAGGACATACCAAAGATTGCAATCCCATATTCTTCTGTATAGCGCCTTCAAACCCACTCTGCAACGTCTGTAACATCGGTCCATCTTTTGTTGCATCCCCGGTCAAATTGTTCGCCATAGCCATTTGGAGGACCTGTTGTTCTTCGAGCTGGAAGCACGGGGATATCAGTAACGTGTCTAGAGTGTGCATGGGCAACTACAACTGACCTGAGCAAGACCACGAGTGATTTGTGGGTTGACACCCGATAGTTGCATGTTGTTCCCTCTGATCCGCATGCCGGCACCCATGAAACTGAGAAGATCGTCCTGCATGAAATCAGTAATGTTGAAGAGGAAAGAGCATGGACGTTAGTTACCTTCGCCACCTTGTAAAGCATATTATTCGCATCTGGGACCGCAGGTGCATTTCCCAAATTTTGCATGATCGATACAACGGCAATCTGTGCCTTCTGCGCCATGATATTGAAGCCTATACCGGCAACCAGCTGCTCAATTTGCATGGCTGGCGTTGCTGACGGTGCAGCTCCTGTCGCTGTTGGTGCCGCACCTGTGATTGTCGACGCTTGCCGTCCTGCGAGCTGGCGGTAGGCAGGGACGTCACTTGGTCTTCTCGCATGAAGAAGGAGTCCCGGCGCCGATGGTGTGGGCTCTGGTTGTCTTTGGTGTAGTACTCCTGGTGCGTCAGGCGTATGATTTGGTGCTCTGAGGTGAAGTACCCCAGGGGCATCAGGCGTGTGGTTTGGGAGTGCAAATGTGACTGCACTCATGGATACGAAGATAGCCGTCACGAGGCGCCTAAGAGGTGCCATGGCTCTTTTGTTGATGTTTTCTCCTTCAACGACCCTGCGTGTATCTATTCCACTAGTGAGAAAGTAGGAAATGACAAGATTTTGATGGCCCAGAGACGGTTATAGGATTACGAGGCTACTTGGCAACCCAGTAAACGCAGGAACCGGTCCTGAATTCATTGGGGTTTCTGTTTTATGTAAGGTCGACTACCACGCGACGTGAGCTGCAGAGGACGATTTTGGCGAAACGCATTAAGAGAGTGACGAGGGTGAAGAAACAAAAGTGAGGACCATGATGATATGTAATTCCGGAATGAACATTGTTGGTCGCACCGTAAGTCTTCCTTCAAACCGTGTTCGGCGCGTAGCCGTCGTGTTTCCGCGACGGTATCATGAATTGAGGTTGTCGTCTTTGCTCGTTTCATATCTGCATCACGCAGGCGCTCAGCGAAGCGTAGTGAGTCGTCGGTGTTCATAAAGAGACGAGCGCAGCGCTTTGTTTTCACATTTGGACCCAAGCTCAGAAATCTCATGGTTTTCTTGCTCGTGAAAGCTACCACACCTTTCAGTTAGTAATCGATTCGTCAACCTCTTCATCTTTTTCCCTTCTTGATTATTCTTCAAGCAAAGTTAAAGCGAATTCACCAAGGCTAGATTCATTGCATCTTCTGATGGCATCAGAATTTCTAGGGCGGATAGTACGATGCCAAGGGAGACGGAGTGGAGAGTGGAGGGTGATCGGGTTATACCACGTGACTCGTGCGGGCTGACGACCACGTGACTCATCCAAGTTGATAACCACGTGACTCATGTAAGTCGACGACCACGTGACTCGCTCAAGTCGACGAAGCGGTAATTTCGAGTCGGTTGTAGAAACGTCGATCTTGATGCCTGGAGCCTCTATGCTTGCGACGGATGCTTATTGTGAATTGAGTTGAAAGGGGTAATTCTTGCTGTGTCAGACTCGGTTATGTATGCGAATAAATAGATGCGTCTGCCATGCTAACCAGGAAATCAAAAGCAGTGAGCTGTCAAGACCAACATGCCCAATGTCATTTGCACAAGCCACCATCCCGAGGGACAAAAAGCAAGGCGAGATGACGTCCAAGCTGCACCATCCCAGCCAGCGACGCCCAAGGCATGCGGTTCACGCCCAATCACGACAAGGTGTGACCATGCATCCTCATCTATTCCTCCCCGCGGCGAAATGGCAATTGAGGCCTTGGGGGTCGAATATGCTGGCCGGGAATTAACAACATGGGAAGTTGGGTAGCGAATTGGGTGCTTTGACAACGGAAAGACAGAGAGTGCGTTCAATTCCAGTGGGAACGGGAGATGGGCCATTCGGGAGCAGCCTTCTTCACGGCATATCCATGTCGGTTCCGGGATATTCAAGGGCTCAAGGTAACAGTACGGATACTGTGGATAGACTTTGGGATGCAGAAGAGTCTTGCGAATGGGTCCATGCTCCCTGTAGGGTCGGTCAAGACGATTGTGGCTAGACGACTGGATGCTCAGTGTACTCGGTAGGTGCAGGTGGTGCTCTCATTTCAGATACTCCCATCGAACGTACACAGCACAGTACTCGAGAGAGCCTCGGCGGATGTGACCGGACGCCGAACACAGCAAGAACAATCCAAGGCAGTAACGAGGCTGGGACGGGAGATTGCAAAGTGCTGACGGAGTGGGTGGTATCGGGTGGAGACACTGGCATCCAGTGAAACATTTGCTCAATCTGCCTAGGTAGCTATCCTGCCAGCCTGCCAGCCTGCCCATCCTGCCTCAGCCAGTCGAGTGACTGCTCACACAGAGACCTCCCTGCGAGCTGCGAGCTGCTAGATGGTCTTCTGCGCCCAACTTTCCTTCTTTCTTCCTCACCAGCAGTAGGATGACGTAGACTAGTCACTCTTCCTCCTTCGCGCCCGCTTTTAGATCGAGCAAGGACTCACCATCAAGACCACAACACGAACGAAAATCTCTATTAATCCTGACCTCGTCCCCGAAAACCACTCCCTCAGGAGTCCGGAAAGAGATCGGCCTCACTTTTACACCTCCACACAGCTTGCAGGTGAAGCCGCCGAACATCCATGTCCAGACGTTATCCAGTCGCCGACCTCTACGAGGAGCGTGAGCGAGATGTCTATCGCAGTGGCCGCCGCAGCACTCGCGAGTTTGAGGACACTGATGCCGCACGCGGTCTCCCAGACTTTCTGAGAGATGACTATGGCAGAAACAGCCATGCTGGCCCTATTGTGCTTCATGGCGGCAGAGACACCGTTGATGTTGACGTCCGGTCACGGCGGGGTTCCCCACCCCAGAGCACGCGTGGTGGACGACGCGAAGTTGAAAAGGAAGAGATTGTTATTCGAGACACCCACACCGAAGCGCCTCCACCTCGCCGACGAGCCCAATCAGTTTCACGAGAAGAGTTCACTGTCCGTCGCAGTGTGCCTGATCTTCGACCACGACCCCGCGAAGTCGAACGGGAAGAGATAGATATCAACATCCGCCGCGACGAAGACATTCGGTCTGTGCGATCTGCTCGACCACGCGAGCTTGAGCGCGACGACATCACAATCCGCCGATCTGAGACTCCACGGGCACCACCGCCATCTCGTCCAAGAGAGGTCGAGCGGGATGAGATTGTTATCAGACGCGGAGAAGGAGAGCGTCGGGGGCCACCAATCCGGCGCGAAGTTGAGACCGAAGAGATTGTTATAAGACGAAACGAGTCGGAGCGTCGTCCACCACCACCACCCGCTTCTTCACGCCGAGGAGGAGAGGAGATTGACATTGACATTCGTCGCCATGAGCGTCCTCCACCTCCTCCAGCCTCCACACGTGGGCCACCACCATCCTCGCGTGGAGGTCATCGCGATGAAATTGATATCGACATTCGTCGTGAAGAGCGTTCAGCTCCCCCGCCACCGCCGCCTGCTTCTACTCGCAAGACCGTCACCCACAAGGACGAAATCGACATCAATATTGAACACGATCACCGAGGTAGACAGCCATCTCAAGCACGCGAGCGGATTACAATCCGAGAGCAGAGCAGAGGACCTCCACCACAGCTTGTGGCTCGCGAGACCGAGGAGTTTGTCATTCGCCGAAGGAGGCCTCCTAGCCCAAGCCCATCTCCTCCCCCAATTGCGCGCGACACGATCACAATCCGACAACGCGTCGAGCGATCTCCATCACCCCCTCCTCCTCCACCGCCTGCTCCCGAACCTTCTCCTCCCCCGCCTCCACCAGTTCTGGAACCAATTATTCGACCGCCCATTCGTCAGGAAATCATACAAGAAATCATTACTCATCATAGACATATTGACCACGGTAAGTCGATTCCAAACATCTTTATCGATACATGTCGCGTAAAATACTAAGATTCGTCTTCGCAGGTGTTGAGCGCGCTCGCTCTCCCACTCCTCCTCCACCGCCGCCAAAGTCCCCATCTCCTCCACCTCCACCAGTACAGGACAAGATCGAGTCGCTGGAGATTGACATACACAGAAGGTTTGAAGATCTTGACCACGAGAGTTGCGATTTACTAACACTCAATAGAGGTCGAGGACACTGGAGCGATGAAGAAATCCACATCGATACCAGAAGTCGAAGCCGTGGTCCTCCACGAGCGGAGGAGCGATCCGTTGCCATCTCGCGCCCTAGATCATTAAGCCCTCCACGACACAATCACTACGACGATGATGACGAGATCGCGGCGGAAGCAGAGTATTACAATCGCAAGGCTATGGAACGAGCCTATCCTGGAGAAGCCTTCAATGGTGCTACCAAAGACTGGGCCATCGTTGATGTTCCACCAGGAACTGAGCGTGTCGAAATGAAAGGAGCAGGTGGAGGGTCACAAGAAATCAGCTGGCAGCGCTACAACGGTGTGCGCAGGTCCAAATTCAAGACTGGAGATCGTGAATATGCGACTGAGTTTGGCGAGCCTGCACCACCAGCACTGGCACCTGCACCTCCACCGCCAGCTCCTGCGCCAGCACCATCACCGCCAGCACCAGTGGAAGACCGACAAATCTCTATCAATTTGTCAAGTTCAAGAGATCCGGGTCCCCCGCGTCGTCGTGCTGATGACATGTGGACTGAGGTCACGAAAGACCTTGTCATAAAAGAAGCGATCGAGCACATGGGTTACGACTACGAAGAGACCGAATTCTTCTTCTACGTCATGGAGTACTTGAAATACGTATGTTCCCTGTTCTTATTCTCATTTTCGTGGCGAAGACATGACTAACGTTGATTAGGAGGATGTTCTTCAGCTGGTGGAAGTCTCTGATGAGATCCGCCGTGCGCGACGCCGACGAATCCGCGAAATTGAGTGGGAACGCGAAGATTTACACGCGCACCGTGACGAGCGTGATTACTACGAGCGTGAAGTGATCATCGATCGTCGAGAGCGTCGCTACTAAATTCCTGGGCAAGCTCCACATAACGAAGCAATGAGCACCATTCATGCTCACACCACATCTTTGATTGACGAGTAATCCCTTTTGGTTGAGCATTCCATTCTTCCGATAGCGACATAGCGACATAGCGACACGATACGATACACAATTTGCGTTTATGTGAAGTAGCCAAAAGCTTCTTTGACTTCATTCGACACACGACGATACCAATGCTGCATTGCTCTTTTGACGACAGGTATGAATATGATGATTTTGAGTGCATTTTCAGGGAAGTTTTTGGGTGGTCCATTCGAGCAGGAACAAAGCAGCGGAAGGGGCCTTGATGGGAAGTCAGTAGTTAGATCTTGCAGGGCGGAATGGCGATTGTCTTTTTGGTCGGGTCATGTAATTGTCTGGTTCTTTTCTTCCCCTGATGCTCGTGAGCATAGATGACCTTTAGCTAAGAAAACTCCACTGGGTGCTATCACTATTTTTGAGTGTGATTCCTGAATCCTGAATGTTTGCGAGCGGAGCCTGTGTGGGTAGCGCATTCCAATTCCACAAATTCTAGCGGGCATTCAAAGTGGGAATGCAAGCCATGCATGCTCTGGTATGAGAAGAGTTGCGGCGTTGAATGCAAGCCGTGCATGCTCTGATATAAGAAGAGTTGCGGCGTTGAATGCAAGCCATGCATGCTCTACTATAGTAAGAAGAGTTGCGGCGTTGAATGCAAGCCACGCATGCTCTAATATAAGAAGAGTTGCGGCGTTGATTTGTTTCGTCCTTCACGTCTATAAACACGACCACGACCCAATCTGTTACCTCGATGCGGGAGTTAGATTGTCACGTATAGATCGAAGAACCCTTGGTCCCCACGTCCCTTATTCTACTTATCGCAGCCACCTCCGCGCGTCACCGATACTAGTTGATCTACAGCCTCCCGCTTCCCACTCCCACTTCATAACAACGACCAACACCTCTTAGCTTCTTCAGCCTCGACAACTCCCTACAAGAAACCTACCAGTACACAGGCAATCGATTGAACTCCTACTAGTACCACATAGACGCTTCTGGTACTCCGTCGCCGACACGATGCCATCCCTCGGCCTTGTCGCCACCCTGGCTACTGCCGCCCAGGCTATCATGATTCCACCAAACGTTGCTCTGGAGAGTCTCGGAAATCATGGCATGGGGCACGGGATGGGACACCTGCATTTCCATGATCCTCACTCCAAGATCATGGTTGTTGACTGTGCTGGTTGCGCATTTGCTCAGCCCAGCACGGAGAATGGCGGACGCACCTGGGTTCAAGGTGTTGAGAATGGATTGGTACGTTATTCCCCCACCATAGTCTGATACTACACAATTACTGATCCTTCTAGTACCTGAATATCTCTGTCGGGGCTCAGCCTGAGACGCTTGAACTCAATGGTGTCCAGTTCTACCCTCCAGTTATGAGTCTGGAGACCGGATCTCCAGTTCCATACATCGCTCAGGTCCCTGCAACCGCATCGCTTTTAGACATCAAGTCCGATCCTACAAAATACACCTCCAATCCTCTTCGCTTGACAAGCTGGTCTTTCCAGGCCGGCAGTTCCCAGACCGTTAAGTCTGGCGAAGAGATCTTAAACATCCGCATTCAGCTCAGCGCTCTCGAGAGCCAGCCAATCAACGTTCCAGAAATCACCATTCACGCTCTTAAGAATATGGAGGGACAATTGATGCTTCTCAAGGTCGAAACTGGCATGGACGGACCACATGGGCCTCCCAAGGAATGCCATGAGTGGTCTATGTTGTGCAAGTGGCGTGCCATTATCGCTTCCAAGTTTCACGGTCTCAAGGGCGGGTTCAAGGGAATGAAGGGACATGGCTGTCACATGGGTAAGGGCATGATGGGCGGACGTCCCCACCATGCGATTAACCGCCCACCACCAACCAATATGCACCACGGGCCAAACAGCCATCACGATGGTGCTGGGCCAATGGACGAGCACCGTGGACCCCCACCATCTCATCACGCAAAGCCACACCATGGCTTCCCACACCACCATGGACACCATGGACACCGTAACAAGGCCCACCGTGTCCTGCATGTCATTGGCCGGGTCTTACTTACCGTCTTCGTCCCAATCGTTCTTGGTGTCGCTGCTGGTATGATCACTTACCTCTTGGGCATGTTCCTCGGATTTGTTGTCGCATTCTCTTGGGCTAAGGTCCGACCTGTGGGCCGTTATCAGATTATTGCTCCTGCAGAGGACATCGAGGCTCCACGCAACAGCATGGATAAGACTGATTATGTCGATGAGAAAGTTGATGTTGAGGCTCCTCCTCAGTACGCTGAGGTCGAGGGTAAGGAAATCAAGTAGGTGGACTTTTATATCAGAAAGATTGGATGAGGCTTTCCTTTATGGACAGAGGCGAACTTTGATAGGCGTTTTGGACATATTTTTGTAGGCTGTGACTAGACTGATATGTTTTGTTGGGCTCTTCTCATTCCCTTTGGATCGTAAGTAGATGAATCTATCATTCATTCGTTTGATCTGGCCGGCGAGTACGGTTGCCAACGCATCGCCAAGACACGAGAACATAAGTGATTGAGATCTGTGAAAAGTAAAGGATAGCAACGAACCTTCCAATTCTTTGTAAAGTGACTCAGGCGAACGGAGTAAAGTAAGATGATTTGAAGAGGTGGAAGCAAAGGCAGATTGGTTGGGTGAATAGAGGAGAAGACGCGTGGACTTTGGGGATGCATGGTCGCAGTTGTTTAGAAAGTGGAGATTGATTTCAGCCTGCTGTGGTTCCAGCGAGATATTGAGCTGGGGACTGGATCATGGAGGGAAGAGGAAGAGGAAGAATAGCATGCTATAAGAAGAGAGTCATTGGGTGGTTGGTTACTCTATGAAAAATTTCAAAGGCAGGTTGGGTATGAGCAGTGGAAAAGAACCCTGAAGGTTGATTCATCGAGATTGTTACGCGCTCACACCGATTTTGTAAGGACTTTTGCTTGATGCAGGTGGATAGAATCAAGAATGCACCAGGAGTATTGGACGATGGGGAGGATAGATGGGAGCTGAGTGTGGGGAGGGATGAGAGGGGGTTGTCTTTTGGTGGTGAAGGGAGCTTCACGGACTTTTGCGGTGCTTAGGTGGATAATGGAATGAAGTTTGGTGACAGGTAGTTATCCACCAAGTGATGGTGAAAGACTCTCCCCAGAGTTGGCTCACCAGGACTCACTAGGGAATCATTATTATCACCTGCTCCGAGGAGCGAGTCAACACTGGACGTGGCCCGATGATACCATCCAGTGTTCAAGCCGGGTGATTGTTTACACACAGTGCGTCTGTGTTATCATGCTGCTCCACTGATCCTCTTCTCTCAACTTACCAAGGTACTTAATACATCACCTCACTTCTTTCACCACACTTCCTTTTCAACTTCTCTACTTTTGCTCACAGATTCTCCACGGGACGGTCTGGTCACCCTTGGCTACGAGAGCATCCCTTCATTCTCCTCCAGGTTACCTGACATCCTCTTGAACACACACAAGGTACGCGCCACGCTATCAACAACGCGTTCACCTTGGTAATCACTCACCCATCTTCTACAGAACCCCGTCGCGTCTCACACACGCTTCTCCACACATTCTCAACCCACCACACCACTCGCAACCACCACGTCCCCCAAACCCACCGCTCCCGTCCCACCACCTCACGCGCGTGCGCTCGCCTCCAGCCCAAAATGGCAATAGTCAAACACCCCCACGAAGCCTCGGCCGTGACTCTCGAATCCAAACACCAACGCTACGACCGTCTGCGCCGTCTGTTCGGTATCCGCCGTCTGGGCGATCTGTTCCCGCCTGGCAGTACCCCGAACGGGGCTGCGCATGATCCCGCCTATTGCAGTGGTGATGTGCTGAGGGATTTGTGTCAGATTGGGGAGTATCTTAAGAATAAGGGGGTTGGGAGGGGGGAGAGGTGTGAGAGGGTTCGGAAGGTATGTTGATTTGTTGATTGCTTTTTTTTCTTTCTGTCTCGGTTTTTTTTT